>CM047817.1:38587744-38863790 GCA_026214975.1 Gentiana macrophylla
AATTTAGAGTTCATATAGTGATGTATTATGTTGTTCATATAGTTGGATTGCAAGAAATAAACAGATCTTTGAAAGGGCTCATCCCGAACCCTAACAGACTAATCAATCAAGCCTCAGTGCTTTTACGCACATGACTCAATCTTAATGGAAGACTCGATCCGCGAACTCCAATTCCTTTTTCCAACTAGTTGGACCAAACCACTTGAAGGAAGAATTAAGATCAATGTTGATGCCGGATTCTGTGATGGAATTGGATCTGTTGGTGTTGTCATTTGCGTTTATTTGGGATCTCTCATTTTGGCTTTCTCCTTCTCTCACTTGGCTTCTTGAGTTACATTGAACACGCCGAGCTCATGGCAATCCATCCGGGATTAATCAAGCGGCTGCGTCATGGAATGGAAAGATTTGCTTAGATTCGGATAATTTGTTTGTATTGAAAGGATCAAAAATGCAAGCGAGGATGACCTAACTCCCTTTGGATCGCTCCCGACTCGCGATTTGGAAAGACATAAATGCTTCAATCTTGCATATTTTCCAATGTTAATCGAAGTTGTAATAAACCCATGAATATTCTAGCATCACTAGGGTTAAATTTGTGATCTAGAATCTAATCGTTGTAATTGGGGTAAATCCCCATGCCTGTATTCTCTCTGCACTTTTAGCGATTTGCAATGAAAAGTCTCTTTTACTTATGAAAAAAATTCGATAGATGAATCTTCTCACACATATATGCGTATGTAAAAACTCTTACAACATGTTTTTACAAGTATTATATTCTGGAAAATTTGCTTAAAGCAAGAAATGGTCCAAAAAAGTTTTTTTAGAAGACTAAGTATCACCATCTAACTTCCTGCAAACATTTGCGCAAATTCAACCCGCCAATGCAACGTTCACTCTAAGTTACTGCAGTTCGTCTACTGTTCGTTTTTGTAGTCCGGGATATGCATAAACACTAGTATCATCCACAGTGTGTTCAAAATATGTAAACAAAACGTGATGTTACATTAATGCTTGTTAGAGCATGATTAAAAACTTGACGGAAGGAGGTTAAAATCCAGTTTTTAATACAACATAAATAAATATGACACACTCATTTTTTTAGTTGTAATAATGACAAGAAAATTCAGACGGACAAAAATGCCCTTATATATCAATTCGCGCTGGACACGCATCGCTGCTTTTATTCTTCTCTTTTTTTAATTTCTCAAATGTCATAGTAGATCAAATGTCATAATTATCTAGACATCAACCACTAGAAATATTTTTACATTCCATTCAAATTATATTCTACCGGAATTATCGTACATAATCATAAAGACATTATACATCGTGGTGCATTACGTGTTTACATTCCATTGAAAACATACTACATTATCGTAGCACAATATACATCATCATATGCCGACAAAACTATTTTCACTTGCTATGCTAGTTAGGACTAGCCTATCCAAAAAATGCAACACCATCACAAAAACGTACCGCCATAGTCCACAACAATACCGAGAGCCATAGTCCACAACGATCAAACATTATGATCAGTGAGATTAGGATCACGAACACGGCCATTACGTAGAATAACGTTTGTTATGCATGATAAGCTCTCTTGTGTCTCTTGTGTGTGTATTTTTTATTTTTTATTTTTTGGATTTAAGAAAAAAAAAAAAAAAAAGCAATACATCAGGTTAAAGGCGTGAAAGTGGAAAAAGTAAAAAATCATGACATCTACTGTTTGAAGAAGTTGAAAGTAGGTAGATAGAAAGCAAGCAACTCAGCTCTCGTCCAGCTTCAATTATAATTTCACTTTCACTTTTGTGCGAATTGCGAAACCCAGATCTGTATCTGTTCAAGATGTGGAAATTCACTTGTCTTTTTGCTGGTAAATTTCCCTATTCTTCTTCTTCTTCCCCTTCTTCTCTTATTCATCGTTGTAATGCTACTGCTATCACTTTACCTCTTTATTATTCATCTCGTTGTTGTCCAACTTCCAACCCAACTCCATATTCTAAATTAACCCGGAGTGAAGTTAAAGAAATTTTAGCAGTCAAGCGCATTACTGGATTTGATCGGGTCGATGATGCCCGCTCTTTGTTTTATGGAATGCTTGAATTTCAACCTCTGCCTCCTGTTGCTGATTTCAGTCGGTTGTTAACCGGTGTTGTTAAGATGAAGCAATTCAGCTCCGCCGTCCTTCTTTACAGAGAAATGCGCTTTGAGGGTGTTCCAATTAATGAACGGACCATGACCATTGTGATCAACTGTTTCTGTCATTTGAATCAGGTTGATTTTGGTTTTGCAATCTTAGCTGGCATTTTCAAGCTTGGTTTCAAACCTGATGTGTTTACTCTCACCACTCTTATTCGTGGACTGTTTGAAGCGGACAGATTTGCAGAGGCTGTGGAATTATTTCGAACAATGGTCATTCAGAAAGTTTGTGACGAGTTTGCTTATGGAACCGTGATCAATGGATTGTGCAAATCTGGAAACACTTCTAAAGCTGTTGAACTGCTCCGTTTTGTTGAGAAAGAAGGATCCCTTAAGCCGAATACTGTGATGTATAACATAATCATAGATAGTCTGTGTAAGGACATGAAGGTGGACGAAGCACTTGAGCTTCTATCTGAAATGGCTGCTAATGGAACCCCGGCAAATATCATCACGTATAGTTCAGTGATACAAGGGCTTTGCAATTTCGGCAGATGGAAAGATGTCACTATTTTAATGATGGAAATGGCAAATACGAGAATTTACCCTAACGTGGTTACCTTCAATATACTCGTGGATGCTTTTAGCAAAGAAGGTAGGGTTGAAGAGGCAGAGGCTATGCTGAAAATCATGGTCGAAAGGGGTGAGCGTCCCAATGTAGTGACTTACAATGCACTAATGGATGGATATTGCAAGAAAGGGAAGATGGACAGAGCTGATCAAGTGCTACAGATCATGGTTGATCAAGGTTGTGAACATACCATTCGGAGTTACAACATATTGCTGAATGGATATTGCAAAAAAGGGAATGTAGACGATGCACTTGCTTTGTTTAAAGTAATTTCTTGTAAAGGCATGAAGTGCAATGTTATTACCTTCAACACGATGATACATGGATTATTTGAAGCTGGCAAATATGTTGATGCAAGGATGTTAATCTGCGAGATGCAACGTCAAGGAGTGAGTCCAGACAGCTTCACTTATAGCATTTGGCTTGATGGCTTATATCAAAATGGCCTTGTCTCTGAAGCACACACATTGCTTTGTGATCTGGAGTTTAGCAACGTTTTCTAAACATAGCAGCCTATACTGCTGTTATCAAAGGATTATTTGAAAAAGGGATCTTTCTTGGCTAATAATCTGTTTGACAAACTCCCTTCGTTAGGATTGGAACCTGATATTAGAACATTTAATGCTATGATCAAAGGATTTTGTCAAGAAGGATTGTTGGAGGATGCCAAAGAGTTGCTAGCTAAAATGAGAGAATCTGGTTGTTTGCCCGACAGCTTTACATATAATGCAATTGCCAAGGGCCTCCTGAAAAAAAGTGAAGGGTTTGGAGCAAAGTCACTCTTGGAGGAAATGTTAAAATGACATGATCTGGTGTGTTAAAGGTATGTATCTTTAGCCTTGTGGAACTGGTTTGGTTGATGAGTTTTTTTTTTTTTTTTTTTTTTTTTTTTTTTTAATTTTTATAAATAACCCAAGGTAACTTGTTGAGTTCCATTTAGTTGATTGTATGTATAAATTTATTATGTTGTATGTCCTTGCAATATTGAAATCCTACTTGGTCATGTTGCTTTACTGCAAATCCGAGACCTCTTTCGGTTGTAAAGCTTCGATTGGATATGTTTATTTATTTAATAGAGATCCCGTGTTGCGTCATCTTGTTAGTTATGTGGCTTGTACAATGATAGAGAGTTGTTGGTTCTTCGCCGAAGTCTAAATTAATTTATTTCTGTTGTAGTAATACTGTGACAAGGAAGCTTTTCCAGTTAATGGAATAGTAATGTGGAGATGAATCGTAAGCTTGTTATACAAGTAATTTTATTGTGTGTATGTTGGTGGATATGCTATTTAAAACCGTGCACTTATCGTGATTGCCGATGAATGATTTTAAGAATTATTTTGTGTGGACATTAGGTTATGCATGCTAAAAGGATTTAATGAATTTGATTTTTGTTGAGTGTTTCTGCTTTTAACTTTAACATGTACATGTTCTTCACAGGGGTTGTTTAACTTTTGAAAACTATTAGAGTTCAAACTGATATTTATTTCTTTGGATTGGTGTAATGAAAAAAAATCATTTTCTTTATTGTCTTCACTCTCTTACGGTTGTTGATTCCCCTGTCTGCGTTGGAAATTCTATAGACGATGTCCTCAAATGTTCCAAAGCTTGTATATATGACTGTTTTTTAAGCTAAAAGGATTTCTGAATTCTACAACTATGCATGCTTGACACACTGGTTTGTTTCAAGTCTAGCGCGTTAAGTGGGGTTCCTTTGTCTAGGGAATTCAAACCGGTTTATAGGCTAGGTGGATTAATTGCTTTAGGGTTTCTTACACAAGCACTATCTATGTTGTTAAGTGTGGTCTAGATGCCTTTGAACAAACATGACTTTCTGAATTCGTCATTTAACTTCGAACAATTTAAAGGCACAGAGATATTTATTTTGGTGGGATATATGTTGGTTAATTTGTTATGCATTCTAGTAAGATTTGTTGTGGAGGATGTTCATTTCTTGGATTTACACTCTGAGTTTTAAGGTTATGGTTTGATCTCGTGAATTCAAGATTTAGTCACATCGTGTCTTGTTTATGGGGCTTCATCTACAGCCACTCCCCACAGTTGGGAACTAATGATTGGCTCTGTCTACAAAGATTTTGGATTCATTCACACTCTGAGTTTCCGCTAACTGCTTTTGTGTATAGATTTACTTGTTTGTATGTTGTGTGCAGTCTTGGAATTCATTAATGTGTTTATCGTGAGTGTTTCCTTTCAAATCTGATAGATGGTGTTTAAATTAATCAAATTGCAGTGTTTCCTTTCAAATCTGATAGATGGTGTTTCAGCTTCTTCTATGCAGCCAGAAAAAGTATCTGATGTGTCCCAGCATATATAATACTATCTTGATTCAGACGGTTGGATCATACGAAGCCTACTGGTGGAGGCGTGTTGCTGTTTTTGATAAATAAAAAAAAAAGATTACTGGCTTTTGGAAACATGGGGGTCGGTCGTTCCTTTTTCAACATATAAATTCTGCACTTAGAGGAAGTTTGTATGTATGTTGAAGGTAAATCATTTTTGAAGGTATGAATTCTTAGCCATGTGGAAGTAGTTCGTTTTATGCGGTCTTCTGAATGAATCCTATGGAACTTGTTACTCATGTTGTTACGAGTTTGTGTTTGTGGCGTTTCCCCTTCAATCACCTGATTGTTGTTGCGATTTATGCATGCTATTGCTAGCTATATGTAAGTAAATACAATGATATGATGCTTCTTAATTTTCTATGTATGTTTTTTTGCTTCTGGGTAACCCTCTAGTTACTACTGCTACAAACTAGAGTTTTAACCTTTTTTGTTTATTTCTTTGGGTGTGGATTTACGTTTTATTTTTGCATTCCGTGCTTTATGTCGTTCTTGCTCTCGTCCATCATTTAAGACTTTCAGACTTAGAGATTTCATCCATATCGTAGATATTTTCTTGGACGATGAGCGACACGGATATTTATAGATGCACAGTAATGTCGTGGTGTTTTTAACCGCCCAAAAACTTGTTCTTTCTAATAGTGAATGGATAGATGAATCTACTCACACATATGCGTGTATGTAAAACTCTTTCAACAATTTTCATATTCCGGAAAATTCGCTTAAATCAAGAAATGGTCCAAATAAGTTTCTGAAAACACCGGGTAACATCATCTAACTTCTTGCAAGCATCTGCACAAATTCAACCCGCTGATGGAACATTCACTCTAAATAACTGCAGTTTGTCTACACTTTGTTCTTGCAATTCAGGATGCATTAGCACTGGTTCCATCCACATCGTGTTCAAAAAAATGTAAACAGAACGCGATGTTACATACATTTAGGCTTTTAGAACATGATTAAAAACTTTAATGTTAACATCTCCTTGCATTTTTTGAAAGGTTTGCTATGGTTTCTTCTTTTCCCTTCAAAAAGTATTCTTCCCTACAAGTTGTAATCCCGATTTACTTAGAATTTACGAGAACTAAAACCAATTATTTTAAGGACAAGAACACTTAAACCTAAGAAGAAGATGATGTTTCCACTTACAAGATGTCTCGGATTTTATCTAATGAAAAATAAACAAGTAATAAAAATAAATCCGGTTTCCCCAAGTGCGAGGGATCGTAGATATAGGTTAATACCGGAGTCGAGTCCACAGGGAATCGAGGTTGTTTACCTAGTTTTTATCTAACTAACCTAAAGATGTCACAACTACTATTACTAAAATTACAAGAAAATAAAAACGATTAACACTTAACAAACTAAAAACGAAAACAACGAAATTAAACTGGACAGAAGATCGAAAATCTAAAGCCAGGAAATATAATTGCGAACAAGATTAACTAAACTAATTCTACTCTATAACCTAAACATGCAATAAAAATATAAACTTGCTATGCAAAACAAGCACAAACGATTTTAATCAATGAATTTAAAAATGAACAAGCAATGATCCACCAATTCTACAACACTCAATTTCTTCTCTAGATTATCTGGTGATGATTTTAACAAAAGTTTTGATTCACCTATCGTAGGTATGAATTTCTAATCTCTTAGATAATTCGATTATTAATCTCTTTCGTCTATCGATACAAAAAGATTAACTCTTTAATAACAAAGGTGTGAAATTTCTCAATCTCTTAACCTAGATTTCAATCTAACAACTATCGTTACTTAGATTAAAGATCTAATCTTGACTATGGTGATCTAGGTTTAACAATGAACTCTCGTCAATTATTAAAATCGAGCATGCAAAACATCCATCGATAAAATTGCATAATAACAATGAATTAAACATAGAAAAGATACAACGTTTATAAAAAAAACTCACAAGATGATCCAAAGGGAAATCAAGATGTTGCTAGAATTGACTTCACAAAGCTTGTTCCAATGAGCTCTAGCCTCTGTTCATCGTTTGATTACTTGAATTTGCTACTAGAAAGTACATATAATTGGAGAAATTTATCTAGGAAATCAAAAGCATAAAAATTGTATATAAAGGGTGGAGAACACAGAAAAATCGCCCCTAAGGGTTTTGTGACCGCCTAGTGTTAATTCGGTTCCCTCTAGGGTTGAAAAAAACGTGCCTATTTATAGAGTTTTAAGTCGGTTTCTGCTAGGTCGGCGTATGGACGCTCGTCCAGAGTCTTGAATGCCCGTCCATTCTGCATAAAATCTTCGAGTCGGGCCGAGTCATGTCAGACGCCCGTCCTATGTAAATTTGGACGCTCGTTCAGCAAAAATCTCAATACTCTGAATCCACTATTTCTTCCTGGACGCCCGTTCGATTCCTCAAACGCCCGTCCATCTGGACGGAGCTTCAGACGCTCGTTCAGGTACTTCAAATCCTGTTTTCATCTCTATCTTTTTCCGACTTCATCTTTATCATTTTTCTTCTATGTAAATCCTCACTTGAACATCTTTTAAACCTCTTTTAAGCCAAATTCGTGTACCTACAAGATATCAAGAACATTGCAAAGTGTAAAATCATTCAAATCGATAGAAAATCAACAATAAAACCTCATAATTCAACCAACTTTGCGATTAAACCATTCCAAACATCACTTGCTTAATAAATCAAATAAACGTTCACTTTCTATGCAAAACATCAGAGTATAGAGGAAAATTGTTACGAAATAGAACGATATAAATCATAGAAAATCACTCTAAACACAAGACTTGATAATAATGTTGAGTTTCAACATTTAAAGTACATGATTTGCTACGGATTGATAAAAGAATTGAGAGATAACAATATGTACTACTACCACATCTTTTGTATTTTCTTTTGAAACGATAGGTTTGCAAGCTGTTCTATCCTACATTTTTTGACATTATTTTGGGGTTAGGTTTAGGCGAGGTAGTGGAAATACATTTACACAACTAGTGACACAACATACTTTTATAGTACATTTGATTATGATAGACCCACGTTATAATCAATATGTTGTAAATCATGATAAATGCTGGAAGAATTTGTTGTATATGTCGTTGTAATAAAATCGTTGTAGCTAGCTGTAACATTAAATACTTCAACAACCATTTCAATTGCAATAGTATAAAATATTGTATCAAATATCAATTAATGTAACGCCCCGCTCCCGGATACCGAGCCCTTATCCGGAAGAGAAACGTTCGGCGCGTATAGCATTAAATAAATCTAATATTATACGCAAGCCTCTCCGTCATCGTATCAAATAAAAGCAAACGGAAGCTAAAAGGACTCGGGTAAAAACATAGATGCTAATATGAATAGAAAGTAACCATACTAAAGATGGATAGTTAAATTACAACGACGAAAAACCAAAAGACTTATACAATACGAGGTCTTAAAAGTAGAAGTACAACAAGTCTAAGCAAAGAAATATAACTAGTCTAGTACAACCTTTACAAAGAAATAAACTAAAAGCTTCGTCAAGGCATCAACGTCCTCGAAAGTCGTCATCTACACTTGATCAACCTGTTCGTCTTCTCACCCCACAATGCATACAAAAGAAAATGCAAAGGAGGTAAGTACAAAGTATTTAGTAAAAGTGAGAAGCTAATGAATAACTAAGTTCTACGATGAAAAGGTTATTATTATGATTATTAAATTATCTTTATGAGACCGACTCAATCTAAGGTTCAATCCATGCCCATGGACATGTCATGACTAAACGTTTCTAGCTTAGCTTATCTTGGTTACATCATCACTCAAGGACACAATGGATGGTGAAAATTCCACCACGAGATGTACTTGCCAACTACGGTGAGTAGCACCGACAGTCCCGGGATCTCCCCGGTATGCATATACGTTCGGCGAATTTCCTCCACTGCCATTTAGCCGTTTATAGGCCTGACGGACCTTTTCTAGGTGTTACGATCCTTACCGGTAGTGTACCGGGTCAAACTATAATGCTAGTGTGGTGAGTCAGAGTGTCGAATCCTCAGGGAAACGTGGTAATTCTTTTAAGTGTGGTTAAACACCAAAGAGCTGTTATTAACTCGATCTAAACCGCAATTTTATAACACAGATTACTACTATTCTACTGAACATAAAATAAATGCGTAATTTAAAAGTTATTCTAATATAATATATATAGATATATAAATATATATAAATGTACATAGATTGCAAAATATATATATAGATATAAATATATAGATACCAATATATAGACAAATAGAACTAGACAGATAAGTTTATAGAACTAGCCAAAGTTTATATAATTGAATTATACAATCTTTTTCAGTAAACGGAATGTGCTCGATCTTTCCTTTTATATTATGTCCAATTGAGTAAATAAAACGGTGCACTCCTGAGGTTAACAATTCCTCCTCACACGAGCGTATGAAATTGTCATATGTCATTGTCATCAGTTCAATCTCCACAACTGCCCCATGCTAATCTTAGTTAGTCCGAGCAGTGCAGTACAAATCTACCCCGGATAAAAGAGGTTATTCCGTTTGTCAGACGGCCGATGTTATTCAAAAGGCTCCGGTTGTCAGGCGGATCGATTTAACTTTCCGGTGTTAGTTTTAATTAAACTGTTGATTTTAACATTATTACGATCTCGAGCACAATTTTAATAAGATTAATCTTTCCCAAGACAAATCGCCCGGGTAGGAAATAGGATTCCGTTGTCACGCCAAGACGGCCAATTTTACCCTCCGGTTTTTCTATCTTTTACCTCATATCCTAACTTCTCTGGTCAGTTCATCGTTAGGTTATATGGTGCGATTCATCTTGGTTAATTACGTCAATCCGAATATTATCAATACGTTACAAAATAGAAAAAGATTCAATTAACTCAATTTTAATCAGATTTTACTTAGACATCATTACTTTACCGAAAAGATCGAAATAAAACGATTACATAACTTTGGCTAGTTATTTAGACTTAGCTAAAAAACATTATAACAACGAAAAAGATAAAAACAAACATAAATACTTAAGAAAATTTACCGATTACAAATGCTGAATCAGAGTTGTATTCTTCCGGACATTACAACGATTTCAACAACACCGAACTTCCGATAATTCCTCGAGCATTACAACAATACTACGAGATTATTATTTTTGGCCTAAGGCCTATTTACAAACTACTAATTAAAAAGAAAATAAGAAAGAAGATATATATATATATATATATATATATATATATATATATATATATATATATATATATATATATATATATACTTCCACTTCTCTGCTGAATGAGGCTCCTTTATATAGATGAAAGTCCCTTGGTCGGACCGGGCCGAGAACAAGCCGGACCAGTCCGGTGTAATGATGGCTTCCACCTCCTTGATTAATCAGCATGTGCTCCGTATGATTATATATTTTTGTATATAATTATCAAACTTCTAAAATTCATATCTCGAGTTCTGGATCTCCAAAAATCATGATTCAAGAGGCATCGGAAAGCTCTCGGGAAAATCTACAACTTTCGTGAAGGACCCTTCTTCAGATAATGTCGTTTTGTTGAGCCATTCGTTTGTCGAAGATATTTCTCGATTACCACTTAATCGAATCGATTAGCCACTTGACCACTTAAGCAATTCGATTGACCATTTAAGCTCGTGACACTCTCTAAATCCTTCCAGAGATATGATTATACTTCAACATGTCGATTCTCGGGGTTTCAACTTATAAATCTGCAATAAAATACCACAAATACCCACGTAAATCGACATATTACACTCCGATTTACTAAAATCGGTACAAAATGATAACTTTTACTAAGTTTTACTACTAACTACTCTAAATTATAAAGATTAACATTTCATACTATTTATACCATAATTTCATATATTTTATATAGAATTCATTGATAAAACATAATAATATACGTATATTTAATTATATAAAAGTAGTATATCAAGGCCAGCAGCGTTGTTCGCTTTTACTGAACGTATCACATCGCCAATATAAATCAGTGCCTAACCGAGAATAGATGACTTTTTAGCTTTTACTACACTTATGTAGTTATTATGGTGAATTAACTAGCCACGTAAGTGTTTTCAAGATGAAATCTCACCTTAACAACTCTACTCCCTCACTTAGACAGCTAGACATCACATCCTATCAATTACACAGACATTGATGAACTCTAGTTCATCAAAGCACAAGTCCTTTCATGCCCTTCCGACGGATCCGAACTTCAACTCCCCTTAAGAGTACATTCGGTGTTTTAACTGAACGAATCAGAAGTTCAATCGAAGCTTGTTCATATTTAATTAATGTTATTGAATCAAAAATAGAAATTTAAAACTCAACATAAATATACCAAAACATATCACATCTCATTAATCACAACTTAGCATGAATTCTATCACCAAACAACACCAAAACTCACTAAAACTCAACCTATCATTATAAAACTATAATTACTCATTAGGAAGAGCCTCTTACCTTAATTTCCAGCAAAACTGAAAGCAAAACGTCAAGCAACTGCAACAACTGTTGATCCTCAACCCCAAAACCTATTTGATCAACGAGAAACACTAAAATCCTATTTCTTTGCAGAAAACCGAAACTGAAAAGTGATCAAAACTGCAGATTACCTAGATTAACTGCTGCGAAACTATTTTTAGATTGATCTACGCTCCAAGACGATCGTTTCGACTACTCATGGCTGAAAAACAGAGCTACGGATTGAAAAATACGAATTTCTGAAGAATCGAACTCAACGGTTACCAAAAACTAGGGCTAAATTGAAAACTTACGAAATTCAGATATGTTATTTTCCAAAGTTGCGCCTCATCGTGCTGATCACTTTTCTCTCCTGCGGCTCTTGAAACGATGAACGGATTGGTCACATGGTTGAAGATTACGTTCTCCCTTTTCTGGCATCTTCTGCGTTGGTTTTCTTGTTCTGCGTCGTTGCTCCTCTTTTTTTTTAATATCAGAATCAGCGTGTGAAATAATAAGAGATTTTGGGTATTATTTCCTTTTTATAGCCATTAATTAAATCCTTTATAATTAATTGCTAATTTTTTTAATTAAATCCTTTTTAATCAAATAAATAGGATAAATAATAATTAGCCCGTAGTAAATACACCCAATGACTATTTTACCCTTTTATGAAAAGTCGGGATATTACATTTAACCACATACAAAATATTATCTATATATCATGATAAACGAATCATATAAGACGATCAATGTTGTAAATTACACGATTGATCGTAATGGGTGGACATCATGATAAATAAAAAGTGTTGAAAGGAGTCGGTTCATACGTAATTCCACCTTCTAGTTAGATTATATTGTCACTTCAATTATAAGTATATACCACTTCAATTATTGGTATAAAGAATCAATATTTTATAAGATACATTATTCCATCACTATCACAAATCAAAGTCTTCTTACTGCATATCGTGAATAATACAGTTGAATAAGTCGATTATTTTACTGTTATTAAGAATTTTGCTTGTACATGTGGTAGAAAAAACGACGTGAGATATATTTTCTGATTATTCCATGTGGTTATTACTACATTTAAACTTCGATAAATAAATAACCTCGTCAAATGAATAATTTTCTCTGGTTCCGACTTAGACAAAAGGGCTTAAGTAATGTTCGATAAATGAATAACTTCGCTAAACGAATATTTTTTTCTGACCCCGAAAGTATTCAGTTATCGAGGTTTAACTGTATGAATCCATAATGAGGTGTTATGTTTCTATCTTTATGATTTTGTTTTTTTTTTTTTTTTTTTTTTTTTTTTTTTTGTTGAGGATTATGATTTTATCTCTACTTAAAATAAAATAATATATGGTTGTTCAACATAATATAAAATTAAAAAAACAAAATAATTTATACGGAAAATCGAGAAAGCCTCGTCCGCCAAACTAGCTTCAGGCCTTGCGTGTATTCTTTGTTACTTCGACGTTTCTTTTCAGGGACCCCATCACTTTTGATAGTTGAAATGATTTTGTCAGATTATAAGGTTTAAAAAATCTCAAAATCCATTCTGCATAATCTGACAAAGCCATTTCAACTATGATTTATTATGAACGGATATTGGTGTGTCGTTAAACCATAAAAAATAAACACCTCTAACCTCGATAACGAGTATAGTGGAAGCAGGGATCGAATCCTCAGGGAACGGAAGATTATTTCTTTTAGAACAAAAATATAAAAATCCAATTGGAATACATATCACCTGCATAAGACCTATACAACCCAACACCATTCAAAAGTGCTAGTAAGCCCTTCAAATAACATGACAAATGCCAATAAAACATGCAGACAGAATGCAACAAACACTTTTCAGGATGACAAATTAATAACACAAATAAAATTTATGATTTTTTTTTTTTTTTTTTGCGCAAAGGACGAAAGCTTTTATTACCAATAACCCGAGTAAACCCGGGACTAACAAAAACCGGCGCTACCCGGTACTTACAACAACCGGACCAATCCGGTACTGAAAGCTCCGGCACCGGGCCGGAACCACAAACACAAAACAAACAATAGCGTCAACTAAGGCTGTAAATGAACGTCAGTATTCGATTCGATTCGCTGTATTCGGCTCGAAAAAAGCTCGATTCGAACCTTCGAACGTCGAGCCGAACGTTAGGTATTTGATATTCGTCTATCGAGCCGAACCGTATCGAACACGTTCGGCTCGAACTATTTTATATTTAAAAAAAAAATATATATATATATATATATATATATATATATATATATATATATATATATATATATATATATTATTAAATTAAAATAGGAAATCAAAATCAAGCATGTTTGAACATGTTCGAACGGTTCGAACATGTTCGAGCCAAACCGGACCAAACATGTTTCCTAATATTCCAGTTCGAACCCGAGCCGAACCTTGCTAAATTAAGGTTCGATCAGTTCGAGCCGAGCCAAACCTTAGGTTCGAAAAATTCGAGCCGAGCTCGAACCCTACCAGGGTTCGGTAGGGTTCGGCTCGTTTACAGCCCTAGCGTCAACAAATAGATAGAAAGTCGAAGTCTTTGAGCCAAAAGAGAAAAATCTCGGAAAAATCCGATAAGCCGCCAATGACACGAATTCCCGGGTCCATCCATCAATTGACAACAAAACTAAACACACAAATAAACAAAGACAGCAACAACAACAAACAAATCCTATCTCCCTACACCAAACGCTGTTAAACACCGCCACCGGAGACGCAAGACACCGCTGACCACCACAAAGAGCAGCATCATAGTGACACGAAAGCAGCACTGATCCAAAGAGAGCAACCAACGGCTACTGGCAACGGGAAGCCGGCAGAGGAGTCAACAGACAAGCTTTAACAGGGAGAAAATCACACAACTACACAAACTTAAAAATACAACACAAACTAAAGGAAAATAAACTAATAGCTAAACTAATAACTGGACAAGCAGCAAACTAATAACATCTGAGAAGACAAACGCCACCTCTTGCCGCCGTAGCACCTCCCGACGATCCACAAACCAGAAAAAGCGTCAAGACAGGACACGAAGTCCAGAAGAAGACGCAACAGTGGAAACCATCCACCATGGACAACCGGAAGAAAAGCACCACAGGGACCCAAAGCAGCGTCGCCGGCAACCTCCCAAGCCCCAGATCTTAAATCACACCATCGAAGAACGCCACCAAAAATCGCCGGAAAGGCCAACCGCTCCCACCAGATCAAGATCGGAAGAGAGGAGCGAAAAGCATCCGGCCAACCGGAGCACCGGGCAAGGACGGCGGAGGAGATAGATCGAGCAAAACAAAAGGAAGCAAGGGAGAAGAAACCGTAAGATAATTAACTAGAAAAGGAAATATTTACAACAGGGAAGAGGAGATGGACGCCGTGTAATATTCCGATTCTTAGGAAAGCAGACGGCGTGTCATTTTCATGGTAATCTAAATATTATGTTTATCTTTTATGGAATTAAAGTTTATAATTGAATATAAGTATATAATTATATATATATTTTTCGAATATATATATATATATATATATATATATATATATATATTCTTCTTTGGGGCAAGAATTGTAATTAAGGGGAATTTAGAGTGTTTAATGACTATTAATTAGTGGGAGGTTTTATTTGGGAAATAATATATATTAATAAATAAATAAATAACTTTCATCGGTTTAGAGAAAGGGGTGTGACCCCCTCTTTTCGCAAACATTGAAACTACGATTATAACGAAATGAAACCATTCTTTCATATACGTACATACAGTAGGTTGGAAATATAAATAAATAAATAAAATAAAATAAAATAAAGAGTTACATCATTTAAATTCTCAATAACTTCAAGTAGTTTGTTTAGAGAAGTTACTAAGCAACTTCCGGCAATATTATTAATCCAGGGAAGAGACTCCTTTTACCCTCACTTTCCATTTGCTTTTCCTTAAAGTCCTACAATACAATCTCCAAGCCTAATTAATTAAGTTTATGCAAGTCATCTTCATACTCTATGTTCTAGCATCCTAAAAATCATAGTTCTTCATTAAAATATAAATAACTTTGTTAAATTGTTCCACATTGGGAACTTGTTGTTGTTTCACCCACCATATTAAGAGATGAATTTCCCTCACCTCATAACCTAGGTTTTGGGGATGAGGCTCCTCCTCTTATATGGATTTGGGCCCAGAATTTCTTCATGGTATCCGAGCCACCCTTGTCCTAGTGTTGGGCCTCTTTGTTGTTGGCCTTAAGAGAGCCCAGCCCACACTTGAGGAGGCATGTTAAAGTGTCCCATATTTGAAACTTGTTGTTGTTTCACCCACCATATTAAGAGATGGACTTCCTTCACCTCATAACCTAGGTTTACCCCAAGTGAAAAATAAACAAGTAATAAAAATAAATCCGGTTTACCCCAAGTGCAGGGATCGTAGTATAGAGGTTAATACCGGAGTCGAGTCCACAGGGAATCGAGGTTGTTTACCTAGTTTTTATCTAACTAACCTAAAGATGTCACAACTTCTATTACTAAAATTATAAGAAAATAAAAACGATTAACACTTAACAAACTAAAAACGAAAACAACGAAATTAAACTGGACAGGAGATCGAAAATCTAAAGCCAGGAAATATAATTGCGAACAGGATTAACTAAACTAATTCTATTCTATAACCTAAACATGCAATAAAAATATAAACTTGCTATGCAAAACAAGCACAAACGATTTTAATCAATGAATTTAAAAACGAACAAGCAATGATCCACCAATTCTACAACACTCAATTTCTTCTCTAGATTATTTGGTGATGATTTAACAAAAGTTGTGATTCACCTATCGTAGGTATGAATTTCTAATCTCTTAGATAATTCGTTTATTAATCTCTTTCGTCTATCGATACAAAAAGATTAACTCTTTAATAACAAAGGTGTGAAATTTCTCAATCTCTTAACCTAGATTTCAATCTAACAACTATCGTTACTTAGATTAAAGATCTAATCTTGACTATGGTGATCTAGGTTTAACAATGAACTCTCGTCAATTATTAAAATCGAGCATGCAAAACATCCATCGATAAAATTGCATAATAACAATGAATTAAACATAGAAAAGATACAACTTTTATTAAAAAAAACTCACAAGATAATCCCAAGAGAAATCAAGATATTGCTAGAATTGGCTTCACAAAGCTTGTTCCAATGAGCTCTAGCCTCTGTTCATCGTTTGATTACTTGAATTTGCTACTAGAAAGTACATATAATTGGAGAAATTTATCTAGGAAATCAAAAGCATAAAAGTTGTATATAAAGGGTGGAGAACACAGAAAAATCGCCCCTAAGGGTTTTGTGGCCGCCTAATGTTAATTCGGTTCCTTCTAGGGTTGAAAAAAATGTGCCTATTTATAGAGTTTTAAGTCGGTTTCTGCTAGGTCGGCGTATGGACGCTCGTCCAGAGTCTTGAACGCCCTTCCATTCTGCATAAAATCTTCGAGTCGGGCCGAGTCATGTCAGACGCCCGTCCTATGTAAATTTGGACGCTCGTTCAGCAAAAATCTCAATACTCTGAATCCACTATTTCTTCCTGGACGCCCGTTCGATTCCTCAAACGCCCGTCCATCTGGACGGAGCTTCAGACGCTCGTTCAGGTAATTCAAATCCGGTTTTCATCTCTATCTTTATCCGACTTCATCTTTATCCTTTTTCTTCTATGTAAATCCTCACTTGAACATCTTTTAAACCTCTTTTAAGCCAAATTCGTGTATCTACAAGATATCAAGAACATTGCAAAGTGTAAAATCATTCAAATCGATAGAAAATCAACAATAAAACCTCATAATTCAACCAACTTTGCGATTAAACCATTCCAAACATCATTTGCTTAATAAATCAAATAAACGTTCACTTTCTATGCAAAACATCAGAGTATAGAGGAAAATTGTTACGAAATAGAACAATATAAATCATAAAAAAATCACCCTAAACAACTCCCCCACACTTAGCTTTTGCTCGTCCCGAGCGAAACAAAACAAGATCAAGGCTCGGACAAAAAAAGATAGACATTTCAGCAAGAATAAAGCATATTTAATAAATTAGAGGTTCACCCCTGTGTGTGTGCAAAGCCATAGCAAACTTCCACTAAGTCCAAACTTGAAATCTATTCAAAGCAACTAGCAAATACCCCATTTAAACTAGAAAAAGATGATGATACTTATAACATGTGCCCTACAAAACGTAACATGTCCTGAAAAGGATGATAGAATGTATTTAGGACCTTTCTGACATACTCAGAGGATAATCCCTACAACATATCTGTCGGTTTATACTGGGGATAAGGTAGGCGATAACTAAGTCTTATATCAATTCACACCAATACCTTTCGTAAGTTGATTTAATTAACATTCACATTTATACGCACATCAGAATGAGCTATTGCCCGTCATAGTAGAATAGGACATTCGAGATATGATGACTACCGCACTTAAATAATCAAGCAAATTTTCTTCTTATCGTATCGTGAGCTTTTGGTCATCATAGTGGTATAGGACATTCGAGATATGACCTACCTCACTTAAATCATCGACCAGCTTCCGACACACCAATTAATTCATTTTTTTTTTGTATTTTTTTTAAAAAAAACAACTTTTTAAAGCACAATAGTCACGTTTCGCTTATCACATTCAAACCTAAGATATTCACAGTATGTCATACTCCGGCTCTAAACACAAACTATTATAATTCTCACGATACGTACATTAGCACTAAGCACAAGATACTTATAAGATAATCAAAAATTACTAATCCAAATGGGTATAGCTTTATATTTTAGCTCATCATTTAATATGGCTCGTGAAATGTATGTCGGGTGAAACATCTAACCTACTAAACATACAATATACAACATAAATGTCTATAAAAACCGAACAAAAATATGCATTCGCCCAACCGGGACAAAACAAAAATTTGAAAAAATTTAGCTCTTTTCAGCATAGAATAACAATATAAGCAAAAAGATGCACATAACCATTCCCCTCCCCCACACTTAAACGACAACATGTCCTCAGGTTGTGCAGAATTAAAAAGAAAGAAAGTACTTAGCTGATTTGAATAGATACTCGAACCATTGGTCAGGCAGGAGCATGAAGAAACCAACGTTCGTAAACTCAAAGATTATCCCTTTCAGCATGATTCCAATACTAGCTCGACAAAACAACTAAAAATATGCCTGCACTACTCGATAAACACGGGAACATCTCGGGGGAAAACGGGGAGTATATCACATCGCAGAATAAAGATAAAGATAAGGATAAGGTGAAATCGAATCAAACGACAATTCATGCACGACACGGAATAATAGAAACCATAGGAATGTCAACGATACGCCGTATGGCTTACAAAATTCATCAATAAAGATGAGCAACGGAAACCGACAGTAGCTCCAAGAAAAATACATATGAATCAAGTAAGGAAAAGGGAAAAAAAATATAGTAGCAAAATACAGTCAAATTCTAGGGATAAAAATACAAAATAGAATCAGCATCAGAAAGTCAAGTCTGCCCTGGTGCCGAAGAATCACCAGCAGGAGGCGCTCCATCCGTAGGAGTATCAGTAGAAGGTCCAGTCTGTGGTGTAATAGTCCTCCTCTTTGTGTCAACTCGCGCCTCATCGTGAAGACGACTCATCATGAAGAACATCTGCAATAGCTCTGCTCGATCTCGTTAGAAAAACGTAATCCATAGTGCTTGTGTTGTAGCATCTCTGGTCCCTCGGAGGACGGTCCTCACTCATACACCGTCGGATAGTCAAGATATTGTTCGTGGCGTTACGATGTCCTCCATCCAGTTCCTTAGACTATTTGCCATACTCAAACGCATCTCGAATCAGGCGATGGAGATAAAGAAGGAAAGGAAGATACTTTGGAGGCGATCGAAGATGATCCGGGCTCGTGTCTTGCGCCTCGGACTCGATCGGCCTAAAGATTTCACTTTCTCTCATTTGCAAGTACCTCAGATTTTTAGGTTTGTGATAAGTTTTGTACTCGGGAACCTCAGCATCTAGACAGAGACTATGGATCAAATGGGGGTAAATCAGACATCGAGAATAGACTTTCTGATTCAACGCTATCTCATCAAAAATCGCCTGTCCAACATCAACATTTAACTTAAAGTTCAAGGCGTAGAGCATCCCAAGATCGCCAATGTGAAAATGTGTCAGGTTGTTCTTAGGCAACAACCTGTTCTGTATAAATCTACACTAGACTTTCCAATCCTCCGTCCAAGAAGTAGTAACCAATTCTTTCCTATCACCCCCCGGTCTAAGTGTCCACGGCACCTCCGGACACACTTTCAGTCTAAGCTCCTCCAAAGGGTCCTCACCCGCATCCTGCTTCGCTTTAATTTCTTCCTTATAATCCAACCCCTCAAATGGTGCTAACTTGTATTTCTCATTGATAACCTTCGGTGTAAACGGCACCTTAACTTCTCGAACCATAACTACCCCAGTATCCATATCCGTTTCAGAACAGTTTGCATAAAACTCACGAACTAGGGTAGCATTGACAGGGGTTCTAGGGGTTCTCATCAGTGCACCCCACTTTCTATCCGTTAACATCTTAACAAAAGATGGATCTACTTTAGTCTCAAGAACGGCTCTTTCAATCAACATAGTTCTCGTCAGATAATGCTTATTGTATACGTCTAGGGCCTTGGGGTTAATGAACCTCCGAGCAAATGGAATAGGGACATGGGTCGAACATTACATCTCAACAGCTCCCTTCTCTCGATTGCTTCCTCGATCGTAGGCCTAGGTGTTTCTTCATCCTTTCAACCCTAGGTAATCTCACTAGGGTACCTCGTCATCTTAGTGTCGACTCAGATTCATCTCTTAACGGCACCCTAGATTGACCTTGAGCAGCCACTAGGAAGATGTTCTCTAATCTCAATACCCCGTGTGGGAAGTACTAAGGTTGGATCTACAACCTTTTTCTTCTTACTCGGTTCTGTTGCTATCCCCTTACCATGTCGTTTCTGAACCTCTTTACGTACCATTGCTATACAACCAGGTGTAATGAGAGGGTAATGAAAATGATATCTGGGAGCCCTAACAATGCAAAATCGACCCCAAAGTTCGTATTTTTCTCCAAAAAAAAAATCGCACAAGCTAGGTCACTGGATCAGATTATTGGCCGTTTGTTGTTGGATTTGGTTTGAATAATCGACGAGAGGGGTTTGAGAGGTGTTTGCAGAGCCTTAAATCGCCAAAAATGGTTTAGAAACAAAGATTTGAGAGCAAAGGGGGCGCAAGAGTCGGGTTTTTCACTTTGAAATTTCTGGTGCCACTGAAATTTGGGGAGCAGGGGATATATATAGAAGCAAGGCGGACGGGCGTCCAAGAAAACGGACGAGCGTTCGGCTGGAAATCTTATGAACTGGACGGGCGTTCAGTGAAACAGACGCCCGTCCCACTTTTCAAAAGAATACAGAGTTGGAGGGAAATTTCTGGACGGGCGTCCAAGAAAATGGATGCACGTCCAATGAAAACACAGGCAGACGGGCGTCTCATAAGATGGACGGGCGTCCTAGATCAAAATTAAGCAAAAACATAGAATTTTCTTACATTTTTATTCAAACCCTTATAGCCTCATATAAATCAAACAAAAACTTCAAATACATAAAAAACTAGAAGATAGGGGGTTGCCTCCCACCGAGCGCTTTTGTTTAACGTCGTTTGCTCGACAAAACACCTAACGAAGCTAGTCATCATAAATATCAGCCCAATCTACAATCCGGAACAGACGACGGAGCATGCAATCGCAGGAGGAAAATCGTATTCATCTGTAGGCCCGATCCTCTCAAAGAACATCCACTCGCCGGAAATGTTCAAAGACGCAAAGACTAGCAACAAGTCGGTCAGCATCGGATCATTGAGGATTGTATACGGTCGTCCTAAAGCACTCTGCAGGTCCTCGGTACTAAACTCTCCACCTCCCAAAGCTTGGGGTACAATGATAACGTAGGTAACAGTCCTGAGGCGAGTGATAATATCATAATCTACGTCCAGAATGATCGTCCCTCCAGGTCCGTCATCTAAGGTGATAAGGTGGATCCTACTAATGAAAGGGAACTCATGCGGCAGAACTCCGTAATCCATTTCAAAAAAAACACAAAGCTGAACTGAAGCAGAGTCAACAATTACCCTAATTAGACTTAAACTAAACAAATACAATCTCCAAGCCTAATTAATTAAGTTTATGCAAGTCATCTTCATACTCTATGTTCTAGCATCCTAAAAATCATAGTTCTTCATTAAAATATAAATAACTTTGTTAAATTGTTCCACATTGGGAACTTGTTGTTGTTTCACCCACCATATTAAGAGATGAATTTCCCTCACCTCATAACCTAGGTTTTGGGGATGAGGCTCCTCCTCTTATATGGATTTGGGCCCAGAATTTCTTCATGGTATCCGAGCCACCCTTGTGCTAGTGTTGGGCCTCTTTGTTGTTGGCCTTAAGAGAGCCCGGCCCACACTTGAGGGGGCATGTTAAAGTGTCCCATATTTGAAACTTGTTGTTTCACCCACCATATTAAGAGATGGACTTCCTTCACCTCATGCTTTTATGTTTTGGAGATGGAGGCCTCCTCTTATATGGATTTGGGCGCAGATATTCTTCAAACTCAAGGATCGTGCTTGTATGGGAGGAATTCTTCTTAATTGAACAAGATGATTCTACGGTAGCAACTTCCCAAGATCAAGGTAAGGAAATGTTTCATCAAAGTATTTTTTTTGTTTCAAGGTTTTTTTTTTTTTTTTTTTTTTTTTTTTTTACAGTATGGTTTACGTTTTAGGTTTCCACTCATTCATGCTTAAAAATATGCTGTTCATCATGTTTTTTACCGAAATCATCATCCTAACTAGGTGGAATATTTGAAAAAAATGATGTACTTGTTAATTACAATTTTAAGAATTAACATTTCTCTTTCAATTTAGCCATTGCATGTGTTTTACCAATCTTGCACGATTGATCTGCTAATTCGATACTTTAATAATGTCATTTTTGCTATTCATCCCGTAAATTATTAGTTCCTTTTATTAAAGCCTTTATGCACTAGAATTATGTATGTATTTTTTGAAACTATCATTTTCTGCATAACCGGCAATACGATCCTACTGGGAACATGTTTTGAACCTTTTCCAAGTATAAATATAAATAGCGTGTTTTAGTGACATGTTAAATTTCCAAAATGTTTGATGTTAATTGTATAAACATACTTATGTGTATTTCCTAAATAATAATTTCTATACAATTTGGACGGCAACTTTAGGCAGTAACATGTTTTGTAAAAGTCATACTTTCATGTTGATAATTATATGTCGAACGGTTGAAATGAAACTGTTTCATTTAAAGGGCTGAAATGGTGCGTGAATAAATGAGTAAAATAATGGTTCATGGTTAAGTACTAGCATATGTATGTTATGGACAGTAAATCCTCGAGGGTCCCCAGCATCAGGCCCGGCCCCCGGGATAAAATAGGGAGAACATGCTGGAGCCGGTCAGGCCCCGTCCACAGGATAAAATAGTGGACATTTCCGGTCTGTCACACAGTTTTGCTATCAGGCCCTCCACATTGGGATAAAATAAATGTGACGTTGAACTCATGAACCAAATAAAGTTAAAGTTACAATTACAGTTATAGAAATGATACAGTAAAGTTTTAGTAACAGAGATGATTCAGTAAATTACCACAATGTTATGCATGATAAAGTTACTTTAAATTGTATAGTATGATATGATTACTTGTTTCTATTCAAGTTTCATTTTGTGTTTACTTAACGTCAGTAGACTTGATAAATATTATGGTTGTACTACATTTGTGCTTTCATTCTCATGAAGAGAAAGCGGAACTCGCTTACGATTCCGATAACATGCATTAGTTCCTTTGATGCGTGATTTCATCGAAGCCATAGCTCACCCCTTACTTTTCATCTAGATGAGTTGCAGGGCTGTGATTGATCCAGAAGATACTAGTTGGCTTGATAATTGTGACGAATGGTGTTTGATGGTGATATCATTATGTTGATGACCCTCTACGAGATCTTGGAGATAACTCTAGCAATTGTGTTGTGGTCCATGTGGGATGGATTAGTATAGATGAGTTATATGGTATCTTATGTTTACCTTCGTTCGAGTGGTATTAGTGGATTTGTGAAGAATTTGTATCGTATGTAATATGTAATAAAAATATTGTATTGAGATTTGTAGTAAGTCCGAGTCGTTTAGTTGTTTCAGCTTCCGCATTTATGTTTGTAGCACAGCTCATGATGCTTCGTGACTCGAGATAATATTTTATATTATTCTCGGGTCATGGCCGAACGGTCCGTATCCGGAAATGCACTCGGGTTTTTGGGTCGGGTCGTTACAAAGGCACACATATATAGCTCATATAATGCTCATTTAAGGCTTACTTCAAGGGACACAGTATCATATCTGCCTCATATAAGGCACATAATATCAGTAACACAGTATCACGCTCATATAAGGCTCATTTAAAACTTAATTCAAGGGACTATATATACTTCAATAAGTTGAAAGAAGTTGTAAGTGAGGAGAAATGAAGTATATTAGCAAAGATAAATGAAAAGTAGTAGTAGACCAATACAATAGGACCAAACAAAAATAAAGAGATGTGTACCTGTGATCTCAAGGCTTAAGGGCATATCTTCATCTTCTGAGGAAGAATCCGAGTACAAAAAAAACACAAGAAACTAAATAAAAGCAAAGAAAAAAAAGCAGAATGCACTTAAAGCTAATGTGGATAAAAATGAAGAAAAGAATAAGCTAATGTGGATAATTGTATTGAACATGTCTTCATCCGATCGATCATCGCCAATACAAAACACAAAATCTACTTTTTATCATTTTCCGCCATTGATGTAAAGATTCTTTTCGCAACCGTTGTCTTCACCGAAGGATACTAGCTCAATCCTTCGCCCAATTCCCCACGCCGAGTTAGAAGCATTTCTATGTGTAGAAGAACAAACACTGACTTTATCCCCCGGCCCCTCTCGTCTCGAAGCTTGTATTGATATTTCAGATTTGAAGGCTACAAGAACAACAGATGAAGATGAAAAGTATGAATTTCAAACAAAGTACAAAGCAAAGGCAAAAGAATCATGAAATTGGAGAAGATTGGGAAAAAAGCTAACTCAAATCTGGAAAACAAAGTACACCGATTTTTTTTTAAGGGAATTTTATTTTTTATTAAAAGCCCTTTTATATGAGAAGCTTATGAGGACAAAAAACACTTGGAAGTCGGCTCATTTGGGTATTTCCCTTTTTTTTTATTAGAATAAGTAATATTTTTTAAGCACATCTTGGGAAATACTTGTATGGAGAGAGAATTTTAAGGTAAAGTGACGGATGAAACGATCAGAACCACACAGTTTAAATACAGAATAAAACTGTGTGGTTGTGGTGTTTGCACACGGTGTCTCCACACGTGTGGAGACACCACACATCTTACATCATTAATTATGGTGAGACCCTCATTTAAGATGTGTTGTGTTTATCAACACCAATTGATTGAAAATTTGAAATGTTTATACAACAACAAAAATGTTCAGGTACCCAACACACTTTTAAATCATTGATTTTAATGGATTCCATATCAATCAATAGGTCTCACGTCAGAATTAATAGTCAAAAAGTATATTCTGGATTTAGTTGTGCATATTTTGTTGTGACACTATCACTATTCTATTAATGATATAAGTTGTGTTGTGTTGGTGTGTGTGTGTGTGTGTGTTTTTTTTTTTGATTTAAAAAAAAAAAGTAAACTCAGATTAAAGATGTGAAAGTGGAAAGAGTAAAATCATGACATCTAGTCATCTACATAAAGGTGGCAAAATGAAACCGGACCAGCGGTTCACCGGTTTAGGGACGGTCCGGGATTTTATGAAACCGGAACCGGACCGGAAACCGTCTGTTCAACCGGCTCGGTAGGAACCGGTTCTAACCGGCCGGACCCGGAACCGGTACCGGACCGGCTCCAACGGCTATTTTTTTAATTTCCAACCATTTCAAAAAAATCCTATATTACCCCATTCAATTTTCAAATTCTTTACACCTACTCTCTCCCAATTCTACACTACTAGTTTTCTAATCTCAAACTCATTTCTTTGTTTGTAATCAAGTTTGTTTTGTTGTTAAAAACAACAATCAAATTTATTTTACGATGCCGATTTTTGAAGTTGTTCTGATTTTATCGTTAATTCAATACGATTTTAATTATAAGTAAATTTGGTTTGTATTTTGTAAAAAAAACACAATAAAAAAGTATAAAAACTATATAATTTTTTTTTATAAGAACTACGTTAGCTTTCATTTTTTTATATGTGTCGTGCCTCCGACACGATTACATATAAAAGATACGTAGGCAACAGAATTTTCGGTACAAGCGTTAATAACATAATTTACATATAAGGAAAATAACACAATATATCTCACGTAGTATTTAATAAAACAACATTTTTAATTAACTTATACGTAAAACCGACTAAAAAAACAATAAGAAACTATAAAATACTATTAAAAAAACAATATAAACTATAAAAAAAAAAAAAAAAAAAAAAAACTATAAAAAACTATAAAAAAAAAGCTATAAAAACCTATATAAGAACTACATTCGTTTTGATTTTTTTATATGTGTCGTGCGTCCGACACGATTACATATAAAAGATACGTAGTCAACCGAATTTTCGGTACAAGTGTTGAAAAAATAATATAATTTTTAAAAATAACGCAATATTAATATTATATTTAATAAAACAATATTTATAATCAACTTACATTTAAAACCAAATAAAATACTATATATTACATTCGCTTTGTTTATTTTATATTACATTCAAATTTAATTAATAGTAATTTGTTATTATACTGAAAAGAATAAGTATTTTCTGAAAATGTAAAAAAAAAAAATTATTAATAATTTTTAAACCCGTGATCTGAACCGGAAAGAAACCGTGTGAACTGTGACACGTGTGAACCGTTGACCCGTCGGTTCTGTGAACCGCCCTGAAAAAAAAAACCCGACGGTTCGGCCCGGTTCCGCTTCGGTTGCATCATTTGGCTGTTTGAAGAAGTTGAAAGTAGGTAGATAGAAAGCAAGCAACTCATCTCTCGTCCAGCTTCAATTTAATTTCACTTTCACTTTGTGCGAATTGCGAAACCCAGATCTGTATCTGTTCAAGATGTGGAAATTCACTTGTATTTTTGCTGGTAAATTTCCCTGTTCTTCTTCTTCTTCCCCTTCTTCTCTTATTCATCGTTGTAATGCTACTGCTATCACTTTACCTCTTTATTATTCATCTCGTTGTTGTCCAACTTCCAACCCAACTCCATATTCTAAATTAACCCGGAGTGAAGTTAAAGAAATTTTAGCAGTCAAGCGCATTACTGGATTTGATCGGGTGGATGAGGCCCGCTCTTTGTTTTATGGGATGCTTGAATTTCATCCGCTGCCTCCTGTTGCTGATTTCAATCGGTTGTTAACCGGTGTTGTTAAGATGAAGCAATTCAGCTCCGCCGTCCTTATTTACAGAGAAATGCGCTTCAAGGGTGTACCGATTGACGGATGGACCATGACCATTGTGATAAATTGTTTCTGTCATTTGAATCAGGTGGATTTTGGTTTTGCAATCTTAGCAGGCATTTTCAAGGTTGGATTCAATCCTAATGTGGTTACTCTCAACACTCTTATTCGTGGACTGTTTGAAGCTGGCAGATTTGCAGAATCCGTGGAAATATTCCGAACAATGGTCATTCAGAAAGTTTGTAACGAGACTACTTATGGGACCGTGATCAATGGACTTTGTAAATCTGGAAACACTTGTAAAGCTATTGAACTGCTCCGCCTTGTTGAGAAAGAAGGATCCCTTAAGCCGGATACCGTGATGTATAGTGCAATCATAGATAGTCTGTGTAAGGATAGGAAGGTGGACGAAGCACTTCAGCTTCTATCTGAAATGGCTGCTAAGGTAAGTCAACCGGATATTTTTACATACAGTTCAGTGATACAAGGGCTTTGCAATTTCGGCAGATGGAAAGATGTCACTAGTTTACTGACAGAAATGCTAAATACGAGAATTTACCCTAACGTGGTTACCTTCAGTATACTCGTGGATGCTTTTAGCAAAGAAGGATGGGTTGAAGAGGCCGAGGCTATGCTGAAAATCATGGTCGAAAGGGGCTTAACGTCCCGGCGTAGTCACTTACAGTGCACTGATGGATGGATATTGCTTGCAAGGTGAGATGGACAAAGCTCATCAAGTCCTCACGGATCATGGTGGCTCAAGGATGCCATCCTGATATTCGGAGTTGCAACATATTGTTGAACGGACATTGCAAGAAAGGGAATGTAGACGATGCACTTGCTTTGTTTAAAGTAATTTCTTGTAAAAGCATGAAGTGCAATGTTATTACCTTCAACACGATGATACATGGATTATTTGAAGCTGGCAAATATGTTGATGCAATGATGTTAATCCGCGAGATGCAATGTCAAGGAGTGAGTCCAGACAGCTTCACTTATAGCATTTGGCTTGATGGCTTATATCAAAATGGCCTTGTCTCTGAAGCACACACATTGCTTTGTGATCTAGAGAATAGCAACGTTTCTTTAGAGATATCAGCCTATACTGCTGTTATCAAAGGATTATTTGAAAACGGTGATCTTTCTTGGCTAAAAATCTGTTTGACAAACTCCCTTCGTTAGGATTGGAACCTGATATTAGAACATTTAATGCTATGATGAAAGGATTTTGTCAAGAAGGATTGTTTGAGGATGCCAAAGAGTTGCTAGCTAAAATGAGAGAATCTGGTTGTTTGCCCGACAGTTTTACATATAACGCAATTGTTCAGGGCCTCCTGAAAAAAAGTGAAGGGTTTGGAGCAAAGTCACTCTTGGAGGAAATGTTAAAATGAGAGAATCTGATTCTTGTTCTCTATTAGCCAATTCGGCTCTTCTACGGAAGCAAATGACATGATTTGGTATGTTAAAGGTATACATCTTTAGCCTTGTGGAACTGGTTTGGTTGATGAGTTTTTTTGGATGAATTGTATTTGTATGTTGTTGATTGTATTTGTATGTATAAATTTGTTGAGTTGTATGTTGTTGCAATATTGGAATCCTACGTGGTCATACTGCTTTACTTAAATCCGAGACCTCTTTCGGTTGTAAGCTTCGTTTGGATATGTTTATTTATTTTATAGAGATCCCGTGTTGCATCATCTTGTTAATTATGTGGCTTGTATGATGATAGGGATTGTTGTTTAACTTTGAAAAGTAGTAGTGTTCAAACTAATATTTTTCTCTCTGGATTGGCGTAATGAGAATCATTTTTCTTCACTGTCTTACGGTTGTTGATTCCCCTGTCTGCGTTGGATGTTCATAATTATCGTCTCATATCCGGCATGGTATTGTTCTAGACGATGTCTTGAAAGCTTGTATGACTGCTTTTTTAACTTAGGCTTTATGAATTCTACAACTATGCATAATCCATAAAACTCGATTCGTTCATGTGTACGATGTGAAGGGGATTGGGTTGCACTCTATTATCTCCGAGCTGTATCTATTATCTCCGAGCATAAAAGTTTGATAAAATTCCCTGTTTAGGATTGGAGCCTGATGTTTATACATTTAATGCCATGTTGAGAGGATTCCGTCAAGAAGGGTTGTTGGAGGATACCAAAGCGTTGCTAGCTAAAATGAGAGAATGTGGTTGTTTGCCTGACAGTTGTACCCATGCAATTGTTCAGGGTCTCCAAAAAGAGTCGAGGGTTTGGAGCAATGTTGTTGATGGAGGAAATGTTAAATCATGGTGTTGAACCAGATGTGGTTTGTTGAAGGTACAAGTCTTTAGGCTTGTTGAATTGGTTTGTGTGTGAGGTGTTTCCTTTTTTTTTTTTGGGTGTGTGTGTGTGCTGAGCAGGAGGAAAAGGGAAATTTTGGTTTTGCATTGTACACTACATCCTACTAAGCCCTTCTCTTTTGGTCAATTGAAAATTGTTGCCTGGATGAATGTGCTTACAGTATTCTCTGTTTTCTTCATGCCTTAGGATTTAGGGGTTCGGAGAGCTGTTACCCTTAAAAAAGAATTGGTCAGGTTATAATCGGTTTTTTGCATCAAATATTTGAAGGTTGGTGTTTATTAATAGGGAAGGAGGCTGAAAGGGGTAGTGATATAAATGGCGATTTTCAATTACACATGAGTTTACGAGCTTCGGTTAGCTGCTCTTGTGTATAATTTATTAACTTGTATGCTCTGTGAAATCTTAGAATCTTACATGGTGGTATTTTGTACTAAAGTTAGAATGGTGATCCAAATAAATTGGTTTAAACCTTATTATTTAATGTGGAGACCTTTTTGCGGTTACTAAGGAAGCTTTTCCAGTAGATTTATGGATTATAGTTTAGGATTTTACTTTACAGGCCACTAAGTATAAATTGCTATGATGTTTTGGGAATCAGAGTAGCCATTTTTCTAGGCCTTTTTTTTTTTTTTTGGGTGAGCCCAGACACTGTATTTTCGATTGTTTTTCTTATCTTTTAAATAATGGAAGGAATCATCGCTGTGTTGTGGCGAATGTTGGTAAACGTCATCAGATGGCGACCTTTATTATTAGAGACCGCGATTATTGTTCAGTAAGAAAGAAGCTTTACGGTGGATTCCTTTAATTGGTTAATTGCGTGTTTGTATCTTTCATTCATATGCGGTAAAAATGGCTTTTTTCAAGCACAGTGCATGATAGATAAGGGATGTCCTGCTCTGATCACCCATGTATTTTCAACACTTGGAGGCTTTATGGGCACACTATGGATAACTGTTTGTGTTGGTATTAAGCAATTTTGTGAGGACCTTTGTAAGTAGGAGTAATGATGATAGTTGAACATTTTGTTGTGTGTACATACTACATAGTTGAAGTTCCTTAACTTCCTTTTCCTTTTTTTTATTCGCAAGTCGATTTGAATATGCTTCATGCTTGAATGGTGTTTGGATTATGGAGTAATGCATGCTTGGAACTTACAGCCTACCTACGGGGTTTCTGCAGGGTCCGCTTTGATTAGCAAGTCCATGACATGAATGAATGTTGCAGAGCTGGTCCAATATTACAAACGAATCCATCCCCCCATCAGAAAAATACTCTTTCGGCAAAGGATTGGGTCCTTAGCAGTAAAAACAACAACACAGGACCCCAGTCTGGCAACCAAAACATCAGCCACAACAAAATGTTGAGTATTTTACCTTCTTTTTTTATTGTTCGTTTTAGGCTGCAGAGTAGTTCACGATTTGAGTCGTCTACTAAATTCGGTATTGCAACAGCAGCATCCCATTTCTTTTTATCATGTGGTGTGATACTACCAAATTTGACATGTTATTATTATAGTTGATTGTGTTAAGAAGCAAGATGTGACACAAGAAGAATTGTGAAGCATTCAAAATGAATGTGGTTACAAAATTCTGTGCTTTCGTCATGCCTTGGGACTTGGGAGGGGTTCTGACTGAGAGCTGTATTAATTTTTTCCCTTTAGATCAAGATTATGTCTTGTTATAATTGTTTTTTTTTTTCTTTTCAAAATTTTGGGGATTTGTGTTGATTAGTAGAGAGGAGGCTGAGGCTGAGGCTGAGGCTGAGGCTGAGGCTGATATGGGTGGGTAGTGAAATATATGGAGATTTTATTATGCCGTTTTCAATTACACACGAGTTTACGAGTTTTCAGTTAGCTGCTCTTGTGTGTTGATTTATTAATTTTGTAATCTTGTGTGTTGTGTATGTGGGTGGGGGATATGCTACGTACTCAAACTGTGAAATGTATGTTTTTAATTCTGTATATATGTGGGATTGTGGGGGATATGCTACTCAAACTTTTTTTTTTCCAATTCTGAAAACGTTTGATTGTCTCACCCCAAATGTAACACCCCAAAATATTGGGTTGTTATCTAGACTTCCCATATACTATTATATTGGTTTATACGATTATAAGAACTAGCGTTGAAAATTATAATGTGGAAATGTATAAAGGACCGAAAAATTTCAAATATAATTTTTTAAGAAATTTTATACTTTTATATATACTAGCAAAAAGCACGTGCGTTGCACGTGTTTCATTTAAATTAAAATTGAAAAATTATCGATACAAATTAATTTTACATAATAATACTATCTAGTATGTATTGATATATTAATTATAAATAAACTAAATAATATTAATTACAAAATGATATTGCATTTTGTTCTATTTTGAAATTGTGGATGCAATTTTCCTAAAAAAAAGAAATTGTGGATACATTTACTCAATACATTTATCATTCTGTTATAAATAATTCTTATTTCATAATTTCTGTATTTAGTTTGTAACATGTTTATTGTCAGCCGAATAAATATAACAAAACTTTGCTTCAATTTGACTAAGTTTATGTGTATTTTGGAAATAATTATTATTCATATTACATGAGAATGGAAGATTATAAATTAATCTTTGTATAATTTTGGATTATGTTACATAATGATGAAGAAACCATATATGTTTGAAAATGAATAATTATGAGTAATGTAATGTCTCAAAAAATTGAGTAATTTAATAGTCGACATTTTTTTATAAAAAAAAATTGTAAATTAAAATTCACCGTATAGTTTGATCTAATAAAAAACTATATAGTCAAATATTAAATTTGTTGTTAAGTATGTGCCAATTTATAAAATAAAAATATGTTTATTTTTATAATTTTTACAATATGACCTCATATTTTTATTTACCTTTTAAATTGGTGAAATTATTTTATTTTTAATACATGTTAAATCGTAATACACCTTTTATATTAATCATTATTTGAAAAATAATAAGCATTTTTAATTACTAAAAATTTAATGTTTAGAGAAATGGTTTACCTTAACTATCTGATAAATCTTTACACATTATCTGAAATAATTAAGATAGATCTATCCAGGATGTGAATCTGATACTCTAGTGTGATGATTCTCTTATGATACATAGGTAGTGTGACGCACTGGTAGAGTCATTGTGGTGTAAATAAAGGTTTGTCCCCTAAATAAACATATGACATAATCTAATGTGGTGTGACATAATAGATCTTACGATCTAAATAAGAAGCATAACTAATGGGAAAGGTTATTGATGAATTTTCTTTTGGAGAAGGAAAGATTGAGGAAGGTTTTAAGTTCATAAATATTTGTATTTTCGTCATATTCCACAATGAAATTGTTTTTATTTATTTAAAGAGATAGGCCGAAAGGGCACAATAACTATAAAAATGCACAATCACGACAACTTTAAGTTTAAATGGTTTATAAGCATAAAAAGAATAGAATTGTTCCAAAATACTCCTTTTCCAGAAGAAGGGAAAAAAAAACTGAATGTCTTTTCTCTCTGCTCAATATTTCAAACGATTATATCTTTTGATATAGAACTCTGATCATTGTAATTCTTTCACCATAATTAATCTTTGAGGTGCCCGGTCTTCCAATCTTCAAGGGTTTCCAGATTCCATCATGAATAACCTTATCAATGTGTTGGCTAAGGACCTCTATAAGATGAAAAGTTCGAGGATGTCAGGGTGAACAAAGTGAGGTGGACAATCTTGTGGGCAAGGCCTAAGCTAGTCGAGAATTCTCTCAAGAAACTTTCAATCAACCTGTCATGGGCTTTCTCTGAGTCTATTTTCAATATCGTTTCACCGCTTTTTCCTTTTCACTCTAGAAATGGTGGAGCACTTCTTGAGCTAGAATAATATTCCCAAGACTACATCATCGGTACAAAAGTTGCTTGAGTCTAAGAGACCAGTTCTTTGACACCTTGTAGTCTATTAGCAATAACTTTTATATGATTTTTACACAGACATTGGTCATGACAATAGGCCTGAACTGAGCAACAGATTCGGAGGGTTTGTTTTAGGTATCAAAGAAACAAGGGTTTGGTTGAGACTGAAATCAAAGTGACCAGCTTCAAAAGCTTTAGTGACAAACTCTGATTGAATTAGCACTGATAGGCCAACATTTCTTCAAGAAGCTGCAGAGATGCCCTATGGGCCCCGGACCTATAATCACCCATATCAAATAGGGCATCTTCAATTTACTACATCCGTCCCAAAATATAAATCTGTTTAGCATTTTGAATTTGTCCCAAAATGTAAATCCATTTAGATAACCAATAAAACATTTATTACATTTTACCCTCATCTATTATATATACTCACCCACTTTTCATTACACTTTGCATTAATAACGGTCAAATGTCATTTTAGTCTTTTTCATCAAAATTAATGACACATAACCGATTTAACCAACTTTCTTAATACCCCAAACGGACTTACATTTTGGGACGGATATAGTAATTTAGAGATTTGTCTATTGAGAAAGTGTAAATTTGATCCAGACAAAGCAGTCAAGGAGATCTCAGTCTCCATGGAATTTATTTTATCTAAATGAGAAATAACTACAAGGGTATTATCATAACTACACAATAATTTTGTCCTTAAAACCCATGATTTTGTTAATTAGTATGTCCTAATTGTCAAGTATAACACTGGTCATTGTAAATATTAATCTAAAAAAATTATTGTTGGCCAGACTGATTAACCACAGACATTGAGGATTTAAATTTTGTTATAACGGATTATATTTGTACATTCGTAAAATTATCAATCGTTCATTATTAGTCTGAAATAATTTTACTTTTAAAAACAATGAATTAAATACACTACACTGTTTATAGAAAAATTAATTTGTTAATACATGGTTTAATTTAATTGATAAATAATAAGCAATATGATGGGACATTATCGATTTCATATTACATCAAGACAGAAGAATATATTTTTATTGTTGTCACTCGTGGTACATAAATATTGCAAGCGTTTTATTTTTACTCAAAGAAGAATCAATATATCTGGTCAAAAAATGATTTTTGAATCTACTATTGAATTTCATCAATATAGTAAAAGAAACATGATCAAAGACCGAAATTCTATTTCAAGTTGCATAAGAATATTTTAGTAATTATATAGTAACTATAGCTAGGCTACATTAAATAATGGAATTCTACTAATTTTTGCATAATTATTTTATTATATTATATGAGTATGACAAATTGCATTTAAATTTGTATAAGAACGAATAATGATCATTATATATATTTTTAAATTGAATCGGGCTTCGTAAAGACTATTGGTATTTTAGGGTACCATTGTTCAATCTCCATTCTCTCTTGATATGATATATTTTAATAGAGTATGAAATGAGAAATCTATTAGCGCCACGAAAATGCTTTAGACACCATAATTACTTCAGGAACCCAATAATTTGGGGATTATTTTTTGCGGGGAAAATGTCAGTGGCAGTAATGATTCTCATGTATACTGAGAGTCGGTGACGGTGACGTTTCTATCCAACAATATTTTTTTCGCAGGGAGAAAAGTCACCGGTACTAATGTTCTGTGTCCCACATGAACATCAATATGAGTGACGATGGTGAGAAACGTCAGTAGTGATGGCGTTTCTCATGTATAACAAAAAAAGTCACTGTGTCATGTGACTTTTCTACGTGATAATTTATTTTACACATGGTAAGAGTTATTTTGTGGTGCCCGAAGAAAAAAAAATATGGGTGCCAATAGAAGCCACCTATTTAATTTATGAATATGTGATTCAATGATGTCAATAAATAAAATTCCAACACTTATTTCATATTATGTCAAGGTTAATTAGTATTTTTATCAAAACATATTATGTCAAGTGTTTGTTTGAGAATGATGGAGTTGACGATTAAAGATGTGATGCGTGAAGGGTACTGTGATGATGAAGATGTAGGGTTTGATGAATGAAGGAATGATGATAGAAAAATTCAAAGATGAAAATGAAGATGATAATATGATATGAAGATGAAGTAAAAATGATATAAAATGCTATGGACCTTTTGGTAATATATTTTTGGAGTGTATATAGTATGAAAATGGGGTGTGTAAATAGGTATGGCAAAATTGTAATTAAGTATGTGGTGCAAATAATTAAATAAATAAATAATGTTGCAATTTAAGTGTGGTGCAAAAATAAATTTGGATTATTAGGTGCGGTGTAGTATGTATAGTGGTGTATGGGAAGATTTATATGGGGTGTAAATAATAAACTCCTTAATTAAGGCCTAAATTAAAAGGATATATAGTAAATAAGGATAGTAATTAAAAGGATATACATAAATTAATAAAATAAGGAAAGTGACAATTTTTTATGCAGATCGATGGGTGCTTTAAAAAAGATTGCGGCAGCATGTAATTTTTTTTTTACGTATTTTAATTTATATATATATATATATATATATATATATATTATTTTAAATAAACTATTGTGGAGAAACACTAAACACCCGAGGGAGAAACACTTACGTAGGAAACAACTGACTCTTCTAAAAAAGTTTTCCCTCAGGTGTTTATCATAAAAGGTGTTTCTCCATAATTTAATATTTATTATAAATCACGTTAACTCAAAACCAAAAAAATTAATAATAATACACGCTCCCTCAAAAAACAAAAAAAAACACGCTAGAATCTTAAAAAAGAATTCAATAAAAAAAAAGATAAATGTAATAATTTAAAACAAATCGTAGAAAATCCTAAACATAATCACGTTAACCCCAAATATAATAACTGGCTCTTCGAAAAAAGTTTCTCCCTCGGGTGTTTTCCATAAAAAGTGTCTCTCCATAATTTAATATTTATTATAAATCACGTTAACCCAAAACCAAAAAAATTCATAATAATACTTGCTCCCTCAAAAAACAAACAAAAAAACACGCTAGAAATCTCTTAAAAAATAATTCAATAAAAAAAAAAGATAAATGTAATAATTTAAAACAAATCTTAGAAAATCATAAACATAATCATGTTAACCCCAAATATAATGGCAGCACCAAAAAAAAAAAAAAACACGCTAGAAATCTCTTAAAAAAGAATTCAATAAAAGAAAAGATAAATGTAATAATTTAAAACAAATCTTAGAAAATCCTAAACATAATCACGTTAACCCCAAATATAATGGCAGCATGTATTTTTTTTACACGTTAACCCCAAATATAATGGCAGCATGTATTTTTTTTTTTACGTATTTTAATTATTATTATATATATAATTTTAAATAAACTTATTGTGGAGAAACACTTTTTGTGAGAAAGCACTACGTAGAAGCTAGCGGCATGTATTTTTTTACACGTTAACCCCAAATATAATGGCAGCATGTATTTTTTTTTTACGTATTTTAATTATTATTATATATATAATTTTAAATAAACTTATTGTGGAGAAACACTTTTTGTGAGAAACACTTACGTGGAATACAACTGGCTCTTTTAATATACTTATGATATGATTATGATTATGATTATGATTATGATATATATATATATGTACTGTGAGTTCCACTTTTCTTCTTGCTATTATACTTCAAAATTTTGGGGGGTTTGTGTTGATTAGTAGAGAGGAGGCTGATATGGGTGGGAAGTGAAATATGTGGAGATTTTATGCCGTTTTCAATTACATACGAGTTTACGAGTTTCGGTTAGCTGCTTTTGTGTGTTGATTTATTAATTTTCTAATTTTTTCCAATTCTGAAAACGTTTGATTGTCACCCAAATGCTTTGATGTAACTAATGAAAGAAAAATAAATAAACCTGTTGAAAAAGTGGGGATTAAAAGGACTTTATAAAGAAGAAAAAGTAAACAAAAGCGTTCAAACACTACAGCAACAATTTCAGTCCCTATCTCAGTTTAATGCCCAACCAGTTATCCGACAGGTGAATAGGACTAATCGGGCAACAGGCTCTCGTGGCCGTAGTCAAAGTGGCATCCCGGTGGCCACCAACACAGTCCAATTTCAGCCTACTCCGGTTCTTGGCAGCTCCAAGTCCACTCCGCTCCCCCAAACAACTTCGGCCTTCAGTAATTTCCCGAGTTTCCCTCCAATCCCTCTCAATGATATCACGAATGTGACCAAAAATGGAGATACCCGAGCTGCCACCATTGGGGAAGTGTTACAAGAAGCTATGGTGATTGATGCGAGGATTGCAGCAGAAAAGGCGAAACAACAGGACTCAGTGTACGTGAAAAATAAACCACCAGACCCGCCATTTAATGACAACATAAGTATGTCTGATCACTCCCATGAAATCTCTGTCTGCGGGACGAGTCTTTCTATTCTATTCAAATTGATCACTTTGAAGGTCCTATCATTAGGCGAATAGGCGGGCTCTTCTTCATTCTATCGTCATTTGAAAAGTATTGTGACTGATCACCATCCTGATATCTTTTTTGTTATGGAAACAAGAGTCCCTAGTACTAGAGCTAACCGGATACTTCGTACTTTCAATTATACGAATTTGATTGCAGTCGAGGCTCGTGGGTTTAGTGGCGGTATGTGGTGTTTCTGGGACAATTCAATTGTTGATTTGCACCTACTGTATGCAACAAATCAAGTTATCATTCTTGCAGCCGTAGTTAACCACAGGGCCAATTGGATTATATCATTAACTTATGCCTCGACTCCAGTTATTCGTGATGACTTGTGGAATATTTTTGACCACGCAGCCATGTTTATTCGCATTCCGTGGTGTATTATTGGGGATCTCAATCAAGTGGTACATGGCGACGATAAGCGGGGTGGTCGACCGGTTGTGGGCCCTCCCGTTGAGCGAATGAGTACTATGATTCGTGCTTGTTATCTCGTTGAAATCCCGTTTCAAGGACCAAGGTTCACGTTGTCTCAATCGATTCATAGCTTTTCGGCCATCGAACAACGACTTGATCAAGCCCTATGTAACAATAAATGGTGGGATCATTTTCCGGCCTCGACGGTTTGGCATTTACCACGCATGCACTCTGATCATCACCCAATTCTTTTGAATATGGAGCTGGCCCTGAACCGTGATAATGTTGCTAAACCATTCCGTTTCCAAGCATGTTGGCACCAACACAACTCCTTTCGAGATTTTTAATTGCTGCTTGGCCGAATGATAGACAACCTCTACATTATGCTCTTGCATCCCTTACATCTGATTTATGTGCTTGGAACAAAAATGTGTTTGGGAATATATTTCATAGGAAGTCTCGATGCCGAGCTCGTCTGAACGGAATTCAAATGGCTCTCTCCAAGGCACCCTCCAAATTTCTCACCAACCTGAATAACGAACTTCTCCAGGAATTTGAAGACATCCTTACCCAAGAGGAAGTTTTTTGGTTTCAGAAATCGCGGCTGAATTGGATTGAGAACGGAGAAAGAAACACCAGATATTTTCACCTTTCCACAGTTCGAAAACGAGGTAGAACCAACATTACTTATCTGAAGAATGGGAACGATGACTGGGTTGAGGATCCGTCGTTGCTTCAACATATGGTACGGCAGTATTTCATCGAGCAATATACAGAGGAACCAGTTGATCCGTTTCCGGCTAATCTCACCTTCCCGAGCCTCTCACACTCAGATCTAAGACTACTGAACCGGCCAGTGAGTAATAATGAGATTCGTGGTGCGCTCTTTGATATGAAGGCCTTTAAATCACCGGGACCGGATGGCTTCTCCCCGGTTTTTTTCCAACATAACTGGGAAATTGTAGGCGCCACTGTTATTTCTTGGGTCAATAAAGCTTTCCAACAGCCCTCGTTCCCTTCAGAGGCAAACAGGACTTTTATCTCCCCAATTTCGAAAGTTCAACCGCCAGAATCTGTCACCCAGCTTCGCCCTATAGCTCTTGCAAACGTGTCCTCAAAACTTATCACCAAAATTATTGCCAATCGTTTACGGCTTGTGATCGGTAAGCTTGCGGATAATTGTCAGAATGCATTCATCCCTGGGAGACAAACATCGGATAATATAATTATTACTCAAGAGGTGCTTCATACAATGAAAAAGAAATCGGGCCGAAAAGGTATCATGATTATTGAAGTGGATCTTGAAAAAGCCTACGATAGGGTCAACTGGACTTTCCTACGGCATCTCCTTCACCTCGTTGGTTTCTGCAATGACTTGATTGAGCTTATTATGTATTCTCTATCCAGCACATCCTTGGAGGTTCTTTGGAATGGTCGCCCACTAGAAGCTTTCACTCCACATCGAGGCCTCAAACAGGGCGACCCACTTGCCCCGTACCTCTCCGTCCTTGTAGTGCAAGTGTTGAGCCAAATGATAAATACCTCGGTCAGAGATAAAAAGTGGAAACCGATATCAATCTCACGGGGAGGCTATAAGATTTCTCACCTATTTTTCACGGATGATCTCATCCTCTTTTCGGAAGCTGATATTGATCAAGCACGTGAAATGGACCGGGTCCTTCGTCAGTTTTGCGGTATTTCAGGCCAGAAAATCAGTATTATAAAATCTAAATTCACCGTCTCCTCCAACATTAGCCCCCAAACCACTAACTGCATTGCACAAGCCCTCGGAATGTCGCACACAAAGCACTTTGAAAAATACCTTGGCGTGCCACTTCATCACGGAAAAAAGAAGAAGGATGATTTCACATTTGTTGTTGATAAAGACCGGGCCAAACTTCAAGCATGGAAGGCATCCTCAATGTCGAATGCAGGTAGGGCAATCCTCACTCAAACCGTTCTTACCACCACGGCGTTTTATAATATGCAGACGGTTAAACTCCCAGCTTCTATTACTGATGATTTTGGACAAGCTTGCACGTTTGTTCTTTTGGGCCGACCATGAGGAGAAACGAAAAATCCATCATGTTGCGTGGCATTCTATCTGTCAACCCAAAGCTCATGGTGGCTTGGCTATTAGACGGGTTCGCGAAATGAATACGGCTTTTTTAGCAAAACTCGTGTGGCAGATTTTGACGGACCACAATAAGCTCTGGGTGCAAATCTTGACGCAAAAGTATGGCTCGCCATTTTCTAAACCGAAGCCCACCTCTTATTTTATATGGCACCATATATGTTTCGCTGCAAATGAACTGCGCCATGCCTTTACAGTAGACGCTTCAGGAACCCCGATTTGGGCAGCCCATCCATCTGGAAAATTTTTAGTCAGCTCGGCATATCATGAAGCCTGCAAACCCATGGCCCTTGTCGATAATGAAAAAACAAACTGGCAACGCATTTGGAGCATCAAAGGACCGCTTCAAGGTAATCATCTTCTCTGGTTATTACGGCAAAAATCCCTCCCCACAGCTGACACTCTGACTACACGGAATATTATTGATGACGATACGTGCAACTGTTGTGGAAACCATAGTGAATCTATCCTACATGCTCTTAGAGATTGTACTTGGGTGCGTGGAATGTGGAAGGATGTTGTGCACCACCAACACTGGCACGAATTCTTTAACATCCACGATGTCCCACATTGGCTTGATATCTGTCTCCAAAAGGATATGTACAAGAAAGACAACATAATTTTTTGGCGATTCCTTTTTCGGGAGTTAATCTTAAGTATTTGGTTTTGACGCAACAAGGAGTTTCATTGTGAAGACCAACACAGACCGCCCAAGTCGGTATTTATTTCACAAGCTATCCGGAAAGCAAGGGAGCTACACGTAGCCTGGCACACTTAGTTTTGTAGTTTTATTTGAGATTGATGTAAATTCTGGTTTTTTTTTTGTTTTGTTTGAACAGTTGTATAGCTATTTAATTCTAATATAAATATCCCCTTTAAACCAAAAAAAAGAAAGAAAAGTAAACAAAAGCGTTGAAAGAAAGTCGATTGATGAACATATTCAATTGACGGGAGTCATTGCTAAATAAATTAAATTGAAATGGAATGGAATGGAATGATTTGCTAGTTGTGTGTCTTCTACACGTCTATCTATGTGGAATAATAGAAAGTTGTTAATGCTCGCTCTAGTCCACGGACTGTGATCAAATGTGTACGGCTGAGGTCACGGATCAGAATGGCGACATGTTTTTGGTGTCTGGCATTTATGCGAAGCACTCTCGTCAAGCTCGTACTCCTCTTTGGCACGCGGTTAAAGCTCGGGCAGAGGTTAATACACGGCCATGGCTCCTAGGGGGAGATTTTAATATTGTTCGGATGCTGGAGGAAAGGAAGGGTGGAGCTTCCCCTAGGGCTAATGACATGTTGGACTTTAATGAGTGCGTTCAAGTGGCTAATCTTACCGAGGCGTGCTTTGAAGGCTCGCAATTTACATGGCACAATCGGAATATGTGGCAACGTCTTGACAGGGTGTTCTTTAATGAGGCTTGGTTGGACCATTTTAATATGACAAAGGTTTTACACTTACCAAGGGTCCACTCGGATCACTGCCCTTTGCTCGCTACTTGTGGCTCTATCACCGCTCGTAAGTCTTCCTTTCGGTTTCTTAATGTGTGGACGGATGACAGATCTTTTTATGATGTGGTTAAATCTGTGTGGGCTGAACCGGAAGTTGGTCAAGGAATGGGGCTCCTGGCAACTAAATTGAAGAGACTTGGATATAAGCTTACTGAGTGGAATCGTACTGTTTTTGGGAATATTTTTGATAACACACAAAAAGCGCTGGCGGAGGTCAATGTTAAAACGTTGAGGCATGATCAAGTCGGGTCTCTTGATACCCATGCGGATCTCGATAGGGCTATTATGGATTATGAGAGATGCAACAATATTGAGACTCGATTTCTTGCGATTGAGGCTAGATTAAGTGGATTGAGGCGGGGGACGCCAACAAAACATTCCAAAGTACTTCCATGCTATTTGCAAGCAAAGGCGGACCATAACTTTATCCATCGTATTAAAGCGGAGAAATTGGTAATTGGATTGACAATCAAGACGAGATCATGGATTTCTTCAAGACCTTCTTTGAGAACCTTTTCACGGCTAGTCGGACGGGGATTGGTGCTCCTTTGAAGTCGTTTATCCTCCCTCAAATCTCTGAGGATCAGAATGCGAGCCTTATTGCGACCCCTACGAGTGAGGAAATTCACAATATTATTCTTTCCATTGATCCGGATAGTGCTGCGGGTCCTGATGGCTTTACCTCTCACTTTTTCCGATCGCGTTGGGACATCATTAAGCATGACATGGCTAATGCGGTTTCTGAATTTTTCCTCAGTGGCCACCTTCCACGATATTTTTCCACGTCCTCGATTATTCTTCTTCCAAAGAAGGTGGGGGCTGATTGTTGGAAAGATTTCCGTCCTATTAGCTTATGCTTCTCCAAGATCATCACTAAGATAATCACTCAACGGTTGAATGCGTATCTCCCTATGTTGGTGGCGGACCACCGGTCGGGCTTTGTGCCAGGTCGTTCCATTACGGATAATATTCTTTTAGCTCAAGAACTGTGTAAGGATGTGAATAAGAAGATCCGCAGCCCCAACATTTTTCTTAAGCTTGACATGGAGAAAGCTTATGATCGAATGGACTGGGGTTTCATTATGCAGATTTTGAGGATGTTTGTCTTTCAAGAGCTCTGTGTGGATCTCATCTTCCGGACTTTGGTGGATAATTGGCTCTATGTCCTTCTGAATGGCATTCCGTCACCCTCCTTTCATGCGACTCGTGGTGTCAAACAAGGTGACCCTCTTTCTCCGCGCTTTTGTTCTTGCAAAGCAGAGTATTTTGGGAGGCTTATTAATGATTTCATGACCGACAACCCGGGTATGCATTATCATTCGAAAGTACGGGGGATACATTACTTGGCTTTTGCGGATGATACGATTCTTTTTACTCGATGCAATAAGAAAGGTCTTAAGCGTCTTAAGGAGGTTTTTCAGCATTATGAAATTGTTTCGGGACAACGAATTAATGCGAGTAAGAGCACGTTCATTGGTCATAAATTGCATGCCACTCAACTTCGTTGGATCCAGGATGCTTTGGGTTTTATGAGGGAGAATATGCCTTTTCGCTATCTTGGTGCTCCTCTTTTCGAGGACGGAATAGAATCGGCTACTATCAAGGCATTATTGACAAGGTTCATCATCGGCTTTTTCATTGGGAAGTCAATTTGCATCGTTTGGAGGTAAACTTATATTCTTTGAGGCATGTGTTGTTAACTATTATTCGATTTTTATCCTTCAAGTTTTGGTCCCTCATAAAGAGGTTATTCATCAGTTACATCGTCTTTTTAATAAATTTCTTTGGGATGGCGGACCCAACGGGAGCCATATTCATTGGACGTCGTGGGAAAGTGTTTGTAAGCCTACGGAGGAAGGGGGTTTAGGGGTGCGAAATCTTTTCGAAGTTATGGATTCCTTTGCGGTTAAGTTGTGGGTTCGTCTTCGGATAAGATAGGGGATTTGGGCCCGGACTATCTATAATACCTATATTGCGGATCAGTCGCCCCTGCTAGCCTCCCTTCCCAGAAATCCGACGCAGATGGTTAAGAAAGTTTGGCAATTGCGTGATATTGCTGAATATGCTATCACGTGGAAGGTCAATGCCGGTAATATAGATTTCTGGAGAGATAAATGGGTGAACATTGATTTGGGCGAACCCCCGGACAACAAATTTAGGAAGGTGAAAGATTTCATTGTGAATGGGGGGTGGAATGTTCCTCTTTTACAAAAGCATCTTCCTCTACATATTGTGGATGAGATTTTATGCATACCATTTCGACCTGACCAGGACGACGAATTGATTTGGATTTTAAATTCGGATGGGCATTTCAGTACTAAGTCGGCGTGGAATATGCTACGGGCTAAAAAACCGGCTCGTCCTCTCTTCAAGTTAATTTGGAACAATATGTTACCTCTAAAGATTTCTTTCTTCTGCTGGAGACTAGTCAATAATGTTCTTCCTACGGATTCGAACATTCAACGGCGTGGTATTACTTTGGTTTCTAAGTGTTTTGCGTGCCAGCAAGGGGAAGATCTTCGTCATATTTTCATTGAGTCTATCTGGATCCACTTTATGAGTCACTTTGGCCTTCGTTTCACTCCTACTACTGGGATTGTTCCTATGTTTAATTTCTGGATCAACTCTTCAGCCCACATATATAATATGCGCCTTCTTGTACCGGTAATTATGTGTTGGGGAATCTGGACGGAGAGGAATAAGTGTAGACATGAAGATTTTTGTCCGTCTGTTCAGCGTACCAACATTCTCATTGAGAGAATGATTAGACAGGTAGCTTTCCGAAAGGCAGTTGATCGTAAACATATTGGGATTGATTGGGATGTTCCTTTTTTCAAGCCTTTCAAGGTGAAAACTCGCCCCAAGCGTCGCTTGATCCAATTACGGTGGATTCCTCCCTATGTCGGTCGGATGAAGCTCAATGTAGACGGTAGTGTCAGCAATGGAGTTGCTTATGGGGGTGTAATTATTCGGGATTCGCATGGAAACTTTGTCGTTGCGTTTCATGCTTGCTTCGGCCATGGGAATGTTCTTGATGCGGAAGTGAAGGCGCTGCTCTTTGGTATTCGGTTGCGTCCACATGTTTTGCCTCTTGACATTGAGACTGATTCCATATTTGTTTCTCGTGTGATATCCGGAAATCATAGTGGAGGTTGGCCCCTATGCATCTCGATTGGTCAGATTTCAGCTTGTCTTCGGGAAATACCACACAATATCTCTCATGTGTTTCGGGAATGTAATAGAGTGGCGGGACGACTCAGCGGAATATGGAAGGAGACGATATGACGTTTAATCATCTTAACGACGCGTGCTGATCACATTCAGCAGATTATTAGTGATGATTTACATGGCCCTCCTCTTATTCGACATGTTGCAGACAACTAGGGAAGCACTCTTCACTTGTGAAAGAGGGGAGACGACTTTTCCACATCGACGTTGTCAAGTTTGGATGCGAATGGCTCCTCCAGCCTGGAAGCACCCCTCCTATTCTAGTTGGGGTGCAAATCAGGTGTTTTCTATCCATCGTCTATTCACTACTTGGCACGTAGTACACTATTTCACTGATTTTTATGCTTTTATGCTGCGGGCAGATTCGGGCACCTCTTTCGGGGACATGGCCGGCGTGGATTTCTGGAAGCACCCCTATCATGATGTTAGGGGTGCAATTCAGGTGTACATGTTCCTTTATTGGATTCTTTGCATAATGATTTATTTTTTATGGCTCTTTGATTTCTATGCTTTATCCGGCGTTTGCATTTTGAGGATTCATGTACGGCTAGCTTGGACCGGGCATTTTTATTTGAAGGGGACGCATATAAGCAGAATGCTGGAGGTCGACAGTAAGAGTTCAGTGCATAGGACCGGGATTGGCATTCAACTTTGGAGGCGCCCCTATCATCCTGTTAGGGGTGCAATCCAGGTGTCCTTGTTCCTTTTTTGGGTTATTATCTTCTTTAGCTATTTTTGGGATTATCATCTTTCTCCTGTGCCAGGTGTAACCATGCGTTGGGTGAGTAGTAGCAAGGACAAGGTGGAGAAGGAGTGGTACCGTTTTCGTGCTTCAGGCGCGTGTTGATGAGAGATAAATTTATGATCATTATTATAACATTTCTCCCCAATATTGATACCATTTTGAGCATTATTGTATCAAATCAAGTCAAAATTACTAAGTTTTATTCAAATGTATAAGTAGTAGTTATTATATAAATTATCGTATTTTTATAAGTTTTTATTAGTTTTTGTACCCGGTTTAGTAACCGTATGTCGGTCGGATTTACGTTTGGTATTTTGGTGGTTCATTGCAGGATTATATATTGACCAAGATTCCACGTAATGACGTGTTTTGAGCTCTAAAAGATGTGTTTAGAGGGTTAGAAGAAGGTGCCACAAGTTTATAAGTTCAACGGAGCAAATTTTCCTAAGTACTTAAATCGTTACATGTTTTCGACGGAGATTTGACCCAGCTTAGAGGCATTTTCAGGGGATGACTTCTTCATGAAAGTTGTAGATATTCAAGTAAGCTTTCCAACGCATTTTGAATCAAGTCAATTGGACTTCTACAACTCAAATGGTGGTCAAGTGGCTAATCGGTTCATATCAGTGGAAAATCCCGAAAACGACTCGTAATACGACGGGCTAATCAAAAAGGCGTTTTCTGAAGAAGAGTCCTTAATGAAAGTTGTAGAGTTTTCCGAGAGCTTAATTATGACATTTGGATCATAATTTTTGGAGGTCTACAACTTAAGTTACGAATTTTAGAAGTTTAATATACAATTATTGATTATGTATAACTTATATAATCATTAGTTTGTAACCGCTGCACATGGGTTATGATTAAGGCATGTGGAGTAATCATTTTTCCGGACCGGTCCTGCCCCTATCCGGACCGGTCCGGCTCCCCCAAATTTTCCTATATAAGCACAGCTTCACAGATCAAATAAAATGCCCCCATCTTGGCCACTCTTGGCCAAGATCTCTCTTCTCCACCTCCTCCCATTTCTTCCATTCCCCTCTTCTTCATCTCCGTTCTTCATCTCTTTTCTCGTTTTATTTTATTTTCGGGCCCGTATATACATATGTCTATGTATGTATATATATGTTTTTTATTTTTATAAATAAAAGTAGTACTGTTGTAATGCTCGAGAGAATTACCGAGAAGGTTGTTATTGAAGAAGTTGTTATTTTCAGAGAATACGGCTTTGATTTGCACTTAACGGGTAATTTTATCAAGTTATTACTTTTGTTGTTTATATATATATATATATATATATATATATATATATATATATATATATATATATATATATATATATATTATATCTATCACAATGTTAAACTAAAAATATATCTAGCCAAGATATGAATCTGAATTAGTTAATTTTTTGGTAAAATGGATGATCGACTCTGGTAATCATGATTAAAACCAATTATAATGAATCTTTTTCTATTTTGCAACGTATTGATAATATATTCGGATTGACGTAATTAATCAAGATGAATCGCAACATATAACTTTGACGATGAACCCGACCCAGAGAAGTTAGGATATGAGATAAAAATAGAAAAACCGGAGGGTAAAATTGGCGAGTGAAAAGCGTGACAACGGAACCCGATTTCCTACCGGGGCGATTTGTCTGGAAAGATGAATCTTATTGAAATTTGTACTCGAGATCTTAATAATGTTAAAATCACAGTTTAATTGAAACTACACCGTTTGTGTTAAATCGATCCCCTTGACAACCGGAGCCTCTTGAATAACATCGGCCGTCTGACGAACGGAATAACCTCTTTTATCCGGGGTAGATTTGTACTCAATGTACATTCGGACTAACTAAGATTAGCATGGGCGGTTGTGGACCTTGGACTGATGACATTTGACATATGACAATTTCATACGCTCGTGTGAGGAGGAGTTGTCTAGCTTAGGAGTACACCGATTCATATATAATTGATCTCCTTGCATCAAGGAAAAGATCTGTCTCATTCAATTCTACTAAAAAAAAGATATTGATTCAGTAAAGTATTCTTAGCTAGATCCAAAAATATATCTATATATCTATTTGTATTTATTTACTGCTTTACTAACAATCTAACTACTAACATAATCTAACCCAGGAAAAAGTAAAAACTGCGACTTAGATCGAGTTAATAATAGCTTCTTGGTGTTTAACCCCACTTAAAAGAATTACCATGTTTTCCCTGAGGAATACGACCTGACTCACCATACTAGAGCTACAATTTGACCCGGTACACTGCCGGTTAGGATTTGTATAGCCTAGGTAATGTCCGTCAGCTTTCTGGCGCCGTTTCCAAGGTTAGGTTTAGGTCTGTCACGTGTTCGGAGGCTTTGGCTCATACCTTGGTCGGATACACGGGCTATTTTTTCCTTGGAATTGCTATGCGGATTCAACTGTGTTATCTCTTGTGCTTAAGCAAGGACAAGTATCGAGTGGAGGATAATTTTGATGTGATTGACTGTAATATTTATGGTGCCGGGATTTTGGGGGTGCATAGAGCGAGTACTCTTCCCTATGTGCTGGATTTTCCTACAATGGGTTTGCCACGCATAGGGTTTAAGGAGGCCATGCTATGCACACTATCACGTACTTAGGGCGGGCCGGGATGTGGCATTGACTTTGTAACACTTTATTCTTTTCCATTTTAATAAAATAAAGTTGTTTTAAAAAAAAATACAAGCCTGGTATCCTCTGAATTTTGGTAGCATGCCTAATTTTGTTAACATATTAAACCAGTTGAGTTTCTTAGCTAGCCAAAGCTTATATAAGGAACTCTTGATGCAGACGCGGTTGTTTGCCCTGAATATAATCTATTTGCCTTATTGTTTGGGGTCCACTAATACATCTCATGATTCTGGACTTGAGAAATACTTATCTGCGGAAATGTTTTTCAGTGTAGATTTACCACTTGATCATTTTTCTGTACATGGTGAACTTGGGCAACAAGATCTCTCAAACAAAATGCAAGTCGGTTTGAAATACGCTTCATGCATGAATGCGGGGGCGCCCTGGGCCGGGCGGGATGGGCGACCGACCGGGCCCATGATACAAGTGGGGCCTATAGCTATATGTTTACAATTTTATCGTTTATATAAAGAGGCCAAAAATAATTATTTTGATATAAATGCATGTTGGCGTAATGGATGAAGGGTGTGTAGTCTAACTTAATGATCCAGGTTCGAGCCCTCTCAGCTACAATATATTTCTTTTTTTTTCTTTCTATTTTTGTTCTATAAATTATTATATATAAAATTATAAATGTTGTAACAGGAACGGTAAACCGTAAACCCTATTAGCACTCAAGCTTCTTCACGTCTCATTCATGTTCCACTTCCACCAATCTTTTTCTTTCAAAAAAAAAAAAATTAAGATCTTCATAATTTTTTGTTGCAATTTTCTAAAACAAAATATCCAAAATTTAATTCATCTCTCCTACGTCTACTGCTCGCGGCCTCTGTGGTCGGGTAAGATTGTTTTTGTTAATTAGTATTTGATAAACTGTTGATTTCCCGGTGAATGATTTTATTGATTTATTGGTTTGGTACATTGTTCTTGTTTTTTTATTTTTAAATTATATTGTTTGCTCAATTGTGTTTGAGTGACAGGTTTAATCGGAAGGTTTACGAAGTTTTGAGGGGGTAGCCTTTGTTTTTTCTTGGAGACTCGTACTCTATACATGTGCTTTCATTAATTTCCTTGTACAATTATGTTAATGTTGAATATTTATTTTTATGATGGTGCATAAAAAATATTTATCAGGAAGTGAAAAAGGTAAAAAGAAAAAAAAAACGAGATGAACAGTTTCGAGAGTCTCAAAGAGGAGCTCTTGATAAATTTGTTGGAATTGGGTAATAAAAAGGGGCTCTTGTTTTAGTCTTGCCCCGGGCCTACTAAATGTCAGGAACGGCCCTGCATGAATGGTGCTCGAAATATAGTTGTGAGTTGAGTGGCTCCTAAATTATCACAAACTGGAGTGGGCCGAGGTCAAGGAAGATGTATTCGCAGCTTCTATAGTAAGGAACGCAACAGAATGTCTTCTGACGCTGCTTATCTGAGTACTCGATTTTCACACTGGGGGTTGAACCCAGGAATAAAACACATATATACAGGTGGATTTTTGATCTGTTAAAAATATGAATCTTTAGCCTCGAGGAACTGTTTCGTTTTAATGAGGTCTTCTGAATGACCATGTTGTTACGAATTTAACCTTTTTTCTAAGGGGTAGAGTAGGTGACTAACTAATCAAGATTGGAAAAACTTAGTGTCTGATTATTCTTCTTTTTTCGTCTTAGTTAGGTGAGAATGGTGATTTACGCAGATAGTGTTCACACTATTGGGAAATTTAGAGTTCATATAGTGATGTATTATGTTGTTCATATAGTTGGATTGCAAGAAATAAACAGATCTTTGAAGGGCTCATCCCGAACCCTAACAGACTAATCAATCAAGCCTCATTTGCCACTTTCGCATGACTCAATCTTAATGGAAGACTCTGATCCGCGAACTCCAATTCCTTTTTCCAACTAGTTGGACCAAACCACTTGAAGGAAGAATTAAGATCAATGTTGATGCCGGATTCTGTGATGGAATTGGATCTGTTGGTGTTGTCATTTGCGTTTATTTGGGATCTCTCATTTTGGCTTTCTCCTTCTCACTTGGCTTCTTGAGTTCTGTTGAACACGCCGAGCTCATGGCAATCCATCTGGGATTAACTGAAGCAGCTCGTCTATGGAATGGAAAGATTTGCTTAGATTCGGATAATTTGTACTGTATTGAAAGGATCAAAAAATGCAAACTGAGGATGACCTAACTCCCTTTGGATCGCTCCTGACTCGCATTTGGAAAGACATAAATGCTTCAATCTTGCATATTTTCCAATGTTAATCGAAGTTGTAATAAACCCGCGAATATTCTAGCATCACTAGGGTTAAATTTGACAGTCTAGAATCTAATCGTTGTAATTGGGGTAAATCCCCCATGCCTGTATTCTCTCTCTGCACTTTTAGCAGATTTGCAATGAAAAGTCTCTTTTACTTATGAAAAAAATTCGATAGATGAATCTTCTCACACATATATGCGTATGTAAAAACTCTTACAACATGTTTTTACAAGTATTATATTCTGGAAAATTTGCTTAAAGCAAGAAATGGTCCAAAAAAGTTTTTTTAGAAGACTAAGTATCACCATCTAACTTCCTGCAAACATTTGCACAAATTCAACCCGCCAATGCAACGTTCACTCTAAGTTACTGCAGTTCGTCTACTGTTCGTTTTTGTAGTCCGGGATATGCATAAACACTAGTATCATCCACAGTGTGTTCAAAATATGTAAACAAAACGTGATGTTACATTAATGCTTGTTAGAGCATGATTAAAAACTTGACGGAAGGAGGTTAAAATCTAGTTTTTAATACAACATAAATAAATATGACACACTCATTTTTTTAGTTGTAATAATGACAAGAAAATTCAGACGGACAAAAATGCCCTTATATATCAATTCGCGCTGGACACGCATCGCTGCTTTTATTCTTCTCTTTTTTTAATTTCTCAAATGTCATAGTAGATCAAATGTCATAATTATCTAGACATCAACCACTAGAAATATTTTTACATTCCATTCAAATTATATTCTACCGGAATTATCGTACATAATCATAGCACATTATACATCAGTGCATTACATGTTTACATTCCATTGAAAACATACTACATTATCGTAGCACAATATACATCATCATATGCCGACAAAACTATTTTCAAGATGTGGATAGAAAGCAAGCAACTCAGCTCTCGTCCAGCACTCCAGCTTCAATTTAATTTCACTTTCACTTTTGTGCGAATTGCGAAACCCAGATCATGATCTGTTCAAGATGTGGAAATTCACTTGTCTTTTTTTTGTGGTAAATTTCCTATTCTTCTTTTCTTCTTCTTCCTTCCCCTTCTTCTCTTATTCATCGTTGTAATGCTACTGCTATCACTTTACCTCTTTATTATTCATCTCGTTGTTGTCCAACTTCCAACCCAACTCCATATTCTAAATTAACCCGGAGTGAAGTTAAAGAAATTTTAGCAGTCAAGCGCATTACTGGATTTGATCGGGTCGATGATGCCCGCTCTTTGTTTTATGGAATGCTTGAATTTCAACCTCTGCCTCCTGTTCTTGATTTCGATCGGTTGTTAACCGGTGTTGTTAAGATGAAGCAATTCAGCTCCGCCGTCCTTCTTTACAGAGAAATGCGCTTTGAGGGTGTTCCAATTAATGAACGGACCATGACCATTGTGATCAACTGTTTCTGTCATTTGAATCAGGTTGATTTTGGTTTTGCAATCTTAGCTGGCATTTTCAAGCTTGGTTTCAAACCTGATGTGTTTACTCTCACCACTCTTATTCGTGGACTGTTTGAAGCGGACAGATTTGCAGAGGCTGTGGAATTATTTGAACAATGGTCATTCAGAAAGTTTGTGACGAGTTTGCTTATGGAACCGTGATCAATGGATTGTGCAAATCTGGAAACACTTCTAAAGCTGTTGAACTGCTCCGTTTTGTTGAGAAAGAAGGATCCTTAAGCGAATACTGTGATGTATAACATAATCATAGATAGTCGTGTAAGGACATGAAGGTGGACGAAGCACTTGAGCTTCTATCTGAAATGGCCGCTAATGGAACCCGGCAAATATCATCACGTATAGTTCAGTGATACAAGGGCTTTGCAATTTCGGCAGATGGAAAGATGTCACTATTTTAATGATGGAAATGGCAAATACGAGAATTTACCCTAACGTGGTTACCTTCAATATACTCGTGGATGCTTTTAGCAAAGAAGGTAGGGTTGAAGAGGCAGAGGCTATGCTGAAAATCATGGTCGAAAAGGGTGAGCGTCCCAATGTAGTGACTTACAATGCACTAATGGATGGATATTGCAAGAAAGGGAAGATGGACAGAGCTCATCAAGTGCTACAGATCATGGTTGATCAAGGTTGTGAACATACCATTCGGAGTTACAACATATTTTGAATGGATATTGCAAAAAAGGAATGTAGACGATGCACTTGCTTTGTTTAAAGTAATTTCTTGTAAAGGCATGAAGTGCAATGTTATTACCTTCAACACGATGATACATGGATTATTTGAAGCTGGCAAATATGTTGATGCAAGGATGTTAATCTGCGAGATGCAACGTCAAGGAGTGAGTCCAGACAGCTTCACTTATAGCATTTGGCTTGATGGCTTATATCAAAATGGCCTTGTCTCTGAAGCACACACATTGCTTTGTGATCTGGAGTTTAGCCACGTTTCTCTAAACATAGCAGCCTATACTGCTGTTATCAAAGGATTATTTGAAAAAGGGGATCTTTCTTCGGCTAATAATCTGTTTGACAAACTCCTTCGTTAGGATTGGAACTGATATTAGAACATTTAATGCTATGATCAAAGGATTTTGTCAAGAAGGATTGTTGGAGGATGCCAAAGAGTTGCTAGCTAAAATGAGAGAATCTGGTTGTTTGCCCGACAGCTTTACATATAATGCAATTGCCAAGGGCCTCCTGAAAAAAAGTGAAGGGTTTGGAGCAAAGTCACTCTTGGAGGAAATGTTAAAATGACATGATCTGGTGTGTTAAAGGTATGTATCTTTAGCCTTGTGGAACTGGTTTGGTTGATGAGTTTTTTTTTTTTTTTTTTTTTTTTTTTTTTTTTTTTTTTAAATAACCCAAGGTAACTTGTTGAGTTCCATTTAGTTGATTGTATGTATAAATTTATTATGTTGTATGTCCTTGCAATATTGAAATCCTACTTGGTCATGTTGCTTTACTGCAAATCCGAGACCTCTTTCGGTTGTAAAGCTTCGATTGGATATGTTTATTTATTTAATAGAGATCCCGTGTTGCGTCATCTTGTTAGTTATGTGGCTTGTACAATGATAGAGAGTTGTTGGTTCTTCAAGAAGTCTAAATTAATTTATTTCTGTTGTAGTAATACTGTGACAAGGAAGCTTTTCCGGTTAATGGAATAGTAATGTGGAGATGAATCGTAAGCTTGTTATACAAGTAATTTTATTGTGTGTATGTTGGTGGATATGCTATTTAAAACCGTGCACTTATCGTGATTGCCGATGAATGATTTTAAGAATTATTTTGTGTGGACATTAGGTTATGCATGCTAAAAGGATTTAATGAATTTGATTTTTGTTGAGTGTTTCTGCTTTTAACTTTAACATGTACATGTTCTTCACAGGGGTTGTTTAACTTTTGAAAACTATTAGAGTTCAAACTGATATTTATTTCTTTGGATTGGTGTAATGAAAAAAAATCATTTTCTTTATTGTCTTCACTCTCTTACGGTTGTTGATTCCCCTGTCTGCGTTGGAAATTCTATAGACGATGTCCTCAAATGTTCCAAAGCTTGTATATATGACTGTTTTTTAAGCTAAAAGGATTTCTGAATTCTACAACTATGCATGCTTGACACACTGGTTTGTTTCAAGTCTAGCGCGTTAAGTGGGGTTCCTTTGTCTAGGAATTCAAACCGGTTTATAGGCTAGGTGGATTAATTGCTTTAGGGTTTCTTACACAAGCACTATCTATGTTGTTAAGTGTGGTCTAGATGCCTTTGAACAAACATGACTTTCTGAATTCATCATTTAACGTCGAACAATTTAAAGGCACAGAGATATTTATTTTGGTGGGATATATGTTGGTTAATTTGTTATGCATTCTAGTAAGATTTGTTGTGGAGGATGTTCATTTCTTGGATTTACACACTGAGTTTTAAGGTTATGGTTTGATCTCGTGAATTCAAGATTTAGTCACATCGTGTCTTGTTTATGGGGCTTCATCTACAGCCACTACCCACAGTTGGGAACTAATGATTGGCTCTGTCTACAAAGATTTTGGATTTATTCACACTCTGAGTTCCGCTAACTGCTTTTGTGTATAGATTTACTTGTTTGTATGTTGTGTGCAGTCTTGGAATTCATTAATGTGTTTATCGTGAGTGTTTCCTTTCAAATCTGATAGATGGTGTTTAAATTAATCAAATTGCAGTGTTTCCTTTCAAATCTGATAGATGGTGTTTCAGCTTCTTCTATGCAGCCAGAAAAAGTATCTGATGTGTCCCAGCATATATAATACTATCTTGATTCAGACGGTTGGATCATACGAAGCCTACTGGTGGAGGCGTGTTGCTGTTTTTGATAAAAATAAAAAAAAAAAAAAAAAAAAGATTACTGGCTTTTGGAAACATGGGGGTCGGTCGTTCCTTTTTCAACATATAAATTCTGCACTTAGAGGAAGTTTGTATGTATGTTGAAGGTAAATCATTTTTGAAGGTATGAATTCTTAGCCATGTGGAAGTAGTTCGTTTTATGCGGTCTTCTGAATGAATCCTATGGAACTTGTTACTCATGTTGTTACGAGTTTGTGTTTGTGCTGTTTCCCCTTCAATCACCTGATTGTTGTTGCGATTTATGCATGCTATTGCTAGCTATATGTAAGTAAATACAATGATATGATGCTTCTTAATTTTCTATGTATGTTTTTTTGCTTCTGGGTAACCCTCTAGTTACTACTGCTACAAACTAGAGTTTTAACCTTTTTTGTTTATTTCTTTGGATCAGTCAAAAACAGATTTAGTCTCATTAAGAGGAACGCAAACCGTCTTATTGAAATGGAGGATTACCATATCGTTAGGGTTCCTGCAAATCCTTCATAAGCATTTCTTTTGATTTTGAAGTTTGTATCTTCTTTTGATTCTTGGAATTACATGAGATGATGCTCGTTGTTAGTGGTTTATGTTATGTTTTGCCATCATTCATTGTGTGGATTTATGTTTTGTGTTTGCATTCCGTGGTTTCTTAGAGATTTCATCCATATCGTAGATATTTTCTTGTACGATGAGCGACACGGATATTTATAGATGCACAGTAATGTCGTGGTGTTTTTAACCGCCCAAAAACTTGTTCTTTCTAATAGTGAATGGATAGATGAATCTACTCATACACATATGCGTGTATGTAAAACTCTTGCAACAATTTTCATATTCCGGAAAATTCGCTTAATTCAAGAAATGGTCCAAATAAGTTTCTGAAAACACCGAGTATCATCATCTAACTTCTTGCAAGCATCTGCACAAATTCAACCTGCTGATGGAACATTCACTCTAAATAACTTGCAATTCATGATGCATTAGCACTGGTTCCATCCACATCGTGTTCAAAAAAATGTAAACAGAACGCGATGTTACATACATTTAGGCTTTTAGAACATGATTAAAAACTTTAATGTTAACATCTCCTTGCATTTTTTGAAAGGTTTGCTATGGTTTCTTCTTTTCCCATAAACAAGTATTCTTCCCTACAAGTTGTAATCCCGATTTACTTAGATTTTACGAGAACTAAAACCTATTATTTTAAGGACAAGAACACTTAAACCTAAGAAGAAGATGATGTTTCCACTTACAAGACTTGATAATAATGTTGAGTTTCAGCATTTAAAGTACATGATTTGCTACGGATTTATAAGAGAATTGAGAGATAACAATATTTACTACTACCACATTTTTAGTATTTTCTTTTGAAACGATAGGTTTGCAAGCTGTTCTATCCTACATTTTTTGACTTCATTTTGGGGTTAGGTTTAGGCGAGGTAGAGGAAATACATTTACACAACTAGTGACACAACATATTTTTATAGTACATTTGATTATGATAGACCCACGTTATAATCAATATGTTGTAAATCATGATAAATGCTGCAAGAATTTGTTGTATATGTCGTTGTAATAAAATCGTTGTAGAATTTATTTGTAACATTAAATACTTCAACAACCATTTCAATTGCAATAGTATAAAATATTGTATCAAATATCAATTAACGACATTCAAAATATTATCTATATATCATGATAAACGAATCATATAAAACGATCAATGTTGTAAATTACACGATTGATCGTAATGGGTGGACATCATGATAAATAAAAAAGTGTTGAAAGGAGTCGGTTCATACGTAATTCCACCCTCTAGTTAGATTATATTGTCACTTCAATTATAAGTATATACCACTTCAATTATTGGTATAAAGAATCAATATTTTATAAGATACATTATTCCATCACTATCACAAATCAAAGTCTTCTTACTGCATATCGTGAATAATACAGTTGAATAAGTCGATTATTTTACTGTTATTAAGAATTTTGCTTGTACATGTGGTAGAAAAAACGACGTGAGATATATTTTATGATTATTCCATGTGGTTATTACTACATTTAAACTTCGATAAATAAATAACCTCGTCAAATGAAAAATTTTCTCTGGTCCTGACTTGGACATAAGGGCTTAAGTAATATTCGATAAATGAATAACCTCGCTAAACGAATATTTTTTTCTGACCCCAAAAGTATTCAGTTATCGAGGTTTAACTGTATGAATCCATAATGAGGTGTTCTGTTACTATCTTTATGATTTTATTTTTTTTTTTTTTTTTTTTTTTTTTTTTTTTTTTTTGTTGAGGATTATGATTTTATCTCTACTTAAAATAAAATAATATAATGGTAGTTCAATATAATATTAAATTAAAAAAAACAAAATAATTTATACGGAAAATCGAGAAAGCCTCGTCCGCCAAACTAGCTTCAGGCCTTGCGTGTATTCTTTGTTACTTCGACGTTTCTTTCGAGGACCCATCACTTTTGATAGTTGAAATGACTTTGTCAGATTATAAGGTTTAAAAAATCTCAAATTCCATTCTGCATAATCTGACAAAGCCATTTCAACTATGATATTATGAACGGATATTGGTGTGTCGTTAAATCACAAAAAATAAACACCTCCAACCTCGATAACGAGTATAGTGGAAGCATGGATCGAATCCTTGGGGAACGGAAGATTATTTCTTTTAGAACAAAAATATAAAAATCCAATTTGTGGTGAATTAACTAAACTTGCAATAACTAAAATAAACAATTCTAACAATCGAGAGAGTGTGATTTCAAGTAGTAGTGAAAATCAATAATAGGAAGGCTCCAAATTTGAAGTTGATTATTTTCACCTCGATTTCTCGATTGATCATTGACTTAAAAATACTCATTAATTTATTAACAAACCAGGTATTATTACCGACATGCGCCAAGTAACCAGCCTCTCCTAAATTCGAAAATTAAGACACGGTCATTAATTATACTCTAACCGAAAGACACTCCTAGACACGGTCATAAGAGTTTGGTGTTCTAGTAGCATTAATATTACCCGATTCTGAATATTAACACACACGCGGGTTAAATTTAATCCAAATTATTCACCTTCGTGTTAGCGGATTAACCAGCTGCGAACAAGTACAATCATACTACTCGTCACTTTATCAAAACTAATAAGCAATTACGGACTTATCGTTTAATTGACAATCGATTAATTAGTTTTATCAATTACCCTGTAGAAATAATTAACACAACTAATAATCGTGAGGAAATTCTAACAGAAGATGAACAAATACTAATAAATCAATAAGGAAGAAACACAATTTGATCTCACAGTCAATTACATCGAGGTTTCAATAATTCTTCAACTGGAATAAAAGAAATTAGAAACTAACCATTGTTGTAGCAATCACAAAATAATTCATATAATAAAATGGTGGTTTGATCACAATGGAAGAAGAAAAATAAGCAGCCGTCCCGTCTTTTTCTTGCTCAGTTTGTCCGTACCCTAGCTGTGATGTCTCCCTGATATATTCAATTCAATGACCGAAATTGCATATATCCCAATTTTCTGCTTTCCCACGTCTCTTTTTTGCTTGGTCAATGGGTCCTATTGACTTTTAAATGATCAACCAATCAAAACATAAGGATTTAACCAATATAAAAAAGATTAAAACTCTTGAGAAATTTCAGCTCTCCACCAATTAGAATTTAGCTTCACATCATATACGTCCCTTTGCAATTCAGCATTTGCAGATTTTCAGCTTCAAACTAGGACTATGGTATGATCATACCATTTCCAGACTCTTCTTTCCACATTTCAAATTTGTCAAAACGTGAAACATCTCCCTAGTCTTCTAACGGTAACATCATCCTTTAACTTAACCTCTCTTTGACGCATTTCACGACACGAAACACTCCTTTAAGTCATTATCATTATCAATCCTGCAAAACAACACCAAACACCCCGGAAAAGCGTATATCTCCCAAGAATTACATTGAAAAAGCGATAAAATCTCAACCAAATATGCTCCTATCAGATATCAAAACTTTCCCTACCCAAAAAAAGAAAAGAAAAGAAGAAGAAGAATGGGATTAAAGCTTATGTAGTAACACATTCCATCAAGAATCATATGGGCTCTCCCAAAAATCATCAAGATGGAATCTTTTCTCACCAAAATTCACTTACAGAAGGAAATATGGTGAAAGCCCATGAGCCATTCTCCATGAAGAATCATATGGGGTCTCCCCAAAATCATCAAGATGAAATCTTTACTCACTAGAATTCACTTACAGAAAGAATTGTGAAATCCCATGAGCCATTTTCCATCAAGAATCATATGGGCTCTCCCCAAAATGATCAAGATGAAATATTTTCTCACCAGAATTCACTCACAGAAAGAATTGTAAAAGCCCATGAACCCATAGAATCAGAAACAGTCAAGAAAACCAAAAACAAACCAAAAGAACATGAACAAAAATTGCTTGAAAATGAAACAAAAACAGGGGTTGAAGTCATCAATACAAGTGAGACAGATGATAATGATGATACAATGGATGCAACATGATAAAAGTTGTCTTTCCTTAATTCCATAAAACTAACTTTTGATATTCTTGATATCAAAGTAAGTGTGTGTCTCTTATCATGTCGATGATCATTTAATAATCTAATAAATGTTTTGTAAGATTGTATGTTTGTCGTGTAAATTCATCATGGATATATTTCAAGTTACAAAGTAATTTATTCTAAAGTTTAATTTTACAGTAAAAAATTTTCATGCTCTCTTCTCTTCTGGCTTTTAGTTCTTTACCAAATATATGTACGCGCATAAATTATTCTACTTTACTTTTAGTACCATAAAAAACAACTATTTTATGGATTAAACTTCATGTAAAAGTTTATACTACCTATCCTGCCATTGTAATAAAATTTCCAGCATCATTCATTTTGAAAAAGTATATACACAGTGGTGCCAAAATTCTTGTAACTACTTCTAATATATATTACTTGTATAGATTTACACAGTTTTATAGCTTTTCCATGCTTGTCCCCACAACTATTTTGTGCATTGATATTGGCACAACTTTTAACTATTTTATTATATAAATAAATAAATAAAAATAGTTTATTGGTAGCAACTACTGTTTATGTCAAAAGTTTATTTCGAGGCATTTTTCTCTCCTACTGACACAAGTTTTTGCATTAATTAGGAATACATGGAAAATATATTTCTTATCATATATTAAGTTTTACATAATTTTGAACCCCACAAAAGTGATTTAAAATGTTTGTCTTAAAACGTCTCTTCCAATGATTTCAATTTACATACCTTTGGTTAGAGTATTAATTGTGTCATGTTTATAACTTACTAGAATGATTTCAAATTGCCATACGTAAGGACTGTCTTTAATTTTTGTGAATGGTTAATTTATTTCGAAAATACACAAATACTTAAAGATATACAGTTAATTATTCTTATATAATTATGAACCTTAAAATAACTATTTGATTATAGACTTTTGTCCTGTTGAGAAAGTTTCTTCAAATCTCTTCCTTTTTCATGAATGTAACAAAACAAAAATAGAGAGGAAAAAAAGAAAAAGAAAAAAGAATCTACTTTTCATGTATCCCTTCTACCTAATACAAAGACAAGGGGGGTTTAATTTGGGAGTGACACGTGTCGCCCTCTGATTGGTCCCTTCAGTTTTTTTTTTTTTTTTTTTTTTTTTTTGCCCTTTTGTATTTTGCCGCCCCTTGTATTTTGCCTGATACTACCGAGAGAAGTTTCTAGGAAACTGCCACCTTTACTCCACGTCTCCACCTCCCCTTTTTCTTTTCACCTGCCTCTGTCTCTTTCGTTTCTTCCCACTCTTTATTGCTCTAACCCAAAACGTCTGTTCTTCTTTTTCTTTTAGAAATCCTTCCATTATCTTTCTTTTCCCCAGAAATTTCTTCAACCCATTTCCATAAAATAAATCTGCCTTCTCTTGCTCCCTTTGGCAGTCCTCTGATTTCTTTCTTCTCTATATGCAAATTGGTTCCCTCTATTTCTTCATCTCCAGAAAAGCTACCCTCTTTCTTATACTATTTTCGACTCTGCTCTTTATTCTTCTGGAACTACAAAGCGAGAAGCTTCGATGATCTGGACTGACAAGAAGATGGTAAAGCAACCCTAGCTTGCCGGAAATGCTTAAAAGATCTGTGGAAGGATTTGCAACTCCAGTCCAAAAAGCTTCGATCTTTGAAGCTTTTCGGTGATGAAAAAGACTTTGCTGAGGCCGATGAGGACAAAATCTGAGGCCTATGATGTTCTATCAACATCAACTAACCTCAATCCGGTAATATCTTTCCTCTTTTATCATTTTCAATAAAAGGTTAAACCTTTCTCATATGCTCTGTTAATCCGAATTAAATCAGATAATATTTGTGATTAAACCTTTTAAGTATGTACTTAATTTGCTAAACTCAAAGCTGTTGCTTTAATTTTGAATCAAATCAGTTAATTGCGTTTTTTATTTCTTACCTTATGCTGTCAATTTATGGTGATGAAAAGGTAAGGTTATTAACGGTTTATGCCAAATGAATACCAGAAATCAAAGGCAGTCATTTTATTTTATAAATCATTAGTTTGAATGATCAATGGTTCATTTAATAATGAATTTTGCACTTTTGATTTAATCTTTTTTTATTTTGTTATTAATCTTTTTTTGCAGATCGGAGCTCCTCTTCAATCGTAGCATGGTCAGAAGAAGCGTTTGAACTTTGAAGCTCATGACAACAAATCGTTAGTTATATTTTATTTCATTTTTAATTGAATTGTCATTTAGTAGATTGATAACCTTTTTACTGAGGGTATTGGCTCTTTGTGGTACTAATGTTGAGTTTAAAAAAAATACAAAATAAATAAATAAAAATGGTGGAGTTTCTTGTTGATAGAATGAAAACAGAGGTTTAACTGGTAAAAGGTAGTGCCGTCGAAGATGATGATGCAAATCTCCTTACTTGTCATGACGAGGTAAAGTTTTGTCTACCGTTGGCATGTATTTAAATTCCAGAATATTTCTTTGTGGGTTTTGTTATTAAATATAATGGTTGAAATTGCTGACTTTATATACGTGGTTGTTTAGGGGGGTTGTGAACAGGGTGTGAGTTGTATTGAACAACTGAAAAATTGTGGCGTTAATAAAGTGGGTCTTAGATGTTCTTCGTCTTTTCTATCACTTGATCTGTTACATGCAGTTGCTTGCTGTTCTTCTGTAAATGAGCAAAGGCACGTCTTCATGAAACACATTCTGGAAAGTATATTTCAAATTTACTTTCCAAGTTTGTGCTTGAAGGACCTTCACCCTTGCTACTGCGTTTGTCGTGGATGACAAGTAAAGTTCCATACTTTTAGACCGGATGGTACAGGTGTAAGAGCATGGCATACTAACAATGTGGAAGCATTGTTTGCACTGCATCAAACTACCAATTAATTGGCTTTTTTAGAGTCAGCGCTAATGAGGCTATGATGATAATGTATTCAAAAAAAATTATTGCAGTTTGTTCTAGAATGATGTCAACCAGTAGCTTGGATGGCAAATAGGTAATTTTACCGATTTGCAACCAGTTCACTTGGTTCTTCATTTCGAAATACGAATATGCTGCACAACTGAGCCTAATCCATGACAATTATTCTTCATATTTAAGGCCTAATCCACAGAGTTCTTTTTAATTCTCTAGACTGACTTTCTTCTTTACTGTCCATACATGCGTCGTATTTGGCCGTTACTGTTCCATCTTAATACTGCTTCGATTGCCACCTCACCATGATTCTTTCTATTTGTACTATTCTACATTATGGGGTTGTGACAATGTAGTTAAATAAATGCCTAAAAATCCACTTTAGAATGAAAGAAGTCACCATCCTAAATGAAAGATGGAGAATTTTCAGCCTCTAGAATACCATAGGTCTGGAATCTTGATGGCAGGTAGAACACATTCCAGTTTGCACCCAATGTTCCTGGTAATACGTTTCCTGCTGTCCTAATATCTTATACAAAGCAAGGGGAAACTCATGGTGTTACGCCATGTGGGGTTTCTACCAACGTTCGAACACACATCAAATGAAAATTCGCCTCCCTTTGTCCCCCTATTGAGCCAGCTCTCAAACATTTTTAGGTTGTACTTGTTTGTATCGATTCTAATTCTACTTCACCTTTACTGTCATATAATATACACACACTACAAAGCAAAACACGTCAGTCCAGTGAGCATTCCTTAATCCTTATTCTTCAACCAATATGTCCATAAACACACAATAAAGAATTACATAAGGTACTCATCCTTCTCTAAACATTCCATATTCATTTGTATAACTGTAAAATTCACCATTCATATCTTACAGTAATGACCTTTGCGGGTTCAACATACCTACCGAAGCTTATTATATTTTCATTGTGGGTAAACAATGCATTCCGCCTCGGTTTCACTGCATCGTAACATCCATTCGCGTGCAATAATGATTTTTAGAGGCACGGTAAGAATGTTGCAAAATTGCTTCATAATTCTCCGGTTGTATCCACGCTTTTTTTGGAGTCGTTTCTTTATTAAAAAAAGAAATACATGAATATCAGTTCTTATATAATATGTATCATGTTTGTCAAGTCTTTCATGCTGTTTATGGTTGTTGGATTTACAGACACAAGACCATCCTTTGCACAAACTTCAATTTTGTGCTTTGGCTTTTAATAGAGTGTGTTTTTTGTTCTTTGCCTGTTTACTTTTTACTGATTCATTTTGACGACTTATTTTGCTTTTCTCTAGCACTTAGCAAGGATTGACTTGAACATTACAACTGTTCTTTTTTGCAGACCAAAGAAGGCTTTTTCCAAGACAAAGTTAGATTTATTTATACAATGGAGCATGTTTTTGCTTTTGTGTATTTTAGTAATAATTGCTTTGTTTGAATGATTACACAACAACGATAGATATATATAGTAGGTTTTGCGAATCGGTGTCGTTTTTGCTATTGTATAGAAATTTTGTTTTCAACACGAAGGAAATGACATTCTAGAACAATTTATAACCGGAAACACGAAGGACACAACATTCACAGGAACCTGGATCTAGAAAGACTTATAACCGGAAACAGAAGTCTCTCGGCCTTTTATGCTCCAAGTGATTCCCTTTATCTATGCTTAGGTGGATCTGGTTTTTTTTCTTCTTAATTGTCAATTGCTTTGAGTATTCTGATTTCATGATTCTGTAGTTTTCTGAGTTTGTATCATAAGGAAGGTGTGGAATCAATAGGGTTGGACGATGCTGCATCACGATTAGCTAGGTGTTTGATTTTGTTAACATGATATTGGTGTTTCTGTTTATTGTAAATTATATTGGTTGATTAAATGTGGGAGTAATGTAGGTGTGGAGAGAAGGCGGATCTATGACATAATGAAAGTCTTGGAGAGTGTTGGTGTAAGAAATTTATTTCTTTTGCAATCTTCTACCTTTTTTTGGATTGTGAATTGATAATGATGTGAAATTTAGCTATGGATTTGTTTCAGGTCCTGTCAAGGAAAGCAAAAAACAAGTATACTTGAAATGGATTTAAGGCAATTCCTGCTACTTTGGAAGCTCTGAAGGTGATTTTATTGCTTTTTGGTTTATTTATGTTGATAACATAGAAATGCATTGCATAATTTAGTTTATCATGTTGATAATAATCTTGAAAGAAGGCTTAAAGATTGATCCAAATTCTGATGATGGAAGTTCTTCAACTAAGGTAATACTATAAGTTTCCTGAAATGGAGAATGACTTTTAACCCTTTCTTAGATACAAATGAAGAAGCAAAAAATGTCTGTTTCTTGTGTTTCCCTCTGTTAATTTACAAGCAATTTTGCAGAATTCTAATGACGACGAGGATGATGGGTACTCCAACCCGGACGAAAATGCATATTCGAGTTCACATGTGAAAAAATCAGTCTCTTCAAGATTTGGTATATCCTACTCTATGGCATTGTTATGTTTGCCACTAATTTATATGGAAGTAATAGTCTAACCCTGTAAACTTCTGCAGAAAACAGGAAAGAGAAGTCCTTGGCTTTACTAACCCAAAATTTCGTAAAGCTTTTTGTTTGCCTAGATGTAAATGAAACTTCTCAACCATTTTTATCTGGAATTTTTTATTTCCACCAATGTATCATGACCGTTAACATTTTGTTTTCTGTTCTAAAATGGCATTCAGATGGACATGGTTTCCCTACACGGTGCTGCAAAGCTCCTGCTTAAGAATAGAGAGGATCCGGCACCTGCAAGAAGTAATCACCTAACTTGTCTTCTTGAATCGTGACAATTGAAATACTTGTCATGATTGACATGAATGCATGATATCATTTGGGGTAATCTTATCTTTTGTGTGTATTTATTATTTTTTTTCGTCTTTCGTTCTTTTACTTTTATATATTTTATGTCTTCATTTTTTTTCTTTTTGGTCTATGGTTTTTTCCCAGATTTTTTCCCCCCTTTTTCCGGTCTTATTCTCATCTTTGTTTTTTTAGACTGTGTACTTATTTTTATTTTGTTTCCCCTTTTGGTTTTTTAAATATTTCAATGGTCGTCCATGATCTTTTATCAGCTCTTTTGTAATGAGGACCAACCTTATGACAATGTGGTTTTAATGTATGTTAACTGTTAACGGCTTGTTTTTAGTAAAAAGATGAATGTGTTGTAGCCAAAATACACCATTAATACTGGAATGGGCATTCACCGTGCCTTGCACGGTGTTAGCCACTAGTAAATATATATAAGGACATTATATATTTGGATAACTTCTAGATCTTCTGTAAATAAATTTTAACTCTTAAGCCCTCTCGATCTTATGTAAATAAATCTTAACTGACAAATATATCTTTAGTTTAATGTTGCGCCCTGCTACAACCTCCTTATCACTTTATTTATAGACCACTGTGTAGTTTGCAAACGATTCATTTTAAGAATTTAACATGAATATGTTGATGAGCTATTTTGATATTTTCTTTAGGTATACCGGCGTACGTGGCAACAATTTTATTTTAGGTGACTTGTAAATTAATTTATTAAAGAAAATTTTTACTAGGGTTTACATTTAAGACATCATCTATATTAAAATATATTAATCTCAAGTGGTCGATTTTTGTAATATTTGGAAGGGAAAAAAAAAAGTTTTATAGCTATTAAAAGACTTTATCCTGTAGCACTAGAAGAAAACTTGTTTAAAGGGACGACATTTTGTCGTCCCTTTAAAGACATTATCGTCTCAATAATGGTCCAAATAAGTTTCTGAAAACACCGAGTATCATCATCTAACTTCTTGCAAGCATGCACAAATTCAACCCGCTGATGGAGCATTCACTCTAAATGACTGCAGTTTGTCTACACTTTGTTCTTGCAATTCAGGATATGCATTAGCACTGGTTCCATCCACATCGTGTTCAAAAAAATGTAAACAGAACACGATGTTACATACATTTAGGCTTTTAGAACATGATTAAAAACATTGATGTTAACATCTCCTTGAGTTTCCGCATTTGAAGTACATGATTTGCTACGGATTGATAAGAGAATTGAGAGATAACAATTTTGGGAGATGTTTGAATTGAGCACAAATGAAGAAGGAAACTATTGATTCGTATTTTAAAGAGAAGAGGTCGCAAACCGGGTATGAAAGACCACCAATAGTTTTCATATCACAACAACTGCAAAAGTTTTGGTTAGCGTAACCAGTGCTAGATTTGTGGAAAATTTAGTTAACGAATCAAATTTTGATCCTGACACTATTATTGTGATGTATTGCTTTTTTTTTTTTCTTTTTTTTTTTTCTTTTCTAAATGCAAAGAAGAACGAATTATGATATTATCCTTGAAATAACTTACGAAAGGTATAAAATTGAACTTGAAGCATTAAACATGTATGCATTCATCACACGTGACGGATTACTTTCAATTTGACAATTTATAATAGTAAAATCATATTTGACATCCCTAAACTAAACATTCATCCGTCAAGTTTCACCTTATTATTTTAGAAAATAACGTAAAAGATTTTTTTTAAATATACATTTTTTATTAGAATAAGTAATCTTTTTTTAGGTTTCATAACACATCTTATTTCATTAATTACGGCGAGACTCTCATTTTGTGTTTATCAATACCAATTGATTGAAATGTTTATACAACAACAAAAATGTGCAGATACACACTTTTAAAACATTGATTTTTATGGATTTAATATGAATTAATAGGTCTCACGTCATAATTAATGGTCAAAAAATATATTTTAGATTTAGTTGTGCATATTTTCTTGTTGCACTATCGTTACTCCATGAATGATATAAGCTCTCTTGTGTGTGTATTTTTTTTTAATTTTTTTGGGGGAGTGGTAATAAAGGATAAAAAAAAAATGTTGAAAAATAGGATTAAGGACAGTGGAAAAAAATCATGTGTTAAAAATGACAATTTCATTTGTTTATACTCAAAATACATTTGTTGGTCAGATTATCTTTCTGATGGAATCCACTATTCCATTTGCTTTGGTTTGTCCTTTTCACCCAATAAAAAATTTCACTGTCCTTTTTACACATTTCTACTTTTATTTTATCTTTTTTAACAATAAAGCGAAATTTTTTTTGGATTTAGAAAAAGGAAAAAAAAATAAAAAAACTGGGTAAACTCGGGTTAAAGGCGTGAAAGTGGAAAGAGTAAAATCATGACATGTACTGTTTGAAGAAGTTGAAAGTAGTAGATAGAAAGCAAGCAACTCAGCTCTCGTCCAGCACTCCAGCTTCAATTTAATTTCACTTTCACTTTTGTGCGAATTGCGAAACCCAGATCTGTATCTGTTCAAGATGTGGAAATTCACTTGTCTTTTTGCTGGTAAATTTCCCTATTCTTCTTCTTCTTCTTCCCCTTCTTCTCTTATTCATCGTTGTAATGCTACTGCTATCACTTTACCTCTTTATTATTCATCTCGTTGTTGTCCAACTTCCAACCCAACTCCATATTCTAAATTAACCCGGAGGGATGTTAAAGAGATTTTAGGAGTCAAACGCATAACTGGATTTGATCGGGTGGATGAGGCCCGCTCTTTGTTTTATGGAATGCTTGAATTTCAACCTCTGCCTCCTGTTGCTGATTTCAATCGGTTGTTAACCGGTGTTGTTAAGATGAAGCAATTCAGCTCCGCCGTCCTTATTTACAGAGAAATGCGCTTCAAGGGTGTACCGATTGACGGATGGACCATGACCATTGTGATAAATTGTTTCTGTCATTTGAATCAGGTGGATTTTGGTTTTGCAATCTTAGCAGGCATTTTCAAGCTTGGGTTTAAACCTAATGTGTTTACTCTCACCACTCTTATTCGTGGACTGTTTGAAGCGGACAGATTTGCAGAGGCTGTGGAATTATTTCGAACAATGGTCATTCAGAAAGTTTGTGACGAGATTGCTTATGGAACCGTGATCAATGGATTGTGCAAATCTGGAAACACTTCTAAAGCTGTTGAACTGCTCCGTCTTGTTGAGAAAGAAGGATCCTATAAGCCGAATACTGTGATGTACAGCACAATCATGGATAGTTTGTGTAAGGAGAGGAAGGTGGACGAAGCACTTCAGCTTCTATATGAAATGGCTGCTAATGGAACCCCGGCAGATATCATCACGTATAATTCAGTGATCCAAGGGCTTTGCAATTTCAGCAGATGGAAATATGTCACTATTTTAATGATGGAAATGGCAAATACGAGAATTGACCCTAACGTGGTTACCTTCAGTATACTCGTGGATGCTTTTAGCAAAGAAGGTAGGGTTGAAGAGGCCGAGGCTATGCTGAAAATCATGGTCGAAAGGGGCGAACGTCCCGACGTAGTCACTTACAGTGCACTAATGGATGGATACTGCTTGAGAGGGGAGATGGACAGAGCTCATCAAGTTCTACAGATCATGGTGGCTCAAGGATTTCATCCTGATATTCAGAGTTATAGCATATTGCTCAACGGACATTGCAAGAAAGGGAATGTAGACGTTGCCCTTGATTTGTTCAAATTAATTTCTAATAAAGGCATGAAATGTGATGTTGTTACCTTCAGCACTATGGTACATGGATTATTTGAAGCTGGTAGATGTGCTGATGCAAGGAAGTTAATCAGCGAGATGCAATCTGAAGGAGTGAGTCCGAATAGCTTCACTTATTGCATTTTGCTTGATGGCTTATATCAAAATGGCCTTGTCTTTGAAGCACACACATTGCTTTGTGATCTGGAGAATAGCAACGTTTCTCTAAGCATATCAGCCTATACTGCTGTTATCAAAAGATTATTTGAAAAAGGGGATCTTTCTTCGGCTAAAAATCTGTTTGACAAACTCCCTTCCTTGGGATTGGAACCTAATATTAGAACATTTAATGCTATGATGAAAGGATTTTGTCAAGAAGGATTGTTTGAGGATGCAAAAGAGTTGCTAGCTAAAATGAGAGAATCTGGTTGTTTGCCCGACACTTTTACATATAACGCAATTGTTCAGGGCCTCCTGAAAAAAAGTGAAGGGTTTGGAGCAAAGTCACTCTTGGAGGAAATGTTAAAATGAGAGAATCTGATTCTTGTTCTCTATTAGCCAATTCGACTCTTCTACGGAAGCAAATGGCATGATTTGGTATGTTAAAGGTATGCATCTTTAGCCTTGTGGAACTGGTTTGGTTGATGAGTTTTTTTTGATTAAGAACCCCATAACTTGTTGAGTTGTGTTTAGTTGATTCTATTTGTATGAATAAATTTATTATGTTGTATGTTGTTGCAATATTGGAATCCTACGTGGTCATACTGCTTTACTTAAATCCGAGACCTCTTTCGGTTGTAAGCTTCGTTTGGATATGTTTATTTATTTTATAGAGATCCCGTGTTGCATCATCTTGTTAATTATGTGGCTTGTACGATGATAGGGATTTGTTGTTTAACTTTATCAGTAGTAGTGTTCAAACTAATATTTATCTCTTTGGATTGGCGTAATGAGAATCATTTATCTTCACTGTCTTACGGTTGTCTTACAGTAGTAGTGTTCAAACTAATATTTTACCCCTTTTTTTTTCTTCGTATTTGCGCCACTTTTATGCTGCAGTAGTTAACGATTTGAGTCGTCTACTAAATTCGGTATTGGAACAGCATCCATTTCTTTTTTTCTTTTTCTTTTTTTTTATTATATGTGATACTACCGAATTTGACAAATGATGATTGTGTTAAGAAGCGAGATGAGAAGCAGAGTACACAAGAATCATGAAGCAGTCAAATGAATGTGGTTACAAACTTCTGTGTTTTCTTCATGCCTTGGGAGTTGGGAGGGGTTCTGAGAGCTGTATATTTCCAATTCTGTATGCGGGGGTTCTGAGAGCTGTATTAATCGGGTTCGGTGAAAGTATTGTTAGTTGAAGTTTAGAACTCTTCAAGTTTGTTATAGAAACTTTTTCCAATTCTGTATGGGGGGGATATGCTACGTACTCAAAACTTTTTTCCAATTCTGAAAACGTTTGATTGTCTCACCCCAAATGCTTTGATGTAACTAATGAAAGCAAAATAAATAAACCTGTTGAACTTTGACATGTTTTTCAGTGTAGATCTACCACTTGATCATTTTTCTGTACATGGTGAACTTGGGCAACAAGATTTCTCAGACAAAATGCAAGTCGGTTTGAAATACGCTTATAGTTGTGAGTTGAGTGGCTCCTAAATTATAACAAAGTGGATTGGGCCGAGGTCAAGGAAGATGTATTCGCAGCTCCTATAGTAAGGAATCTTTAGCCTCGAGGAACTGTTTCGTTTTAATGAGGTCTTCTGAATGACCATGTTGTTACGAATTTAACCTTTTTTTTCTGAGGGGTAGAGTAGGTGACTAACTAATCAAGACTGGAAAAACTTAGTGTCTGATTATTCTTCTTTTTTGTCGTAATTAGGTGAGAGTAGTGATTTACGGAGATGGTGTTCACACTATTGGGAAATTTAGAGTTCATATACTGATGTATGTTGTTCATATAGTTGGAGTGCAAGAAATAAACAGATCTTTGAAGGGCTCATCCCTAACCCTAACCGACTAATCAATTGGGGTAAATCCCCCCTCCCTGTATTCTCTCTCTGCACTTTTAGCAGATTTACAATGAAAAGTCTCTTTTACTCATAAAAAAAAAAAAATTGATAGATGAATCTTCTCACACATATATGTGTATGTAGAAACTCTTACGACAAGTTTTTACAAGTATTATATTCCCGAAATTTTGCTTACAGCAAGAAATGGTCCCAAAAAAAGGTTTTTGAGAAGACAACGTATCACCATCTATCTTCCTGCAAACATTTGCAAAAATTCAGCCCGCCAATGCAACGTTTACTCTAAATTATTGCAGTTTCTCCATGTGAAAAATGGCTCTCGATTGAAGCTTTTTGTAGTCCAGGATATGCATAAACACTAGTTCCATCCACATTGTGTTCAAAAAATGTAAACAAAACGCGATGTTACATAAATTTAGGCTGTTAGAGCATGATTAAAAACTTTGATGTTAATATTTCCTTACTTGCATTTTCAAAAGGGTTTGCTATGGTTTTGTCTTTCCCCACCAATAAGTATTCTTCCCATACAAGTTTAATCATGATTTGATTGGATTTTACATGAACTAAAACCAAGTATATTAAGAACAAGAACGTTTACACCTAAGACGAAGATGATGTTTGCATTTACAAGACTTGATGAATGACAATAATGCCGACTTTCGACATTTGAAGTACATGATTTGCTACTGATTGAAAAGAGAATTGAGAGATAAGAATTTTGGGAGATGTTTGAATTGAGCACAAATGAAGATGGAAATTTATTATGTTGTATGTTCTTGGAATATTGGAATCCTACATGGTCATATTGCTTTGCTTCCGAGACCTCTTTCAGCTGTAAAGCTTCGATTGGATATGTTTATTTATTTTACAGAGATCCCGTGTTGCGTCATCTTGTTAGTTATGTGGCTTGTATGATGCTAGGGAGTTGTTGGTTCATCGCCGAAGTCTAGATTAATTTATTTCTGTGGTAGTAGTACTGTGACAAGGATGCATTTCCAGCTAATGGAATAGTAATGTGGAGATAAATTGTAAGTTTGTTATACAAGTACTTTTATTTTGCAAATATCATAGTGCTAGGTGGATTGTTTGAGGGTTACTTATACAAGCACTGTCTATGTTCTTAAGGGTGGCCTGCATGGATTTTCGAAATGATGAGTTTCTGAACTCAATTCCTGTATATTATCTACGATTATTCCTTTTATGTGGATTGATAATCATATAAAGTCTGGAACATGCGATATAATGCCTTTATTCGTATGTAATTTTGCTTAAGATGTTAGTTCAGTATTTTTCGTTTTTGTTGTATTTTTGTAACTTTTACGCAGTAGTTCACGAGTTGAGTATTGTACTAAATATGGCATTGCACAGCTTACAGCATCCATTGCTGTTATCGTGTGATACTACTGAATTTGACAAATTATACATGTTATAGTTGATATGGCATGGTTATACTTCCCTCATAAGAAGCAGGATGAGAAGCAGATGCAATGGTTGCAGAGTACACAAGAATCATGAAGCACTTTTGTATCATCTTTTGCTGATTAGTGGAGTTTTTTGTGGGCCTTGGCCTCGTGGTTTTTACTCTCTCACATCGAGAGGGGTTTTCCACGTTAAAATTGTGGTGTTGTTTCTTTGTGTTTTCGTTTCGCTTTATTTGTGATTTAGCTTCGTTGGGACTGGCTCGTTTAATTCCGTTGCGTGTCATTGGGAAGACTTTGTGGGTATTTGTGATATGTGTGGTATTGCGGTTGTTTGTTTTCCCAACAAAATGATCTGGTGAATTTCTGCGACTCTCTTAACATAGCATCATATAATGCTGTTATCAAAGGATTGATTGAAAAAAGGGAAGTTTTTTCTGCTAAAAATCTATTTCATAAACTTCCTTCTGTAGGCTTGGAGCCTGATGTTAGAAATTTGATGCCATGTTGAAAGGGTTCCGTCGAGAAGGGCTGTTGGAGGATACCAAAGTGTTGCTAGCTGAAATGAGAGAATGTGGTTGTTTGCCTGATAGTTGTACGCATGCAATTGTTCAGGGTCTCCATTAAAAGAGTCAAGGGTTTGGAGCAATGCTGCCCATGGAGGAAATGTTAAATCATGGTAATGAACCGGATTTAGTTTGCTAAAGGTACGAGTCTTTAGCCTTGTTAAATTGGTATGTTTTATGTGGTCTTCTGAATGAATAGGTAACTTGCTGATCATGTTGTTGTGAGTTTGTGTGTGAGGTGTGATTACAAAATTTTATGTTTTCTTCATGCTTTAGGATTTAGGGGTGCAGAGAGCTGATTTATTTCCCCTTAAAAGAAGAATTGCTCATGTTATAATCGGTTTTTTGCATCAAATATTTGAAGGTTGATGTTTATTAGTAGGGAAGGAGGCCGAAAGGGGAAGTGATATATATGGCGATTTTATACCGTGTTCAATTACAGACGAGTTTACGAGCTTCGGTTAGCTGCTCTTATGTATAATTTATTAACTTGTATGTTCTGTGCAATCTTAGAATCTTACATGGTGGTATTTTGTACTAATGTTAGAATGGTGATCCAAAAATATTGGTGCAAACCTTATTGTTTAATCTGGAGACCTTTTTGCGGTTACTAAGGAAGCTTTTCCAATTTCTAGTAGAAGGAACAGGTATGAGGAGATAAAATGCAGGATGTATTGCCAATGTCTAAAGTGATTGGGTTCTGTACAAGTACTTGGTAGTCGATTTTCTTTAGGTAAGATTGGATATATACATGAATTCATTCATGAATAATGTGCATATACTCCTACACCGTTGTGTCAGAGAGTTGTGTGGAGTCTCCTAGGTATTATGAAAAGACACAAAGATATGCGTGAGTACATATATGTGTCAATTCATGGATTATAGTTTAGGATTTTACAGGCCATTTGTCTAGGCTTTTTTTTGTGAGACCAGAGACTATATTTTCGTTTGGTTTTCTTATCTTAAATGATGGAAGGAATCATCGCTGTGTTGTGGCGAATGTCGGCAAACATCATCAGATGACAACCTTTGCAGTCTTTCCTTTCAAATCTGATAGATGGTGTTTCAGCTTCTTCGATGCAGACAGAAGAAGTATCTGATGTGTCCCAGCATATATAATACTATCTTGATTCAGACGGTTGGATCATACGAAGCCTACTGGTGGAGGCGTGTTGCTGTTTTTGATAAATAAAAAATAAGATTACTACTGGCTTTTGGAAACATGGGGGTCGGTCGTTCCTTTTTCAACATATAAATTCTGCACTTAGAGCACGCTTGAGGCTGAAGTGGTTCGATGGGCCTTATATGTTGCTCAGGAAAAGGGTTGGAAGGATATCGTATCGTTGTCTTGTTATATATATATATATATATATAACAAGACATATATTTATTTATTTAGGTGGTGTAAAGTCATGATGAAGGCGAGAAGTGTATGCAGTTTCAAGGATGAAAATTTTAGACCCTCTGCTGTAAGAATACGAAGGGCATATCTTTGGAAGCATTTGTCTTTGGGTGCTTGGCCATTTTTCTTTTTCTTTTTCTTTTTCTTTTTATATAGAGATAGGAATCCTGATTTATAGCAACTTTTCTGAGATTTTTATTAGATTGGTTGATGTCCAATATAAAAGTCTTCGATTGTGCAACTTTTCTAAGATTTTTACATTTGTTTCTTGTCTCTTTTATGCTATCTCAACTTTTCTGAGATTTTTTTCGTATTTTCGCCACTCTTATGCTGCACTAGTTCACCATTTTCAGTATTGCAACAGCATCATCCATTTCTTTTTCTTTTTTTTTATTTATCATGTGATACTACCCAATTTGACAAATGATACATATTTGTGTTAAGAAGCAAAGATGAGAAGCATTTTATGCAGGCTGCCTGTGTGAAGAGCAAGATGAAGAAGACCTACACCACTGTCTTCTTCATGCAAATCAGTCAAAAACGGATTTAGTCTCATGAAGAGGAAAGTAAACCGTCTTATTGAAATGGAGGATTGCCATATCGTTAGGGATCCTGCAAATCCTTCATAAGCCTCCTTCATAAGCATTTCTTTTGATTTTGAAGTTTTTATCTTCTTTTCATTCATGTATTGACATGAGACGATGCTCGTTATTAGTGGTTTATGTTATCTTTTGCCGTCATTCATTGTGTGGATTTACGTTTTATGTTTGCATTCCGTGGTTTATGTCGTTCATGCTCTCGTCCATCATTTAAGACTTTCATGCTTGGAGATTTCATCCATATCGTAGATATTTATAGAAGAAGAGCGACGCGGATATTTATAGATGCAGACTAACGTCCTGGTTTTTAACCACCCAAAAACTTGTTCTTTCTAATAGTGAATGGATAGATGAATCTGCTCATACGCTCTTACAACAAGTTTCATTTTATGGAAAATTCCCTTAAAGCAAGAAATGGTCCAAATATGTTTATGAAAACACAGAGTATCATCATCTAACTTCTTGCAAGCATCTGTATAAATTCAACCCTTGATGGAACATCTACTCTAAATGACTGAAGTTCGTCCACAATTCGTTCTTGCAGTCCATGATATGCATTAGCACTAGTTCCATCCACATCATGTTCAAAAAATGTAAACATAATGCGAAGTTTACATACATTCAGGCTTTTAGAACATGATTAAAAACTTTGATGTTAATTTCCCCTTGCATTTTTAGAAAGGTTTGCTTTGGTTTCTTCTTTTCCCTTCAACAAGTATTCTTCCGTACAAGTTCTAATCCCGATTTACTTAGATTTTACGCGAACTAAAACCTATTATTTTAAGAACAAGAACACTTAAACCTAAGAAGAAGATGATGTTTCCACTTACAAGACTTGATAATAATGTTGAGTTTCAGGATTTGAAGTACATGATTTGCTACGGATTGATAAGAGAATTGTGAGATGTTTGAATTGAGCGCAAATGAAGAAGGAAACTATTGATTCGTATTTTAAAGTGAAGAGGTCGCAAAACGGGTATGAAAGACCTCCAATAGTTGTCATATCACAACAACTGCAAAAGTTTTGGTTGGCGGTAACCAGTGCTGGATTTGTGAAAATTTTAGTTAACGAATTGAATTTTGATCCTGACACTATTTATTATGATGTATTGTTTTTTTTTCTTTCTAAATACAAATAAGAACGAATTATGACATTATCCTTGAAATAGCTTACGAAAAGTATAAAATTGAACTTGAAGCATTAAACATGTATGCATTCATCACACATGACATATCATTTTCAATTTGACAATTTGTAATAGTAAAACTGGTGTGTCGTTAAACCACCAAAATTATATCCCTTCTCACTCTATAACTAGTACAGGGTAAGTCAGAGTCGATCCCACGAGGAACAGTTGATTATTTCTTTTCGGAAGGGTAATCAAACAGATAGTGTAGGATAACTTTAAAATTAAATATAAAATCACTAAGTATGCGAGAAATAAATATCGCGTAAAATTTTAAGCGAACGAAGCTAATAATAGAGGAAAAATCAATCTAAGAGGATTCCAAAGCTAAAGCAATTATTTTCTCCTTAATCCTTACAAGCGATCATTGATGCATAAATTACTCATTGAACTCGTAATAAATTAGTTATAGCCGCCGACAATCGCCAAGCAAACCAGATTTATCCTAATTTTGATAAGTTAGACAATCGCCACTACTTACACTCTAATCAGATAGCACACCTCTCAACAATCGCCAGAGGTTTGGTGAGAACAGTCGCATTAATTCTTGGACAAACCTAATTCTAGATATTAACGCACATCGGGTTAACTTTAACCTAGATTACTTATTTCCACAACAAGGGAATCCTACTGCCATTTAAACCAAAGACGAATGTGTTGTTTACCACTAAAAATCAAATCTTTGTTGACAATCGTCTCGATTAGATTTTTGGTATTTGATTAAACAATCAAAATAACAACCCTGCAGTAGTAATTAATTCAATTATTCAATCTTGATTCGTTAAGCACAGAAAACAAGTAAATACTACAAATTTAACGAGGATATGAACCAATTTGATCTCACAATTGCATGATCGAGGATTAATAATGCTTCAACCTGGAAAAGGAAAATTAGCTACTCATTGACATAATAAAAACACAAGAAATAATTCAAAATACCTGATGAATTGCAGAAAATCGGTAAGAGTGTGGATGTTGGAAGAGATAAAACCTAAAAAAATAAAACTCAAAGTCGCACAAGTTGAATGTCGACTAAGGTCTAAAAATTCCCTTCAAAAGCTGCGCTGCCTTTTTTCCAAAGCTCCGTTGCTTTTTCTTCTTTTTTTCTTTATTTTTTTTTTTCTTTTTGGGAATTTATTCCTAATAATTAATAATAATAATCCATAATAAAATAATATCCTAATAAATAAAATAAAACATCTAAAAATAAAACCATGAAAATAGGAGAATAAATTCATTAAATCCAGCTCGTAAGTGGTGTCTTGACTTGGGTCTCGGTGGACTTTTTATGTTCTCACTGTAGTTGGGATCCCGAAATCATCCGAAAGTGAAAATCGTCAAACTTTAATTCTCGAATTCTTCACTTCATCAAAACTCGACTCTTGCAGCCAATAAATCCACTATTTCATCAATTTCCTCTTCCAAGCTCCTCGAACCTGAAAACCAACAAAAACATACCCAAAAAGGGCGTATCTCCAGAGAAAACAGGCATAAACTACGCACCAAAACATCGTCAATTATTGACTTATCAAACTCCCCCACACTTAGACAATTGCTTGTCCTCAAGTAATGCACTCTCGTCCCAAAAATAACAAAAGAAAAATGCATGAACCTAAATCCTAAATGCATGACCTTAAACTACATGAATGCAATACACCGAAAGAATACCAAAAATGACGCCCGTCCAACTGCCTCATCATCCCAATATTTTATAATGCAAACCAAAGGGTATTTAAGCAATACACACCACACACTAGTGTTCATACAACTAACCTTAACTCACTTGATCATAAACTTAAAGTGGTAAAATAAGAAGGTCCCAACATGTCCTCACGGGTGAAACTCTCAAAAAATGCATAGGGACGATTCACTCTCTCAAAAATCAACACACAACCAAGCATTACTATAGGTTTGCATATCAATCAAAACTCCACCACTATATATTTCAAATCCAATGCACAAATCATGAGGTCTTCGACAGGGCCGTAACGGGGCCAGGGACAAGAAAACAAGGTGGGGAAAGGGTAAATATATGGGTAATACCATGTATCATCAAGGAATAAAAGCAACTATCCAAATGCCATAAATCACCACATGCTTCTCGGCACTTACGCTTCACATACTACTACTACTAATAATAATAATAATAATCATCAAAGCTCTTATTTATTTATTTGTTCTTTAGCTGCTTTACTTTTTTTTTTTTTTTTTTTTTTTTTTTTTTTTTTTTTTTCAAAACATACATAATGGTCCACTGGATAATATATATATACAGCACAAGGACCAACCAACAGATATACTCCACCAAGAAAACAAACTCATCAAAGCAATTTACTTTTACCCTTAATGACACAAGTGGGACGAGAAAGAAGTAGGGGATCTCGTAAGAAAAAAGGCTTATGGTTAAAATTTCTGAGAGCTAATAAAAAAATGGTCAAAGCTAGACGGGGCTCACTAGGGGGTATATAGACGGGTAGGCCAACAAAAGTGGGTCTAAAAGGGTTAAATCACAGGTGCCTCAATCATTTAAGTTTACTGAATTTGAAAAAGGTGTGGTCTCGAAATGTATGTCAATGCAAATTCTAGAATGACATTGGACTGTGTGGATACCACTCAAAGGAAAATATGAGCGAGTGCGCTCTTTGGTTAAGTGAAATCCTCACTTTTAAGTGGCTTTTTGTTAGGGATCAATTATTTACCTCAAAAGTTCACAAACAAGTGATATAAGGTGAGTGTGTATCAACAAAAGTGTGTGTTCGCATTGATCAATTACCATTTGATTATTATTATCAAACATAAGATTTACATGAGAGAGTTGGTAAAGTGTCATAAAGGGCATCCTCGGTGCTATGAGATCCTAATATGTCCTATATATCCGGTCTTAATATGTCCTAAATATGCAATTCTAATATGCAATGCATGAGAAACCCCCCCCCCCACACTTAAATCATACATTGTCCCCAATGTATGTTAAAAGTGTGTGAGAATTAAAATAAACTAAAGTTAACAAAAATAAAAATAAAAATAAAAATAAAAATATGATGTATGAAATGACTATATGGCATACACGAGATGTAATGAATATATAAAGGAAATGATATGCATGTAAATGGAAAAAAAAAAAAATAAATAAATAAAAAATGGGAAAGATACATTACTTAAGAAGCAGAGGGGTTCATGCATAGTGGAGGACCGCACTTTGAAGCTTGGAGAGAGTATTATTTTGGCGGAATAATGCGGTCGTGACCTCGCGTACTTCTTGCGTGTTGGCAATTAGTTTGGCCTCCATGTTGATCATGTGGCATTACGTGCTTTCGCGAAGTTAGGATGCATGATCTTTGGCCTCTTTTAAACTAGCCACTTGTGCATGTGAGCTAGCTAGCTCAACGCAAACCTTGAATTTCCATGATCAATGTCCGAACCGTGGTGGCATCAAAAGTCTTTCGGGGTAGGATATTTGCCTTTAGAGGGCGTGGGGGACCATGTGGAGCCACACGCAGAACACCATCTTCATCATCAACAAATTGGAGCACCTTTAGATATTTTAGGTCCATGGGTTTCGGAGTAAACGCGCAAGAGCAAAGTTGGTTTGATTCGCTTCAAAATCACATAAGGAGGTTGCCAACCTTGTGATTAAAGGGCCCATGACCAACGTTCGAGACTTGCTCTCATTTACTGACTTGGCCACTGCGTTGAATTGTTCGGCTGCCCAATACCCAAAGTGTACTTTGACGCCTTGTTGCATATAATGTAGCAACATGATTTCATTATCGGAGCACAAATTTCTTTGAAGAAGTCCTTCCGTGAAAGCGATGGAAAGGAAACGGCGTATCACTCGCAAGGCAGGATCGACAATATAGGAGTCGGCACACGAAGAATTCTTGTACCAAATGGCATAAGCGCATAATTGGTCCCAATAATGAGCCTTGTTAAACTTCTTCGGAACAGAACATATGTAGTTGATATATTCGAAGAAGTAACCATATCATCCGTAAGAAATCCCAAATGCATACCAAACTGAGTGAGTGACAAATTAAATGATCTGCCGAACAAGCGAAACGAAACACACGGAGTAGTGGCACAGAATGGATCCGGAACCTCAAAACGAAAGGTGACATAAAATTCCAAAATAAGCTCAATATAGGCCGTCTCATTCATTGTCAAATAGGCACCCCAGCCAATGGACTCCAAATACTTTTTGACAGACTCGTAAAGATCAAGAGATTCCAATGTAGCCCGATCAAAAAACTTGCATTCAACAATTTCACGTTTAGATAAAATTTTGTACCTTTCTTGTTCCACGGGGTCCTCAAAATTTAAGTGGCCTTGTAATTGTTCCGTGGAAGGAACGAAAGTCTCTCTGGCTTTGACAACTTTCCTTCGCCTACTCGATTCCGGAAGTGACGTCAATGCGTTTAATCGCTTGGTGCCCGTTCTTTCCGTCACATGGGATGATGTCGCCACATCGTTCTCGACCGTGTTTAAGGGTTTGGCGGCTGCCAGTAGGCGTTGGGCCTTCGGCAGGTGGGTTCTTATCGCGAGGCCATGGTGGGAGTCGAGATGGGTGGTGCGTGTGGTAGAGAGTGAGGTCGGAGGTGTTTTGAAAGCGATAGAGGTGGCCGGTTCTTTTGATTGCGTAAGGCTGCTCCTGCTTGATTTACAATTGCCGGTTGAGGAGATAGGGAAAGAAAAAAAAAGAAACAAAAAGAATGGGAAGAAAAAGAAATTTTTTTTTTTATTTTTTTTTATTTTTTAAACTGAACGTGAATCCAGTGTTTTTTCTTCTTCTTTTTTTTTTTTTTTTTTTTTTTTTTTTTTGTGTTTGTTTTTTTTTTTTTCTCTTTTTTTTTCTTTTTTTTTTTCTAGGATCCCGACTTCTTGGAATTGTGAAAAACAACTTCCATTAAGAGCACATAGTGTGGATTGGACACGTCGGGATCCCGACTTCGCTAAAATTGGACATCCTCCATTCTTGACTACTATTACCAAGCCGCGCCTCCATACCGAAATGCATGGCCACTCTCCTAGATCTTGATAAAAATCTGTCCGTCTCACCTGCAGGATAGACATAAAGAACTCCAGCCACATGCAATTCTCTCCTTTTCTCATGGTTGAACAAAGAAAACAAAGAAAAACAAACACCAAACATTGGGTTGCCTCCCAATAAGCGCCTTTGTTTTAAGTCGTTGGCTCGACGTAAAGATCGCTTCAACTAATCGAGATAGGTAGGCTCCACTAAGCCGACTTCTTCGACCTCTTGACTCGCAACTCCTCCAAGGTATGGTTTTAGTCTGTGCCCGTTCACCTTGAAAGATTTGTTCGTCTTAAGGTCTTGAATCTCGATCACCCCTGCTTGAGGTGATACATTAAGCACCTTATATGGGCCTTCCCATCCGGATTTCAACTTACGGCATGAGTTTCAACCGAGAGTTGAACAATAAAACCAACTGGCCTTCTCGAAACTCTTTATGGCGGATCAATTTGTCGTGCCAGAGCTTCGTTCTCTCCTTATACATCCGGGCGTTCTCATACGATTCCAATCTCTGCTCTTCTAACTCTTGGAGTTGCAGTTTCCTCTCTAGTCCCGCATCTTTCAGACTCATGTTGGCCTCTTTCACGGCCCAGTAGGATCGATGCTCTACCGCCACGGGTAAATGACAAAGCTTTCCAAAGACAAGTCTATATGGGGACATGCCAATGGGTGTCTTATACGCGGTACGGTAAGCCCATAAAGCGTCATCCAGTCTCGAACTCCAATCCTTTCTACCCGGATTCACCATCTTTTCTAAGATCGCCTTCACTTCCCTGTTCGACACTTCAGCTTGTCCATTGTCTCTGGGTGGTATGTGGTAGCCACCCGATGGTGTACTCCATACTTTAGCATAAGTGCCTTCACGCTTCTGTTGCAAAAATGGGTCCCTTGGTCACTTATGATGGCTCGGGGGAGTCCAAATCTGCTAAAAATGTGTGATCTGAGGAAAGCACAAACAACTTGAGAATCATTAGTCCTGGTAGCCTTCGCCTCTACCCACTTAGAGACGTAGTCCACCGCAAGCAAAATATATAAGTTCCCAAATGAACTAGGGAAAGGGCCCATAAAATCCATACCCCACACATCAAAGATTTCACAAAATAATATGGGTTGTTGGGGCATTTCGTCCTTAGAGGAAATGTTACCAACTTTCTGGCATTGAATGCATGTCTTACAAAAATGGTAACAATCCTTAAATATACTCTCCCAATAAAAACCACTATCAAGCACCTTGCGTGCTGTTCTCTTCGGTCCAAAATGACCTCCACAAGCCAATTCATGACAATATGATAGGATGGAGTGGACCTCATCCTCAGGAACGCATCGGCGGATTACTTGGTCGGAGCCAAGCTTCCACAGATGAGGCTCATCCCATATATAATACTTAGATTCACTTTTCAGTTTATTCTTCTTGGCTGTGGACATATCAGAGGGTAGGACACCAGAAACTAAGTAATTAACAATATCCGCATACCATGGTTCCTTACCTATCTTACCTGTCGTGGCAAAGAGATGCTCATCAGGAAATGTTTCATTAATTGGCAACTTTTCTTCTTCCTTTACAATCCTGCTCAAGTGATCTGCCACTGAATTTTCCACTCCCTTCCGGTCTTTGATTTCCAAATCAAACTCTTGCAACAATAATATCCATCGATTAACCGCGGCTTCGATTCCTTCTTTGTAAGTAGATATTTGAGTGCGCGTGATCTCGTATAGACCACCACCTTCGACCCAAGCAAGTAGGATCTCGAATTTTCAAATGCAAACACCACTGCTAGGAGCTCCTTTTCGATTGTGGTGTAGTTGCATTGTGCTTGGTTCAAGGTCTTGAGGCATAATATATAACATGGCTTGCTCTTCCCACACGTTGTCCTAGAAGCGCTTCACAACGTAGTCACTTGCATCACACATTATCTCAAAAGGAGTGACCAAATCGAGGGGTTGAATGATGGGTGCGGATGTGAGCTTTGCCTTCAGTTCATCATGCGCCTTCTTGCATTCCTCATCAAATTCAAAAGGAACGTCTTGTTGCAACAACTTGCATAGAGGTTGGGCTATCTTCGAGAAATCTTTAATAAACCTGCGATAAAACCCAGCATGGCCAAGGAAACTACGAATATCCTTCACATTAGCAGCATATGGTAATTTTGCAATTAAATCAACCTTGGCTTTATCTACCTCTATTCCTTTTTCAGACACAACATGCCCTAACACTATCCCATCTTTCACCATAAAGTGACATTTTTCATAATTGAGCACGAGATTAGTGTCAATACATCGTTTTAGCACATGAGACAAATTCCCTAAGCATTCATCAAATGAATCCCCATAGACAGTAAAATCATCCATAAAAATTTCAATGCACTTTTCAATCATGTCAGAAAATATACTCATCATGCACCTCTGAAACGTACCTGGGGCGTTACACAATCCAAACGGCATACGCCTGAAAGCATATGTACCAAATGGACATGTGAATGTGGTCTTCTCTCACTGTCTTCGGGAGCGACTACTATTTGGTAGTACCCCGAATACCCATCAAGAAAGCAAAAGAATGACTTACCTGCGATCCTTTCCAACATTTGATCGATGTAAGGGAATGGAAAATGATCCTTGCGGGTGGCTGCGTTGAGTTTGCGAAAATCAATGCACATTCTCCATCCCGTTTGTGGTCTCACTGCCACTTGCTCGTGCTTCTCATTCTCTTCGATAGTAAAACCAGCTTTCTTTGGTACCACGTGAACAGGGCTAACCCATTCACTGTCAGAAATGGGGAATATAATTCCCAACTCAAACAATTTTACGATCTCTTTCATTACTACCTCCTTCGAGGTAGGGTTCACTTGCGTTGTGGATCACGCACCGGTTTGGCATTTTCCTCGAGCAAAATTCGGTGCATGCAAATAGAGGGCTTATTCCTTGATGTCGACCAATGTCCACCCAATGGCTTTTGGTCCCGTAACTCTAATCAAGTTCTCTTCTTGCTCATTAGTCAAGTCTTTGGCAATTATAACAGGCAAGGTATCATTGTGACCCAAAAATGCATACTTCAAATGTTCTGGCAAAGGTTTGAGCTCCAACTTGGGTGCCTGCACAGATGACGGCAAAATCCTTTCGGACGAACCAGTTAGTGGCAACACCGGCGGTGTAAACTTGGAACTATATGAGGGTGTAGAGTATAGAGCCATAATGGCTTCATTGAGCGCCTCATCTAATTCTTCGTTTACATCTCGGTCGGTTAAACTATTAGATATAACATAGTCCGTCTCATCCTCACAGCATAATCTCTCATACACCTCTTCCACACAAGAATCAATAACACTCACATGATGAGATGGACTCTTCATCACTAGGATACTTCATAGCCTCATAGATATTAAAAGTGACAATTTTTCCGTCAAATTCAAATGTCAAAGTACCTTTATCTACATCGATTTTAGTTTTATTTGTCTTCATAAATGGCCTCCTAACAATATAAGTGAAGGATGTGGTGAATATGCATCATCCATATCAATTATATAAAAGTCTACAGGAAAGATTAGGTCATGAACTTTTACTAGAACATCTTCCACCACGCCCTCTGGATAAGAATTGGACCTATCTGCCAACTGGATTACCACTCGGGTATCCTTTAATGGTCCCAAATTCAAATCGTTGTAAACCGAGAGAGGCATGACGTTAATAGATGCGCCTAGGTCAAGCATGGCCTTATCAACCCTCTTGTTCCCTATGATGCAAGGAATTGTGTACATACCTGGGTCTTTGCATTTTGGTGGCACCTTACGTTGTATGACCGCAGACACGTTCTCATCCGCCATCACTCTTGCATTGGGCCTTAACTTCATCTTCTTGGTGCACAGTTCTTTCAGAAATTTTGCATATCTAGGCACTTGTTTGATGGCCTCCAACAAAGGAAGATTGATTTCCACTTTCTTGAAAATATCCAAAAATGGTAACAATCCTTAAATATACTCTCCCAATAAAAACCACTATCAAGCACCTTGCGTGCTGTTCTCTTCGGTCCAAAATGACCTCCACAAGCCAATTCATGACAATATGATAGGATGGAGTGGACCTCATCCTCAGGAACGCATCGGCGGATTACTTGGTCGGAGCCAAGCTTCCACAGATGAGGCTCATCCCATATATAATACTTAGATTCACTTTTCAGTTTATTCTTCTTGGCTGTGGACATATCAGAGGGTAGGACACCAGAAACTAAGTAATTAACAATATCCGCATACCATGGTTCCTTACCTATCTTACCTGTCGTGGCAAAGAGATGCTCATCAGGAAATGTTTCATTAATTGGCAGCTTTTCTTCTTCCTTTACAATCCTGCTCAAGTGATCTGCCACTGAATTTTCCACTCCCTTCCGGTCTTTGATTTCCAAATCAAACTCTTGCAACAATAATATCCATCTGATTAACCGCGGCTTCGATTCCTTCTTTGTAAGTAGATATTTGAGTGCCGCGTGATCTGTATAGACCACCACCTTCGACCCAAGCAAGTAGGATCTGAATTTTTCAAATGCAAACACCACTGCTAGGAGCTCCTTTTCAGTTGTGGTGTAGTTGCATTGTGCTTGGTTCAAGGTCTTCGAGGCATAATATATAACATGGCTTGCTCTTCCCACACGTTGTCCTAGAACTGCCCCCACAGCGTAGTCACTTGCATCACACATTATCTCAAAAGGAGTGACCAAATCAGGGGTTGAATGATGGGTGCGGATGTGAGCTTTTGCCTTGATTCATCATGCGCCTTCTTGCATTCCTCATCAAATTCAAAAGAACGTCTTGTTGCAACAACTTGCATAGAGGTTGGGCTATCTTCGAGAAATCTTTAATAAACCTGCGATAAAACCCAGCATGGCCAAGGAAACTACGAATATCCTTCACATTAGCAGCATATGGTAATTTTGCAATTAAATCAACCTTGGCTTTATCTACCTCTATTCCTTTTCGGACACAACATGCCCTAACACTATCCCATCTTTCACCATAAAGTGACATTTTTCATAATTGAGCACGAGATTAGTGTCAATACATCGTTTTAGCACATGAGACAAATTCACAAGCATTCATCAAATGAATCCCCATAGAGCGATAAAATCATCCATAAAAATTTCAATGCACTTTTCAATCATGTCGGAAAATATACTCATCATGCACCTCAAACGCATCACGGGGCGTTACACAATCCAAACGGCATACGCTGAAAGCATATGTACCAAATGGACATGTGAATGTGGTCTTTCACCTGTCTTCGTGAGCGACTACTATTTGGTAGTACCCGAATACCCATCAAGAAAGCAAAAGAATGACTTACTGCGATCCTTTCCAACATTTGATCGATGTAAGGGAATGGAAAATGATCTCTTGCGGGTGGGTTGCGTTGAGTTTGCGAAAATCAATGCACATTCTCCATCCCGTTTGTGGTCTCACCGCCACTTGCTCGTGCTTCTCATTCTCTTCGATAGTAAAACCGGCTTTCTTTGGTACCACGTGAATGTGGCTAACCCATTCATCGTCGAAAATGGGAATATAATTCCCAACTCAAACAATTTTACGATCTCTTTCATTACTACCTCCTTGAGGGTAGGGTTCGAAACTTGCGTTGTGGATCACGCACCGGTTTGGCATTTTCCTCGAGCAAAATTCGGTGCATGCAAATAGAGGGGCTTATTCCCTTGATGTCAGCCAATGTCCACCCAATGGCTTCTTTATGGTCCCTTAGAACTCTAATCAAGTTCTCTTCTTGCTCATTAGTCAAGTCTTTGGCAATTATAACAGGCAAGGTATCATTGTGACCCAAAAATGCATACTTCAAATGTTCGCAAAGGTTTGAGCTCCAACAGGTGGTGCCCGCAGATGACGGCAAAATCCTTTCGGACGAACCGTTAGTGGCAACACGGCGGTGTAAACTTGGAACTATATGAGGGTGTAGAGTATAGAGCCATAATGGCTTCATTGAGCGCCTCATCTAATTCTTCGTTTACATCTCGGTCGGTTAAACTATTAGATATAACATAGTCCGTCTCATCCTCACAGCATAATCTCTCATACACCTCTTCCACACAAGAATCAATAACACTCACATGATAGACAGACTCTTCATCACTAGGATACTTCATAGCCTCATAGATATTAAAAGTGACAATTTTTCCGTCAAATTCAAATGTCAAAGTACCCTTATCTACATCGATTTTAGTTTTATTTGTCTTCATAAATGGCCTCCTAACAATATAAGTGAAGGATGTGGTGAATATGCATCATCCATATCAATTATATAAAAGTCTACAGGAAAGATTAGGTCATGAACTTTTACTAGAACATCTTCCACCACGCCCTCTGGATAAGAATTGGACCTATCTGCCAACTGGATTACCACTCGGGTATCCTTTAATGGTCCCAAATTCAAATCGTTGTAAACCGAGAGAGGCATGACGTTAATAGATGCGCCTAGGTCAAGCATGGCCTTATCAACCCTCTTGTTCCCTATGATGCAAGGAATTGTGTACATACCTGGGTCTTTGCATTTTGGTGGCACCTTACGTTGTATGACCGCAGACACGTTCTCATCCGCCATCACTCTTGCATTGGGCCTTAACTTCATCTTCTTGGTGCACAGCTTCTTTCGAAATTTTGCATATCTAGGCACTTGTTTGATGGCCTCCAACAAAGGAAGATTGATTTCCACTTTCTTGAAAATATCCAACATAGCCTTTTCTTCCTCTTCTTTCTTCGCTTTGCTAACTTTGCTGGAAAAGGTGGAGGGATAATAATCTTTGATTCTTTTTCCTTAGGCCTAGACTCAGTCGGTTCATCAGCATTTGCTTCCTTGGAATTATCCTCCACTTGCACCTTTTCAACAACTTTCTCTCGAGTGGGCTCAGACAATTCTTTACCACTCATAAAACCCTTTGCATTAACATTCTCTCTTGGATTCACCACTTGGGAAGGAAGCTTCCCTTGATTGTCCTTCAATTGGTTCATATCAGCTGCCAACTGAGACATTTGAATCTCGAGATTCCTTACTCCCGCTCTCGACTCACTCTGAACCTGTTGAATTTCTTGACGAAAATCTTGACACAGCTTCTGATTTTCCTGCTGAATAGTTTGTTGGAGGGTACTCGTCATAGTTTTCATCATATCCTCCATTGAGAAATTGGTAGGAGTTGGGGTTTGGGCCCTTTGCAAAATCTGTGGTTGGGCACCCTGTGTTCTATAGTTGTTTGGGTATGGATCATACCTTCTTTGTTGGTACTGCCCTTGATAACCACCTACAACATTAACCTGTTCAGTTCCCTCCTCTTGTAGGGTTGGACACATGTCAGTAGGGTGTCCAATCGTGTTGCAGATTCCACATGCCTGGACTTGTTGAACTTGCCCAGTCGCCATCTTTTCCACTATAGAGGTCAATGTATCCAACCTATGATCAATGGTAGACAAGCTAGCTTCATTCATCGCCTAGGCGTATCCCGCCTAGTAAGGTTATATTGTTGGGCGTTGGACGCCATATTCTCAATTAAAACGCGAGCCTGTTCAACCGTATGATTCACAAATGCTCCCCCACTTGCAGCATCGATAATTGTTCTTTCATTGTTCAATAATCCCTCAAAGAAATACTGAAGCAATAGTTGTTCGGGAATCTGATGCTGAGGACAACTGGCACATAATTGCTTAAATCTTTCCCAGTAATCAAAAAGTGTCTCACCCGGTACCTGTCTAATCCCACAAATGTCTTTCCTTATGTTGGCAGCTCGGGATGCAGGAAAAAATCTTTCCAAAAATTTTGATCTCATGGCGTTCCATGTAGTGATTGATCCTGAAGGTAATGAGTAGAACCAATCTCTAGCTCGCGCTTACAGTGTCAATGCAAAGGTTCAGTAGCTTCATTTCATCTTCGTCATACCTTGCATTCTTTGAGTGGTGCAAGACAAGCGATGATCTCTTAGATGTTTATAAGGGTCCTCGCCCATTTTTCCATGAAACTTAGGCAAGGAATGGATCATCAAGACTTGAGATCAAAAGGTTGATTGTTCTCTGCAGGAAAGCAATGCATAACGGGTTCGTCTACATCGAGGCGACCATTTCTCATGATGTTCTTTCAGGCCTTAGTGCGGGAGGATCACGAACATTATTCTCGATTAACATTGTTCGATTTTGATTTTGATTTTGCCTTGGATTTTCCGCCATTTCTTCCGATTCTGTTTGAAAATGCCTCTTCTTCCGATGAATTTGCTAAATAATCACTCGAGCTAAATGGGAAGAAGATGAAGCTGAAGTTGCCTTTTAGCTTCTTTTATCTCGCTTAGTGAGCTTTTTTGCTGTCTTTTCTATCTCTGGATCAAATATCAGTTCACCTGTTCTTGAGGACCTTGGCATAAACTCAAACAGTCAGTGCAATAAGTTCCAAAAAGAAATAAATTCACCGTTCCCCGGCAACGGCGCCAAAATTTGGTGTGTCGTTAAACCACCAAAATTATATCCCTTCTCACTCTATAACTAAAATGCAGGGTAAGTCGAGTCGATCCCACGAGAGCAGTTGATTATTTCTTTTCGGAAGGGTAATCAAACAGATAGTGTAGATAACTTTAAAATTAAATATAAAATCACTAAGTATGCAGAAATAAATCATCGCGAGAAAATTTAAGCGTAACGAAGCTAATAATAGAGGAAAAATCAATCTAAGAGGATTCCAGCTAAAGCAATTATTTTCTCCCTTAATCCTTACAACTGATCATTGATGCATAAATTACTCATTGAACTCGTAATAAATTAGTTATAGCTGCCGACAGTCGCCAAGCAACCAGTTTATCCTAATTTTGATAAGCAGGACAATCGCCACTACTTACACTCTAACTGTATAGCACACCTCTCAACAATCGCCAGAGGTTTGGTGAGAACAGTCGCATTAATTCTTGGACAAACCTAATTCTAGATATTAACGCACATCGGGTTAACTTTAACCTAGATTACTTATTTCCACAACAGAAGAATCCTACTGCCTACGAACCTAAGCGAGCGATATGTTGTTTACCACTAAAAATCAAATCTTTGTTGACAATCGTCTCGATTAGATTTTTGGTATTTGATTAAACAATCAAAATAACAACCCTGCAGTAGTAATTAATTCAATTATTCAATCTTGATTCGTTAAGCACAGAAAACAAGTAAATACTACAAATTTAACGAGGATATGAACCAATTTGATCTCACAATTGCATGATCAAGGGATTAATAATGCTTCAACTGGAAAAGGGAAAATTAGCTACTCATTGACATAATAAAAACACAAGAAATAATTCAAAATACCTTGATGAATTGCAGAAAATTGAGAAGAGTGTGGATGTTGGAAGAGATAAACCCTAAAAAAAATAAAACTCAAAGTCGCACAAGTTGAATGTCGACTAAGGTCTAAAAATTCCCTTCAAAAGCTGCGCTGCCTTTTTTCCAAAGCTCCGTTGCTTTTTCTTCTTTTTTTCTTTATTTTTTTTTTCTTTTTGGGAATTTATTCCTAATAATTAATAATAATAATCCATAATAAAATAATATCCTAATATAAAACATCTAAAAATAAAACCATGAAAATAGGAGAATAAATTCATTAAATCCAGCTCGTAAGTGGTGTCTTGACTTGGGTCTCGGTGGACTTTTTATGTTCTCCATTTGTAGTTGGGATCCCGAAATCATCCGAAAGTGAAAATCGTCAAACTTTAATTCTCGAATTCTTCACTTCATCAAAACTCGACTCTTGCAGCCAATAAATCCACTATTTCATCAATTTCCTCTTCCAAGCTCCTCGAACCTGAAAACCAACAAAAACATACCCAAAAAGGGCGTATCTCCGGAGAAAAGCAGTATAAACTACGCACCAAAACATCGTCAATTATTGACTTATCAAACTCCCCACACTTAGACAATTGCTTGTCCTCAAGTAATGCACTCTCGTCCCAAAAATAACAAAAGAAAAATGCATGAACCTAAATCCTAAATGCATGACCTTAAACTACATGAATGCAATACACCGAAAGAATACCAAAAATGACGCCCGTCCAACTGCCTCATCATCCCAATATTTTATAATGCAAACCAAAGGGTATTTAAGCAATACACACCACACACTAGTGTTCATACAACTAACCTTAACTCACTTGATCATAAACTTAAAGTGGTAAAATAAGAAGGTCCCAACATGTCCTCACGGGTGAAACTCTCAAAAATGCATAGGGACGATTCACTCTCTCAAAAATCAACACACAACCAAGCATTACTATAGGTTTGCATATCAATCAAAACTCCACCACTATATATTTCAAATCCAATGCACAAATCATGAGGTCTTGACGATGGGGCGCAGAACGAGGGCCAGGGACAAGAAAACAAGGTGGGGAAAGGGTAAATATATGGGTAATACCATGTATCATCGAGGAATAAAGCAACTATCCAAATGCCATAAATCACCACATGCTTCTCGGCACTTACGCTTCACATACTACTACTACTAATAATAATAATAATAATCATCAAAGCTCTTATTTATTTATTTGTTCTTTAGCTGCTTTACTTCCCCCTTTTTTTTTTTTTTTTTTTTTTTTTCAAAACATACATAATGGTCCACTGGATAATATATATATACAGCACAAGGACCAACCAACAGATATACTCCACCAAGAAAACAAACTCATCAAAGCAATTTACTTTTACCCTTAATGACACAAGTGGGACAGAAAGAAGTAGGGGATCTCGTAAGAAAAAGGCTTATGGTTAAAATTTCTGGAGCTAATAAAAAAAAATGGTCAGGCTAGACGGGGCTCACTAGGGGGTATATAGTACGGGTAGGCCAACAAAAGTGGGTCTAAAAAGGGTTAAATCCTAGGTGCCTCAATCATTTAAGTTTACTGAATTTGAAAAAGGTGTGGTCTCGAAATGTATGTCAATGCAAATTCTAGAATGACATTGGACTGTGTGGATACCACTCAAAGGAAAATATGAGCGAGTGCGCTCTTTGGTTAAGTGAAATCCTCACTTTTAAGTGGCTTTTTGTTAGGGATCAATTATTTACCTCAAAAGTTCACAAACAAGTGATATAAGGTGAGTGTGTATCAACAAAAGTGTGTGTTCGCATTGATCAATTACCATTTGATTATTATTATCAAACATAAGATTTACATGAGAGAGTTGGTAAAGTGTCATAAAGGGCATCCTCGGTGCTATGAGATCCTAATATGTCCTATATATCCGGTCTTAATATGTCCTAAATATGCAATTCTAATATGCAATGCATGAGAAACCCCCCTCACATTACTTAAATCATACATTGTCCCCAATGTATGTTAAAAAAAGTGTGAGAATTAAAATAAACTAAAGTTAACAAAAATAAAAATAAAAATAAAAATAAAAATATGATGTATGAAATGACTATATGGCATACACGAGATGTAATGAATATATAAAGGAAATGATATGCATGTAAATGGAAAAAAAAAAAAAAAAATAAATAAATAAAAATGGGAAAGATACATTACTTAAGAAGCAGAGGGGTTCATGCATAGTGGAGGACCGCACTTTGAAGCTTGGAGAGAGTATTATTTTGGCGGAATAATGCGGTCGTGACCTCGCGTACTTCTTGCGTGTTGGCAATTAGTTTGGCCTCCATGTTGACTGTGGCATTACGTACTTCCGCGAAGTTAGACTGTACAGTCTTCAGTTCCTCTTTTAAACTAGCCACTTGTGCATGTGAGCTAGCTAGCTCTGAACGCAAACCTTGAATTTCCATGATCAATGTCTGAACCGTGGTGGCATCAAAAGTCTTCTCAGGGGTAGGATATTTGCCTTTAGAGGAGCGTGGGGGACCATGTGGAGCCATACGCAGAACACCATCTTCATCATCAACAAATTGGAGCACCTTTAGATATTTTAGGTCCATGGGTTTCGGAGTAAATGCGCAAGACAGGTTGGTTTGATTCGTTTCAAAATCACATAAGGAGGTTGCCAACCTTGTGATTAAAGGGCCCATGACCAACGTTCGAGACTTGCTCTCATTTACTGACTTGGCCACTGCGTTGAATTGTTCGGCTGCCCAATACCCAAAGTGTACTTTGACGCCTTGTTGCATATAATGTAGCAACATGATTTCATTATCGGAGCACAAATTCTTTGAAGAAGTCCTTCCGTGAAAGCAAAGTGGAAAGGAAACGGCGTATCACTCGCAAGGCGGGATCGACAATATAGAGTCGGCACACGAAGAATTCTTGTACTAAAATGGCATAAGCGCATAATTGGTCCCAATAATGAGCCTTGTTAAACTTCTTCGGAACAGAACATATGTAGTTGATATATTCCGAAGAAGTAACCATATCATCCGTAAGAAATCCCAAATGCATACCAAACTGAGTGAGTGACAAATTAAATGATCTGCCGAACAAGCGAAACGAAACACACGGAGTAGTGGCACAGAATGGATCCGGAACCTCAAAACGAAAGGTGACATAAAATTCCAAAATAAGCTCAATATAGGCCGTCTCATTCAGTTGAGTGACAAATTAGTTGTGCATATTTTCTTGTGTCACTATTAGTTACTCTATGAATGATATAAACTCTCTTGTGTCTCTTGTGTGTGTTTTTTTTTTTTTTTTTTTTTTTTTGGATTTTAAAAAAAAAAGGGGTAAACTCAGGTTAAAGGCGTGAAAGTGGAAAGAGTAAAATCATGACATCTACTGTTTGAAGAAGTTGAAAGTAGGTAGATAGAAAGCAAGCAACTCAGCTCTCGTCCAGCTTCAATTATAATTTCACTTTCACTTTTGTGCGAATTGCGAAACCCAGATCTGTATCTGTTCAAGATGTGGAAATTCACTTGTCTTTTTGCTGGTAAATTTCCCTATTCTTCTTCTTCTTCCCCTTCTTCTCTTATTCATCGTTGTAATGCTACTGCTATCACTTTACCTCTTTATTATTCATCTCGTTGTTGTCCAACTTCCAACCCAACTCCATATTCTAAATTAACCCGGAGTGAAGTTAAAGAAATTTTAGCAGTCAAGCGCATTATTGGATTTGATCGGGTCGATGATGCCCGCTCTTTGTTTTATGGGATGCTTGAATTTCATCCGCTGCCTCCTGTTGCTGATTTCAATCGGTTGTTAACCGGTGTTGTTAAGATGAAGCAATTCAGCTCCGCCGTCCTTATTTACAGAGAAATGCTCTTCAAGGGTGTTCCGATTAATGAACGGACCATGACCATTGTGATCAACTGTTTCTGTCATTTGAATCAGGTGGATTTTGGTTTTGCAATCTTAGCAGGCATTTTCAAGCTTGGATTCAAACCTGATGTGTTTACTCTCACCACTCTTATTCGTGGACTGTTTGAAGCGGACAGATTTGCAGAGGCTGTGGAATTATTTCGAACAATGGTCATTCAGAAAGTTTGTGACGAGATTGCTTATGGAACCGTGATCAATGGATTGTGCAAATCTGGAAACACTTCTAAAGCTGTTGAACTGCTCCGTCTTGTTGAGAAAGAAGGATCCTATAAGCCGAATACTGTGATGTACAGCACAATCATGGATAGTTTGTGTAAGGAGAGGAAGGTGGACGAAGCACTTCAGCTTCTATATGAAATGGCTGCTAATGGAACCCCGGCAAATATCATCACGTATAATTCAGTCATCCAAGGGCTTTGCAATTTCAGCAGATGGAAAGATGTCACTATTTTAATGATGGAAATGGCAAATACGAGAATTTACCCTAACGTGGTTACCTTCAATATACTCGTGGATGCTTTTAGCAAAGAAGGTAGGGTTGAAGAGGCAGAGGCTATGCTGAAAATCATGGTCGAAAGGGGTGAGCGTCCCAATGTAGTGACTTACAATGCACTAATGGATGGATATTGCAAGAAAGGGAAGATGGACAGAGCTCATCAAGTGCTACAGATCATGGTTGATCAAGGTTGTGAACATACCATTCGGAGTTACAACATATTGCTGAATGGATATTGCAAAAAAGGGAATGTAGACGATGCACTTGCTTTGTTTAAATTAATTTCTTGTAAAGGCATGAAGTGCAATGTTATTACCTTCAACACGATGATACATGGATTATTTGAAGCTGGCAAATATGTTGATGCAAGGATGTTAATCTGCGAGATGCAACGTCAAGGAGTGAGTCCAGACAGCTTCACTTATAGCATTTGGCTTGATGGCTTATATCAAAATGGCCTTGTCTCTGAAGCACACACATTGCTTTGTGATCTGGAGTTTAGCAACGTTTCTCTAAACATAGCAGCCTATACTGCTGTTATCAAAGGATTATTTGAAAAAGGGGATCTTTCTTCGGCTAATAATCTGTTTGACAAACTCCCTTCGTTAGGATTGGAACCTGATATTAGAACATTTAATGCTATGATCAAAGGATTTTGTCAAGAAGGATTGTTGGAGGATGCCAAAGAGTTGCTAGCTAAAATGAGAGAATCTGGTTGTTTGCCCGACAGCTTTACATATAATGCAATTGCCAAGGGCCTCCTGAAAAAAAGTGAAGGGTTTGGAGCAAAGTCACTCTTGGAGGAAATGTTAAAATGACATGATCTGGTGTGTTAAAGGTATGTATCTTTAGCCTTGTGGAACTGGTTTGGTTGATGAGTTTTTTTTTTTTTTTTTTTTTTTTTTTTTTTTTTTTTTTTTTTTTATAAATAACCCAAGGTAACTTGTTGAGTTCCATTTAGTTGATTGTATGTATAAATTTATTATGTTGTATTGCAATATTGAAATCCTACTTGGTCATGTTGCTTTACTTCAAATCCGAGACCTCTTTCGGTTGTAAAGCTTCAATTGGATATGTTTATTTATTTAATAGAGATCCCGTGTTGCGTCATCTTGTTAGTTATGTGGCTTGTACAATGATAGAGTTGTTGGTTCTTCGCCGAAGTCTAAATTAATTTATTTCTGTTGTAGTAATACTGTGACAAGGAAGCTTTTCCAGTTAATGGAATAGTAATGTGGAGATGAATCGTAAGCTTGTTATACAAGTAATTTTATTGTGTGTATGTTGGTGGATATGCTATTTAAAACCGTGCACTTATCGTGATTGCCGATGAATGATTTTAAGAATTATTTTGTGTGGACATTAGGTTATGCATGCTAAAAGGATTTAATGAATTTGATTTTTGTTGAGTGTTTCTGCTTTTAACTTTAACATGTACATGTTCTTCACAGGGGTTGTTTAACTTTTGAAAACTATTAGAGTTCAAACTGATATTTATTTCTTTGGATTGGTGTAATGAAAAAAAATCATTTTCTTTATTGTCTTCACTCTCTTACGGTTGTTGATTCCCCTGTCTGCGTTGGAAATTCTATAGACGATGTCCTCAAATGTTCCAAAGCTTGTATATATGACTGTTTTTTAAGCTAAAAGGATTTCTGAATTCTACAACTATGCATGCTTGACACACTGGTTTGTTTCAAGTCTAGCGCGTTAAGTGGGGTTCCTTTGTCTAGGGAATTCAAACCGGTTTATAGGCTAGGTGGATTAATTGCTTTAGGGTTTCTTACACAAGCACTATCTATGTTGTTAAGTGTGGTCTAGATGCCTTTGAACAAACATGACTTTCTGAATTCATCATTTAACGTCGAACAATTTAAAGGCACAGAGATATTTATTTTGGTGGGAATATATGTTGGTTAATTTGTTATGCATTCTAGTAAGATTTGTTGTGGAGGATGTTCATTTCTTGGATTTACACACTGAGTTTTAAGGTTATGGTTTGATCTCGTGAATTCAAGATTTAGTCACATCGTGTCTTGTTTATGGGGCTTCATCTACAGCCACTACCCACAGTTGGGAACTAATGATTGGCTCTGTCTACAAAGATTTTGGATTTATTCACACTCTGAGTTCCGCTAACTGCTTTTGTGTATAGATTTACTTGTTTGTATGTTGTGTGCAGTCTTGGAATTCATTAATGTGTTTATCGTGAGTGTTTCCTTTCAAATCTGATAGATGGTGTTTAAATTAATCAAATTGCAGTGTTTCCTTTCAAATCTGATAGATGGTGTTTCAGCTTCTTCTATGCAGCCAGAAAAAGTATCTGATGTGTCCCAGCATATATAATACTATCTTGATTCAGACGGTTGGATCATACGAAGCCTACTGGTGGAGGCGTGTTGCTGTTTTTGATAAATAAAAAAAAAAAGATTACTGGCTTTTGGAAACATGGGGGTCGGTCGTTCCTTTTTCAACATATAAATTCTGCACTTAGAGGAAGTTTGTATGTATGTTGAAGGTAAATCATTTTTGAAGGTATGAATTCTTAGCCATGTGGAAGTAGTTCGTTTTATGCGGTCTTCTGAATGAATCCTATGGAACTTGTTACTCATGTTGTTACGAGTTTGTGTTTGTGGCGTTTCCCCTTCAATCACCTGATTGTTGTTGCGATTTATGCATGCTATTGCTAGCTATATGTAAGTAAATACAATGATATGATGCTTCTTAATTTTCTATGTATGTTTTTTTGCTTCTGGGTGATGTGTTTAAACCTTTTTTTTTTAATTTCTTTGGGTGTTGCGTTTAATAGTTAGCTGGCAGTAGTCATTAGGGATCAGTCAAAAACAGATTTAGTCTCATGAAGAGGTACGCAAACCGTCTTATTGAAATGGAGGATTACCATATCGTTAGGGTTCCTGCAAATCCTTCATAAGCATTTCTTTTGATTTTGAAGTTTGTATCTTCTTTTGATTCTTGGAATTACATGAGATGATGCTCGTTGTTAGTGGTTTATGTTATGTTTTGCCATCATTCATTGTGTGGATTTACGTTTTGTGTTTGCATTCCGTGGTTTCTTAGAGATTTCATCCATATCGTAGATATTTTCTTGTACGATGAGCGACACGGATATTTATAGATGCACAGTAATGTCGTGGTGTTTTTAACCGCCCAAAAACTTGTTCTTTCTAATAGTGAATGGATAGATGAATCTACTCATACACATATGCGTGTATGTAAAACTCTTGCAACAATTTTCATATTCCGGAAAATTCGCTTAAATCAAGAAATGGTCCAAATAAGTTTCTGAAAACACCGAGTAACATCATCTAACTTCTTGCAAGCATCTGCACAAATTCAACCCGCTGATGGAACATTCACTCTAAATAACTGCAGTTTGTCTACACTTTGTTCTTGCAATTCAGGATGCATTAGCACTGGTTCCATCCACATCGTGTTCAAAAAATGTAAACAGAACGCGATGTTACATACATTTAGGCTTTTAGAACATGATTAAAAACTTTAATGTTAACATCTCCTTGCATTTTTTGAAAGGTTTGCTATGGTATCTTCTTTTCCCATCAACAAGTATTCTTCCCTACAAATTGTAATCCTGATTTACTTAGATTTTACGAGAACTAAAACCTATTATTTTAAGGACAAGAACACTTAAACCTAAGAAGAAGATGATGTTTCCACTTACCAGACTTGATAATAATGTTGAGTTTCAGCATTTAAAGTACATGCTTTGCTACGGATTGATAAGAGAATTGAGAGATAACAATATGTACTACTACCACATCTTTTGTATTTTCTTTTGAAACGATAGGTTTGCAAGCTGTTCTATCCTACATTTTTTGACTTCATTTTGGGGTTAGGTTTAGGCGAGGTAGAGGAAATACATTTACACAACTAGTGACACAACATATTTTTATAGTACATTTGATTATGATAGACCCACGTTATAATCAATATGTTGTAAATCATGATAAATCTTTGCAAGAATTTGTTGTATATGTCGTTGTAATAAAATCGTTGTATAAATATTTGTAACATTAAATACTTCAACAACCATTTCAATTGCAATAGTATAAAATATTGTATCAAATATCAATTAACGACATTCAAAATATTATCTATATATCATGATAAACGAATCATATAAAACGATCAATGTTGTAAATTACACGATTGATCGTAATGGGTGGACATCATGATAAATAAAAAAGTGTTGAAAGGAGTCGGTTCATACGTAATTCCACCCTCTAGTTAGATTATATTGTCACTTCAATTATAAGTATATACCACTTCAATTATTGGTATAAAGAATCAATATTTTATAAGATACATTATTCCATCACTATCACAAATCAAAGTCTTCTTACTGCATATCGTGAAGAATACAGTTGAATAAGTCGATTATTTTACTGTTATTAAGAATTTTGCTTTGTACATGTGGTAGAAAAACGGCGTGAGATATATTTTATGATTATTCCATGTGGTTATTACTACATTTAAACTTCGATAAATAAATAACCTCGTCAAATGAATAATTTTTTCTGGTCCCGACTTGGACAAAATGGCTTAAGTAATATTTGATAAATGAATAACCTCGCTAAACGAATATTTTTTTCTGACCCCAAAAGTATTCAGTTATCGAGGTTTAACTGTATGAATCCATAATGAGGTGTTCTGTTACTATCTTTATGATTTTATCTTTTTTTTTTTTTTTTTGAGGATTATGATTTTATCTCTACTTAAAATAAAATAATATAATGGCAGTTCAATATAATATTAAATCAAAAAAACCAAAATAATTTATACGGAAAATCGAGAAAGCCTCGTCCGCCAAACTAGCTTCAGGCCTTGCGTGTATTCTTTATTACTTGACGTTTCTTTCGCAGGACCCCATCACTTTTGATAGTTGAAATGACTTTTTGTCGATTATAAGGTTTAAAAATCTCAAATTCCATTCTCGCATAATCGACAAAAGTCATTTCAACTATGATTTATTATGAACGGATATTGGTGTGTCGTTAAACCACAAAAAATAAACACCTCCAACCTCGATAACGAGTATAGTGGAAGCAGGGATCGAATCATCGGGGAACGAAAGATAATTTCTTTTAGAACAAAAATATAAAAATCCAATTTGTGGTGAATTAACTAAACTTGCAATAACTAAAGTAAACAATTCTAACAATCGAGAGAGTGTGATTTCAAGTAGTGACGAAAATCAATAATAGGAAGGAACAAATTTGAAGTTGATTATTTTCACCTCGATTTTCGATCGATCATTGACTTAAAAATACTCATTAATTTATTAACAAACCAGGTATTATTACCGATACGCGCCAAGTAACCAGCCTCTCCTAAATTCGAAAATTAAGACACGGTCATTAATTATACTCTAACCGAAAGACACTACTAGACACGGTCATAAGAGTTTGGTGTTCGGTAGCATTAATATTACCCGATTTACGAATATTACACACACGCGGGTTAAATTTAATCCAAATAATTCACCCGTGGTAGCGGATTAACCAGCTGCGAACAAGTACAATCATACTACTCGTCACTTTATCAAAACTAATAAGCAATTACGGACTTATCGTTTAATTGACAATCGATTAATTAGTTTTATCAATTACCCTGCAGAAATAATTAACACAACTAATAATTGTGAAGAAATTCTAACAGAAGATGAACAAATACTAATAAATCAATAAGGAAGAAACACAATTTGATCTCACAGTCAATTACATCGAGGTTTCAATATTTCTTCAACTGGAATAAAAGAAATGAGAAACTAACCATTGTTGTAACAATCACAAAATAATTCATATAATAAAAAGGTGGTTTGATCACAATGGAAGAAGAAAAATAAGCAGCCGTCCCGTCTTTTTCTTGCTCAGTTCGTCCGTACCCTAGCTGTGATGTCTCCCTGCTATATTCAATTCAATGACCGAAATTGCATATATCCCAATTTTCTGCTTTCCCACGTCCTTTTTTTGCTTAGTCAATGGGTCCTTTTGAGTATAAATGGTTGCAAATTATGGATAAAGATTGCGTACTCCTGAATTCGCGACCAATTTTTGTGATGATTTCTGCTCATTTTCTTGGAAATCACAGAGAAAGTGAGTTTCAATTTTCTAACCCTAATTTTGAGGCAATGGCGTGAATGATGATGGACAGCAGGATTTGTTTATAATAAGGGTATATTGGTCTTTGACTACAATTTTGTCCTTGATGCAACATTTTTTAAAAGTTGCATCATTACCTCAAAAATATTTGATAAATAATATAAAAAAAAAATTCCAAAAAAAACTCAAACCAAAACAAATTTTAACATGCCTTTCTGTAATAATGGAAGAAACATATTCCTCAATTTTAAACCTAAAACTCCCCCACTAATTTAGTAGCTCATCTCATCTTATGTTCTGTTTTTGTTTGAAGGAGCTGGGATTTGATAGAAGCAGCTTGAAAACGAAGCTCATTCAACCTAGCCCCTCCTCCAACTTGAAGATGCGGAGACTGCATTTGACACCTAATGTTTGAAGAAGTTGAAAGTAGGTAGATAGAAAGCAAGCAACTCAGCTCTCGTCCAGCTTCAATTTTAATTTCACTTTCACTTTTGTGCGTATTGCGAAACCCAGATCTGTATCTGTTCAAGATGTGGAAATTCACTTGTCTTTTTGCTGGTAAATTTCCCTGTTCTTCTTCTTCTTCCCCTTCTTCTCTTATTCATCGTTGTAATGCTACTGCTATCACTTTACCTCTTTATTATTCATCTCGTTGTTGTCCAACTTCCAACCCAACTCCATATTCTAAATTAACCCGGAGTGAAGTTAAAGAAATTTTAGCAGTCAAGCGCATTACTGGATTTGATCGGGTCGATGATGCCCGCTCTTTGTTTTATGGAATGCTTGAATTTCAACCTCTGCCTCCTGTTGCTGATTTCAGTCGGTTGTTAACCGGTGTTGTTAAGATGAAGCAATTCAGCTCCGCCGTCCTTATTTACAGAGAAATGCGCTTCAAGGGTGTACCGATTGACGGATGGACCATGACCATTGTGATAAATTGTTTCTGTCATCTGAATCAGGTTGATTTTGGTTTGGCAACCTTAGCCAGCATTTTCAAGCTTGGATTCAAACCTAATGTGGTTACTCTCAACACTCTTCTTCGTGGACTGTTTGAAGTGGACAGATTTGCAGAGGCTGTGGAATTATTTCGAACAATGGTCATTCAGAAAGTTTGTAACGAGATTACTTATGGGACTGTGATCAATGGATTGTGCAAATCTGGAAACACTTCTAAAGCTCTTGAACTGCTCCGTCTTGTTGAGAAAGAAGGATCCTATAAGCCGAATACTGTGATGTATAACACGATCATAGATAGTCTGTGCAATTTCGGCAGATGGAAAGATGTCACTAGTTTACTGACAGAAATGGTAAATACGAGAATTTACCCTAACGTGGTTACCTTCAGTATACTCGTGGATGCTTTTAGCAAAGAAGGATGGGTTGAAGAGGCCGAGGCTATGCTGAAGATCATGGTCGAAAAGGGCGAACGTCCCGACGTAGTCACTTACGGTGCACTGATGGATGGATATTGCTTGCAAGGTGAGATGGACAAAGCTCATCAAGTCCTACGGATCATGGTGGCTCAAGGATGCCATCCTGATATTCGGAGTTGCAACATATTGTTGAACGGACATTGCAAGAAAGGGAATGTAGACGATGCACTTGCTTTGTTTAAAGTAATTTCTAATAAAGGCATGAAATGTGATGTTGTTACCTTCAGCACTATGGTACATGGATTATTTGAAGCTGGCAAGTATGTTGATGCAATGATGTTAATCCGCGAGATGCAACGTCAAGGAGTGAGTCCAAACAGCTTCACTTATAGCATTTGGCTTGATGGCTTATATCAAAATGGCCTTGTCTCTGAAGCACACACATTGCTTTGTGATCTGGAGAATAGCAACGTTTCTTTAGAGATATCAGCCTATACTGCTGTTATCAAAGGATTATTTGAAAACGGGGATCTTTCTTCGGCTAAAAATCTGTTTGACAAACTCCCTTCGTTAGGATTGGAACCTGATATTAGAACATTTAATGCTATGATGAAAGGATTTTGTCAAGAAGGATTGTTTGAGGATGCCAAAGAGTTGCTAGCTAAAATGAGAGAATCTGGTTGTTTGCCCAACAGTTTTACATATAACGCAATTGTTCAGGGCCTCCTGAAAAAAAGTGAAGGGTTTGGAGCAAAGTCACTCTTGGAGGAAATGTTAAAATGAGAGAATCTGATTCTTGTTCTCTATTAGCCAATTCGGCTCTTCTACGGAAGCAAATGACATGATTTGGTATGTTAAAGGTATGCATCTTTAGCCTTGTGGAACCGGTTTGGTTGATGAGTTTTTTTGGATGAAGAACCCAAGGTAACTTGTTGAGTTGTGTTTAGTTGATTCTATTTGTATGTATAAATTTATTATGTTGTATGTTGTTGCAATATTGGAATCCTACGTGGTCATACTGCTTTACTTAAATCCGAGACCTCTTTCGGTTGTAAGCTTCGTTTGGATATGTTTATTTATTTTATAGAGATCCCGTGTTGCATCATCTTGTTAATTATGTGGCTTGTACGATGATAGGGATTTGTTGTTTAACTTTGAAAAGTAGTAGTGTTCAAACTAATATTTATCTCTTTGGATTGGTGTAATGAGAATCATTTTTCTGCACTGTCCTACGGTTGTTGATTCCCCTGTCTGCGTTGGATGTTCATAATTATCGTCTCATATCCGGCATGGTATTGTTCTAGACGATGTCCTGAAAGCTTGTATGACTGCTTTTTTAACTTAGGCTTTATGCATTCTACAACTATGCGTAATCCATAAAACTCGATTCGTTCATGTGTAGGATGTGAAGGGGATTGGCTTGCACTCTATAGTACTTGCAACACTGTCTAGAGAATTCAAACTGGTTTATTATAGGGCGTTCAGCTCATCTGTTGTTCGGACAGTTTTTTTAATCTATCTTTGCAAATATCAATACTTCAATAGGGGCAGGTGGATTGTTTGAGGGTTACTTACACAAGCACTGGGTGACATGGATTTTTGAAATGATGAGTTTCTGAAATATTTTTTTTCTTCGTATTTGCGCCACTTTTATGCTGCAGTAGTTAACACGATGTGAGTCGTCCACTAAATTTGGTATTGGAACAGCATCCATTTCTTTTTTATTTTTTTTATTATATGTGATACTACTGAATTTGACAAATGATAGTACATGTTATATAGTTGATGATTGTGTTGAGAAACGAGATGAGAAGCAGAGTACACAAGAATCATGAAGCAGTCAAATTGGGAGGGGTTCTGAGAGCTGTATTTTTCCAATTCTGAATGCGGAGGTTCTGAGAGCTGTATTAATCGGGTTCGGTGAAACTATTGTTAGTTGAAGTTTAGAACTCTTCACAAGTTTGTTATAGAAACTTTTTCCAATTCAGTATGGGGGGATATGCTACGTACTCAAACTGTGAAATGTATGTTTTTAATTCTGTATGTGGGGGATATGCTACTCAAACTTTTTTTCCAATTCTGAAAACGTTTGATTGTCTCACCCCAAATGCTTTGATGTAACTAATGAAAGCAAAATAAATAAACCTGTTGAAAAAGTGGGGGGTTAAAAGGACTTTATAAAGAAGAAAAAGTAAACTGTGGAAATGTTTTTCAGTGTAGATCTACCACTTGATCATTTTTCTGTACATGGTGAACTTGGGAATGTAGTCGATGCCCTTGATTTGTTCAAAGTAATTTCTAATAAAGGCATGAAATGGAATGTTGTTACCTTCAGCACCATGGTACAAGGATTATTTGAAGCCCGTAGATGTTCTGATGCATGAAAAATGATTGGTGAGATGCTATCTCAAGGAATGAGTCTAGATAAGTTCACTTATGGCATTTGGCTTGATGGCTTATGCGAAAATGGCCTTGTCGATGAAACACACACATTGCTATGTGTGCTGGTGGATCACTTTTTTGTGGAGCACAAACCCATTAAATAATTGGAAAAATAATAATATGTCAAATAGTATTTAAGGGAACAAATTAGGTTAATTTTTTCCCTAATCTTCACAATAAAAGAGAGGCAAAAAGAGAAGGAAATTCGCAGCTTCTGTTGGTGTTACAGCAGCAACTTGGCGACGATCGGACATCGATACGGACTCCGATCGAAATGAAATTTTGAGGGCTTGTTCGTCCCTCATTCTTCTTCAATCTGAACGGTGGAATTTCAATGGTTCAATTTTCTGGAAATCGTCCGTTACCTAACTGCCGCGTTTTCGGTGATATTTTTCAACAACTCTTGTATTTTGCATTCTTAGTTGATGCTTTGGTGTAGTTGAGTTGGTTGATGTGTTTGAAACACTTTTGTATCATCTTTTGCTGATTAGTGGAGTTTTTGTGGGCCTTGGCCTCGTGGTTTTTACTCTCTCACATCGAGAGGGGTTTTCCACGTTAAAATTGTGGTGTTGTTTCTTTGTGTTTTCGTTTCGCTTTATTTGTGATTTAGCTTCGTTGGGACTGGCTCGTTTAATTCCGTTGCGTGTCATTGGGAAGACTTTGTGGGTATTTGTGATATGTGTGGTATTGCGGTTGTTTGTTTTCCCAACAAAATGATCTGGTGAATTCTGCGACTCTCTTAACATAGCATCATATAATCTTTGTTATCAAAGATTGATTGAAAAAGGAAGTTTCTTCGCTAAAAATCTATTTCATAAACTTCCTTCTGTAGGCTTGGAGCTGATGTTAGAAATTTGATGCCATGTTGAAAGGGTTCCGTCGAGAAGGGCTGTTGGAGGATACCAAAGTGTTGCTAGCTGAAATGAGAGAATGTGGTTGTTTGCCTGATAGTTGTACGCATGCAATTGTTCAGGGTCTCCATTAAAAGAGTCAAGGGTTTGGAGCAATGCTGCCCATGGAGGAAATGTTAAATCATGGTAATGAACCGGATTTAGTTTGCTAAAGGTACGAGTCTTTAGCCTTGTTAAATTGGTATGTTTTATGTGGTCTTCTGAATGAATAGGTAACTTGCTGATCATGTTGTTGTGAGTTTGTGTGTGAGGTGTGGTTACAAAATTCTATGTTTTCTTCATGCCTTAGGATTTAGGGGTTCGGAAAGCTGATTTTTTGTTTACCCTTAAAAAAAAGAATTGGTCAGGTTATAATTGGTTTTTTGCATCAAATATTTGAAGGTTGGTGTTGATTAGTAGGGGAGGAGGCTGAAAGGGGAAGCGATATATATGGAGATTTTATACAGTTTTCAATTACACACGAGTTTACGAGCTTCGGTTAGCTGCTCTTGTGTATAATTTATTAACTTGTATGTTCTGTGCAATCTTAGAATCTTACATGGTGGTATTTTGTACTAAAGTTAGAATGGTGATCCAAAAAAATTGGTGCAAACCTTATTGTTTAATCTGGAGACCTTTTTGCGGTTACTAAGGAAGCTTTTCCAATTTCCAGTAGAAGGAACAGGTGTGAGGAGATAAAATGCAGGATGTATTGCCAATATCTAAAGTGATTGGGTTCTGTACAAGTGCTTGGTACTTGGTAATCTTGATTTTGAAGTTTGTATCTTCTTTTGATTCATGGAATGACATGAGATGATGCTCGTTGTTTGTGGTTTATGTTATCTTTTGCCATCATTCATTGTGTGGATTTACGTTTTATGTTTGCATGTCGTGGTTTATGTCGTTCATCCTCTCGTCTATCATTTAAGACTTTCATACTTAGAGATTTCAACCATATCGTAGATATTTATAGAAGAAGAGCGACGCGGATATTTATAGATGCACAGTAATGTCGTGGTTTTTAACCGACTCCATATGATGTTGTTCTACTTGACTACTCTTGGTTTGGCCAGGATGCTTACTGAAGAGCAACCAGTTGTGCCTGCTGACAACATCGAACACAGAGCTCTGCTTGCTCTTGAGAGTTGGAAGCATCGTGATTTTTTATGCAAAAATTACATTCTTAATGGTTTAGACAATATTCTGTATGGTGTCTATTGTAGGTAAATTTCTGAAATATGAGATGGTCGATTCCAAACCGTAATTAAACACGTTGAGGAATTACAAATCATTATATCCGAACTTTTAGAAGAGGGTATGATTATTAATGAAAATTTTCAAGTAGCCTGTGTGATTGAGAAACTACCTTCTTCATGGAAGGAGTATAAAAGTTATCTCAAACACAAGCGAAAGCAAATGTCTATGGATGGATCTGATTGTCCGATTCCGTATAGAGGAGGATAATAGAGCATCCGAGAATAAACGTGTTGTGCAGGTTGGACAGGCCAAGGCGCATGTTGCTGAGGTTAAGAACCAGAAGAGGAAGAAAATTGGAAAATCTTCCAAGAAAACTGGTGAATCGTCCAAGAGACCACAAACTGCGTACAAGTTTAATGGTGAATGCCGCAATTGTGGAAATTTTGGGCACCGTGCAAGTGAGTGCCGTGGAAAGAAGCCATTTCAGCCAAAGGCACTTGTGACTGAAACTGATGGTGATGATGACATGTTCTGAGCTGTGGTGACGGAATACAATGCTGTTGGGAATCCAAGGCAGTGGTTTGTGGACACTGGAGCCACAAGACATGTTTGTGCACCTACAAGGCTGGAGCTGGTGACAAACTATGGATGGGTAACTCTTCTCATTCAACCATTCAGGGAACCGGGAATGTAGTTCTGAAGATGACTTCAGGGAAAAAGCTGACATTGACCAATGTTCTCCATGTTCCTGACATTCGTAGGAATCTAGTTTCTGGTGCTATGTTGAGCAAGGCTGGTTTCAAAATGATGTTTGGTTTTGATAAGGTCATTCTGACAAAAATTGAAGTGTTTATCGGTAGAGGATATCTCACCGAGGGTATGTTTAAGTTGAATGTAATGGCCATTGTGCCTAAGACTGTTGTGCCCGATGAGGCTAATAAAATTGCATCTACTTCTGCTTACTTGCTTGAGTCTTCTTGTTTATGGCATAATCGATTAGGACATGTTAAAAATAAATCAATTCGTAGAATGATGAATTTAGATTTATTACCTAATATAAAGTTTAATCAAACTGAAAAATGCCAAATATGTGTCGAAGCTAAAATGACTAAGGCACAATTTCCTTCAGTGGAAAGAAACATAGAATCGTTAGATTTAATTCATACAGATTTGTGTGATTTAAAATTTGTGCAATCGAGAGGCGGTAAAAAATACTTTGTAACATTTATCGATGATTGTACAAGATATTGTATTGTCTATTTGCTAAGTAGCAAAGATGAGACAATTGAAGCTTTTAAAAACTATAAGAATGAAGTCGAAAATCAACTTAGCAAACGAATCAAAAAGGTTCGTAGTGTCGAGGTGGTGAATATGGTGCACCGTTTAATGGAATATGTTCATAATCTGGCATTATTCATCAAACTACAACTCCGTATACACCTCAATCAAATTGTATTGTTGAATGCAAGAACCACACTCTAAAAGAGATGATGAACGCTATGTTGATAAGTTCGGGTTTACCTCAGAACTTGTGAGGGGAGACCATCCTCTCAGCAAATGTCATTCTTAATAGAATTCCATCGAAAAAGATGGACAAGACCCCATATGAGTTGTGGAAAGGCCATAAGTCAAGCTACAAATACTTGAAAGTGTGGGATTAGCAAAGGTAGAAGTGCCTAAACCTAAACAAATAAAGATTGGGCCTAAAACGATGGATTGCATATTTATCGGTTATGCGAATACCAGTAGTGCATATAGATTTCTAGTACATAAATCTGACATCCCTGATGTACATGTGAATACCGTCTTGGAGTCAAGAAATGATGTGTTTTTCGAGGATGTCTTTCTTAACAAAGGCAAAAACAAAGAAGACACGAATCCAAATAAACGGACGCATGAATCCACAGAGGATACCACTCTAGAAAATGAGTAAATCAAACCTCGTAGAAGTAAACGGGCTAGGACTTCAACGTCATTTGGTCCGGATTTTCTCACCTATATGGTAGAAAAGGATCCAAGAACATATGTTGATGCTATGTCAAATCCAGAAGCGCCTTACTGGAAAGAAGCAATAAAAAGTGAAATAGACTCCATTATGCAAAATCACACTTGGGAATTGGTTAATATTCCACCAGGGCATAAAGCACTCGGTTGTAAGTTGATTTTTAAGAAGAAACTTAAAGCTGATGGATCTATTGATAAATATAAGGCCATATTGGTAGCCAAAGGTTATCGACAAAAAGAAGGTACTGATTTTTTCGATACATATTCACCGGCAGGGGCGGATCTACGTGTATGATAGGGGGGTCCACGGACCCCGCTAAAAATAAAAATACTCTACATTTTACTATAGAAAAATATTTCGGACCCCGTGAAAAAAATTATTTAGTGTGTTAAATATTTACGGACCCCGCTGAAAAATATTCTGGGTCCGCCACTGTTCACCGGTAACTAGAATCACTTTGATAAGGGTTCTTATTGCGATTGCTGCAGTCTATAACCTTGAAATCCATCAAATGGATGTTAAGACTGCTTTCTTAAATGGTGAATTGGAGCAAGAAATATACATGGAACAACCCGAGGGGTTTGTAGTTCCAGGTTAAGAACACAAGGAGTGTCGACTCGTTAAATCCTTGTATGGGCTAAAACAAGCGCCAAAACAATGGCACCAAAAATTTGATCAAACAATGTTGTCAAATGGGTTTAAAATTAACGAGTGTGACAAATGTGTTTATATCAAGAACACTTCTAATTCTTATGTGATAGTATGTCTTTATGTTGATGACATGTTGATCATGGGAAGTACTCGTGATATAATCATGAATACTAAGAAGATGTTAACACGGAATTTTGATATGAAGGATATGGGAGTTGCAGATGTAATTTTGGGGATTAAAATCTCTAAAATGTCTGATGGGATTGCTTTGTCATACTCTCACTATATTGAGTCTGTTCTAAAAAGATTTAATGTCTTTCATGAAAGTCCTGTAAAAACTCCAATTGACTTAAGTTTGCACTTAGTCAAGAACAAAGGTGAACATGTGTCTCAATTGAAATATTCACAAATCATAGGTTGTCTGATGTACAAAACCAATTGTACTAGACCGGACGTAGCTTGTGATGTGAATAAACTAAGCAGGTTTACAAGTAATCCAATGAGGATCATTGGAAAGCTCTGAATAGGGTACTAAGGTACTTAAAGTTTACAATGAATCTGGGATTATGTTATACAAGATATTCAGCAGTATTAGAAGGATACTGTGGTGCAAATTGGATATCTGACTCCAAAGATTCGAAAGCCACAAGTGGATATGTATTCACTATTGGTGGTGCTGTAGTGTCATGGAAATCCACAAAGCAAACATGATAGCTCGTTCCACGATAGAATCTGAGTTTATTGCATTAGACAAGGCAGGAGAAAAACCAGAATGGCTTCGTAATTTCCAAGAGGATATTCCATGCTGGACTAAACCTATTGCTCCAATAAGCATACATGGTGATAGTCAGTCGGCCATAAGTCGAGCACAAAACAGTATGTATAATGGTAAGTCTCGACATATACGTCGCAGACACAATACTATTAAACAATTGATATCTAATGGTGTGATTCCATCGATTTTGTTAGATCGAAGGAGAATCTTGTGGATCCGCTTACCAAAGGCTTACCTAGAGATCAAATGTCAAAATTGACACTCGGAATGGGACTTAAGCCTATTACGACAGAAACTTTGTAATGGTAACCCAACCATGTTGACTGTAGATCCTAAGATCATGGTTTAAAGGGACAACTAAGTTACGAAGGTTCAGTGAACACTTACCCATTCTGTGAATAAATGTGTTATCTGTCAGTGGTGTATAAGGTTAAGTGAAAACTTTTAATGCTTCCTATAACTTGGTTAATTCCGGTGGTGTATGGCATAATACTCTTGATAGGAGAACACCTATGTAAGTGTGAAGTAGGGCCGCTTCTATGAGAATTCAGAGGCTAGAATTCTCTAACGCACTTTCTGAAACCAGAGTGATTATGGCAAAAATGAACACAACCATGAGAACCAAATACGGTGCTAAGGGAAAAATTGTGTGAGTGCTATTGTCTGGTTTACAATAAAGACTGAATAGTTCAAGACATAGTTCACTGAATAGCCGAGCAGATCCGATAGCATTTCACTAAGGCGGGTTCAAAGCCAGAAGCTAACTCTCCTGATGCAATATTTTCTGTCAGAAATCTCTTCAGGGTCAGCATTTGCATTAATTTCCATTCATGTGTGGGATTGTTGGAGAAATTGAGGGAAAAAGAGAAAATGGTTTTTAATCAATGTAAAATGATTTTTAATCATTTTTTTACAACCACTTTAAGAGCCGGTTTCGATTACACTTTTGTATAATTTATCAAGAGTTTATGATGACTTTGAAATCTACGTATGACGACAGATCTTTGAATCATTCAATTCGGATATTGGGTGAATGAGAAATTAAGGCTTGAAGTTGGTTAGTTGAAAAAGTTGACGTGTTGAAACTTGGAATTTGAAGAGTTCAACTTCCTTAATCCCACACTGGGAATTGTGCTAATCATTTCTCAATATTTAAGTGGGAGGAGTTTAGTGAATGGTATAAGCTCCAAGGAAATGGAGAGAGTTCATAATGGTTTTAGTTAGACGATGTTCTGCTAAAATTGCCACACGCGCGCGCCGCCACCCGTCCCCGAGCCCGATACCGTTGACCGTTGACCGTTGACCTTGGGCTTGGGAATTGGGACTTGTCAAATAATTCTTCAACATTCTGATCTGCTGAGCTGAGAGTGAATACTTCGATTCGATTCGATTCAGGCTCGACTCAGCTGAGTCCCTTCATCTGCAACTGATACATAATGTAGTTGCATTATTATTTCAGCCTGAAACCTGATGGAGTTAAAGGCTGTTAGAGGAAAACTGATGGAGTTAAAGCCTTAAAGTCCTTTTAGTGGAGCTCCTTCAACTGATGCCTACTTCAATACACTTCATGGCTGTCCCTCTCTAAAAGGATCCTCTAAAGCAATGGAAATGAACACACAGAAATACAACACAAATACTCATTTCCTCCTTAAAGTTGAAGAGTTGTTCTAAAGCATTGTTAGAGTTCAAATTTGTTCAGAGCTGAAGTACCTCACCTTGAACAGGTATACTGAGTAATCCTGGGAGACAATTGCATAATCCGTGGGTACAAGACTGAGCAAATTTGTCTTAAGGACAGAGTTCATCTCGCCTCAGTTCTTAGAATATCCTTTCTGTTTTTGTTTTCATTTAGTTTTCTTTAGTGTAATTGTAATTACCATTCAGATAAATAAACAAATTGTTCTTCTTCTTTCTGGTGGTTTATTTTGTTTCGCATACGATACTACGGGTATAACAACTCTTACAACAAATATCATATTCTGGAAAATTCGCTTAAAGCAAGAAATGGTCCAAATATGTTTATGAAAACACAGAGTATCATCATCTAACTTCTTGCAAGCATCTGCTCAAATTCAACCCATTGATGGAACATTCACTCCAAATAACTGCAGTTTGTCTACACTTCATTCTTGCAATTCAAGATATGCATTAGCACTGGTTCCATCCACATCGTGTTCAAAAAAAATGTAAACAAAACGCGATGTTACATACATTTAGGCTTTAGAACATGATTAAAAACTTTGATGTTAACATCTCCTTGCATTTTTTGAAAGGTTTGCTATGGTTTCTTCTTTTCCCATTAACAAGTATTCTTCCCTACAAGTTCTAATCCCGATTTACTTAAATTTTACGAGAACCAAAACCTATTATTTTAAGAACAAGAATGTAAGAGGATATTGAGAGAATTGATTTGCTTGCTTTCATTGCTGTACATCTTACAATATATACAATATTACATGGCTGCAATCAAGCTATTCTGTCAACTGAGATCAAGGCTATTAGTCAATGAAATCCTATGCAATGACTATGGAATCATACGTAATAAATACAATGATGTGGAAATATTTACATTCCTAAAATATATATTTCTAATATTTTAGTATTATTCTAATACACCCCTGTAGTCGGAACGGGAGGTTGTCGGACGTTGAGACTATCCCGAAAGTCATCAAAAAGTTGTGATGGGAGCCCTTTCGTGAAAATGTCGGCGATTTGATATCGGGACGGAATGTGTAAAACACGAACTTGACCACGAGTGACTTTTTCACGAACAAAATGTATATCCATTTCAATATGTTTAGTGCGTTGATGTTGGACTGGGTTACCGGAGAGATATACGGCACTTACGTTGTCACAGTAGACCAAAGTGGCTTTAGTAACAGGGCAATGCAACTCCAACAGTAAATTTTGAATCCAACAGGACTCGGAAACAACATTCGCCACCCTTCGGTATTCGGCCTCGGCGCTAGATCGGGACAGCGTGGCTTGTCGTTTCGCAGACCATGAAATCAAATTGTCTCCAAGGTAAACACAATAACCAGAGGTCGATCGTCTAGTATCGGGACACCCTCCCCAGTCGGCATCGGTATATGCAATAAGTTTGGCCGTGGAGGAAGGATAAATATGGAGACCGTAGTCGAGAGTGCCTTTAATGTATCGAATAATGCGCTTTAACGCGGACATGTGTTGCGTTTTTGGGTCATGCATGAAAAGGCACCCTTGCTGAACAGCGTAAGAAATATCTGGACGTGTGAATGTCAAGTATTGTAGGGCTCCGGCAAGACTGCGGTATTCAGTTGGGTCATGATATGGATTTCCTGAAGAGATGCTTAATTTGGCCTTGGAGTCAACTGGAGTATGCGACGGTGTGCAAGATGTCATGTTGGCACGGTCAATAATTTCTTCAACATATTTCTTTTGAGACAAAAATAGGCCCTGTGAATGGCGCGTAACCGATATGCCCAAAAAATAACTTAGAGGACCCAAATCCTTCATTGCAAACTCAGAGCCAAGTTTAGAAAGGATTGACTGCCGGAGAGCATCGGTTGATGTGGCAAGGATAATGTCGTCAACGTACAATAGAATATATGCCATGTCAGTGCCATGTTGATAGATAAATAAGGAGTGATCGGAAACACTGTGAGAGAAACCCATGTCGGCGACATAATCTGCAAACCACTGGTACCATGCACAAGGGGCTTGTTTTAGCCCGTAAAGAGATTTTTTGAGTAAACACACATAATCAGGGTGGTCAGAATCTCGAAAACCGGGAGGTTGATACATATACACTGTTTCATCGAGATTCCCGTGAAGAAATGCATTTTTGACGTCCAATTGATGAAGACACCAAGATTTAGATAAAGCTATACTTAGAACTGTCCGAATGGCAGCCTGTTTAACTACCGGACTAAATGTGTCGCCACAGTCAATACCGGGTTGTTGTCCCGCCCCATCGCCAACAAGACGGGCCTTGTGTCGTTCAAACGAACCATCAGAGCGTTTTTTGTGCCTGAAAATGCACAAACTACGAATAATATTGGCATTAGTTGGACGGGGGACTAATTCCCACGTCTTATTTTCAATAAGAGCATCGTATTCGTCTTGCATGGCCATTTTCCAATTACGGTCGTGTAGTGCACGAAAGGGATTGGTAGGGAGGGAGGAAATGGAAGGTGTGGTCGTGGTGTGAAGGTTGAGAATTTTTCGAGGTTTAAAAATACCGTGTTGTGCGTGACTTGTCATTTGGGGAGAAATGTAAGGAGATGAGGGCGGAGAAGTTGGTTGTGGTGATGGTGTGGGACTGTGGTGGGTGGTGGATGGGTTTGTGAGTGGTGGCGTGTGTTGAAAAGGGAAAGTTGGGTTGGGGGCTGGCTGATGTATCGGGGAAGAAGATTGTTGGGCCAGTTGAGATGTAGAGTTTTGTTGAGGAGGCGGGCTGGAAGGAGGAGTAGCGGGCTGGACTTGTTGGGGAGGGTCCAATGTGACGACTTGGGCCGGAGGGTGAAGGAGGCCGGGGTCGAGAAAGTCATATGAGAGAGCTGGGGTTTGGAGTTTGGAGAAGGGAAAAGTTTGTTCATCGAAGGTGACGTGGCGGGCAATAATAATTTTACGAGTAGAAAGTTCGTAACATTTGTAACCCCTATGATTCGATGGATACCCCAAGAAAACGCACAGAGTAGACCGGGCTTGTAGTTTGTTAATGGAAGTAGATGGAGTTAACGGATAGCACAAACAACCAAACACTCGGAGGTGGGAATAGGACGGGTCTTTTTGGTATAGTATTTTGGTGGGAGTTTGAAATTGAAGCAATTTGGAAGGAAGTATGTTGAGGAGATAGGTGGCCATTCGTAAGGCATGGTGCCAGAAAGAAGGGGGTAGGGAGGCATGGGCGAGAAGAGTCTTAATGATATTATTAATGGTACGTATTTTTCTTTCGGCTTTGCCGTTTTGTGAAGATGTGTGAGGGCAAGAGAAACAAAAACGCATCCCATGCGTGTTACAGAAAGTATGAAAGGAACTATTGTCGTATTCGCGTCCGTTGTCACACTGGAAACATTTAATTTCATACTCAAATTGAGTGTTTATGTGGGCTCGAAAAGATAAAAAAAATAGAGTAAACATGAGATTTAGTGGCTAGGGGAAAAGTCCATAAAAAATTTGTGTAATCATCGAGAAAGAGAATATAATAACGATGTCCACCTGAGCTTAACGTAGGGGACGACCATAGGTCACTGTGCACAATATCAAAAGGCATGGTAGTGAGTGATAGAGAACTATAAAAAGGCAATTTATTCAATTTTCCCAAGGGACACGAAGTGCAAAAGGAAGAAGTACGAGTTTTTTGACAATCAATAACATTATTATTGAAAAGAGAATTTAAAATTTGTGCCCCTGGATGGCCTAATTGACTGTGCCATAACTCTGGGGTGAGAGCAGCAAAGGCGGACGGTGGTGATTGTTCAATGGATGGGCTGTTGGTGAGTGGATATAAGTCCCCAAAACTGTTACATCTCATTAAAGGCATCCTCGTCCGAAAATCCTTCACAGAAAAACCGAAAGGATCAAATTCTACAGAAACGTCATTATCAACAGTAAATTTGCGCACAGAAATAAGATTTTTGATTAATTTAGGAGCATGCAAAACATTATTCAGATTTAAGGGAGGGTGGGGTTCGGGAAGGGAGGCATTTCCACAACCAATAATTGGAATATTGTGGCCATTTCCAACAATAATTCCACGATTTTTACTCATATTGAAATAAGACGTAAGATTAGTGCCATTACCGGTCATGTGGGAGGTAGCTCCGGTGTCCATATACCACTGATCATCAGGTGGAGTCAACGAAAGGGTGTGCATTGCTTCCTGAATATCAGTTGGAGCCAATGAGGGCTGCTCCTGTTGAGAGGTAGCATTGGCAAGATGAGCTTGCTGGGGTCGGGGACCGAGAATTCCAGGTTGACGAGCTGCCGCTGCCCTCTGCCATGGTGCTGCTGTCGGATATGGGCATGGAGGGAGAGCCCACGGATGCCACTGCCCTGTCCAAGGAGGAAAATACCATGGTTGGCGGACCGCTGCTTTGTGGAGCAGGGGGCTGGGTTTCTTTGCGATTCTTTGCGTTTGGCCACTCCGGCCACCACCTCCATTGCCCCGACCTCTTCCACGACTACCCTTGCCTCGTCCATGTGAGTTGGAGGAACGATTATTACCCGTTTGCTGAGCATGTTGGGGATGAATGTCAGCGGAGTTGTCCATATATGAAGCCGAAAAAGCCGAATTTGGGGTAGAGTGGGCGGCCTTTTCGGCTCGGGCCGTTTCTTCCAAAACGAGCATTGAACGAGCTTTGTAGAAAGGCGGGAGAGAGTCTCCATGGCGGATTTGAGAACCAACGGTAGAATAGGCTTTAGTGAGACCGGAAACGAGTTGGAGCACCAAGCATTCGTTTGAGACGGGAGCACCAACGTTTGAGAGTTGGTCCGCAAGCGATTTGAGATGCTGACAATAAGAGGAGGCATCCGCAAAATCCTCCATTTGAACTTTCGAAAACTCTTGCTCGAGGTAGAGAGCCCTCGAATTCTTATTGTCAGAAAAAATATCTTTCAACCGGTTCCATGCTAACTCAGCTGTGGTGTCACGTTCAAGGATTGTGTGGAGCAAATCTTCAGAGATGGTTCCGTAAATCCATTGAAGAACCACAGCATCGACACGAGACCACAGGTCAGGATTCGTGTCTTTGAGAGTAGGTTTCGGTGTCCTTTTTTCAGTGAGAGGAGGGATAATGTGATCAATTGCTTGATATGCCCCCCGGGCATGGATTTTGAAGAGCTCCGACCATGTGATGTATTGACCTTTTTCGATGTCGAGAGTGACTTTGATGAAGCTAGTGATATTAGAGACAATGAGAGCAGGATGAAGGGACTGATTTTGGAGTGGAGAAGCACCGACCATGGCGAAAATGAAAAGTGCAGGAAGATGATTTTGATCACAGCAATGAAATATGAGAAAAGGACGCAGCTACGGAGGGAGGATCCACCTAGTGCTTTGATACCATGTAAGAGGATATTGAGAGAATTGATTTGCTTGCTTTCATTGTTGTACATCTTACAATATATGCAATATTACATGACTGCAATCAAGCTATTCTGTCAACTGAGATCAAGGCTATTAATCAATGAAATCCTATGCAATGACTATGGAATCATACGTAATAAATACAATGATGTGGAGATATTTACATTCCTAAAATATATATTTCTAATATTTTAGTATTATTCTAATAAAGAACACTTAAACCTAAGATGATGTTTCCACTAACAAGACTTGATAATAATGTTGAGTTTCCGCATTTGTAGTACACGATTTGCTACGGATTGATAAGAGAATTGAGAGATAACAATTTAGGAGATGTTTGAATTGAGCACAAATGAAGAATGAAACTATTGATTCGTATTTTAAAGAGAATAGGTCGCAAACCGGGTATGAAAGACCACCAATAGTTTCATATCACAACAACCGCAAAAGTTTTGGTTGGCGTAACCAGTGCTAGATTTGTGGAAATTTTAGTTAAGGAATCAAATTTTGATCCTGACACATTATTGTGATGTATTGCTTTTTTTTTTTTCTTCTTTTTTTCTAAATTGCAAATAAGAACGAATTTTGATATTATCTTTGAAATAACTGACGAAAAGTATAAAATTGAACTTGAAGCATTAAACATGTGTGTATTCATTACACGACGGATTATTTTCAATTTGACTATTTCTAATAGTAAAATCATATTTGACATCCCTAAACATTCATCCGTCAAGTTTCACGTTATTATTTTAGAAAATAACGTAAAAGATTTTTTTTAAATAGACATTTTTTATTAGAATAAGTAATCTTTTTTTAAGTTTCACTATACATCTTACGTCATTAATTATGGCGAGACCCTCATTTAAGATGTGTTGTGTTTATCAATACCAATTGATTAAAATGTTTATACAACAACAAAAATATATGCAGTGAAATGACTTTTAAGCGAATTGATTTTGTGGATTTCTTATGAATCAATAGGTCTCACGTCATAATTAATAATTAAAAAATATATTATAGATTTAGTTGTGCATATTTTCTTGTGGCACTATTAGTTACTCTATGAATGATATAAACTCTCTTGTGTCTCTTGTGTGTGTGTATTTTTTTTTTTTTGGATTTTAAAAAAAAAAGGGGTAAACTCAGGTTAAAGGCGTGAAAGTGGAAAGAGTAAAATCATGACATCTACTGTTTGAAGAAGTTGAAAGTAGGTAGATAGAAAGCAAGCAACTCAGCTCTCGTCCAGCTTCAATTATAATTTCACTTTCACTTTTGTGCGAATTGCGAAACCCAGATCTGTATCTGTTCAAGATGTGGAAATTCACTTGTCTTTTTGCTGGTAAATTTCCCTATTCTTCTTCTTCCCCTTCTTCTCTTATTCATCGTTGTAATGCTACTGCTATCACTTTACCTCTTTATTATTCATCTCGTTGTTGTCCAACTTCCAACCCAACTCCTATTCCCGGAGTGAAGTTAAAGAAATTTTAGCAGTCAAGCGCATTACTGGATTTGATCGGGTCGATGATGCCCGCTCTTTGTTTTATGGAATGCTTGAATTTCAACCTCTGCTTCCTGTTGCTGATTTCAGTCGGTTGTTAACCGGTGTCGTTAAGATGAAGCAATTCAGCTCCGCCGTCCTTATTTACAGAGAAATGCGCTTCAAGGGTGTACCGATTGACGGATGGACCATGACCATTGTGATAAATTGTTTCTGTCATTTGAATCAGGTGGATTTTGGTTTTGCAATCTTAGCAGGCATTTTCAAGCTTGGGTTTAAACCTAATGTGTTTACTCTCACCACTCTTATTCGTGGACTGTTTGAAGCGGACAGATTTGCAGAGGCTGTGGAATTATTTCGAACAATGGTCATTCAGAAAGTTTGTAACGAGATTACGTATGGGACTGTGATCAATGGATTGTGCAAATCTGGAAACACTTCTAAAGCTCTTGAACTGCTCCGTCTTGTTGAGAAAGAAGGATCCCTTAAGCCGGATATTGTGATGTATAACACGATCATAGATAGTCTGTGTAAGGATAGGAAGGTGGACGAAGCACTTCAGCTTCTATCTGAAATGGCTGCTAAGGTAAGTCAACCGAATATTATTACATACGGTTCAGTGATACAAGGGCTTTGCAATTTCGGCAGATGGAAAGATGTCGCTAGTTTACTGACAGAAATGGTAAATACGAGAATTTACCCTAACGTGGTTACCTTCAGTATACTCGTGGATGCTTTTAGCAAAGAAGGATGGGTTGAAGAGGCCGAGGCTATGCTGAAAATCATGGTCGAAAGGCGAACGTCCCAAGCGTAGTCACTTACAGTGCACTGATGGATGGATATTGCTTGCAAGGTGAGATGGACAAAGCTCATCAAGTCCTACGGATCATGGTGGCTCAAGGATGCCATCACGATATTCGGAGTTGCAACATATTGTTGAGCGGACATTGCAAGAAAGGGAATTTAGGCGATGCACTTGCTTTGTTTAAAGTAATTTCTTGTAAAGGCATGAAGTGCAATGTTATTACCTTCAACACGATGATACATGGATTATTTGAAGCTGGCAAATATGTTGATGCAATGATGTTAATCCGCGAGATGCAACGTCAAGGAGTGAGTCCAAACAGCTTCACTTATAGCATTTGGCTTGATGGCTTATATCAAAATGGCCTTGTCTCTGAAGCACACACATTGCTTTGTGATCTGGAGAATAGCAACGTTTCTCTAAAGATAGCAGCCTATAATGCTGTTATTAAAGGATTATTTGATAAAGGGGATCTTTCTTCGGCTAAAAATCTGTTTGACAAACTCCCTTCCTTAGGATTGGAACCTGATATTAGAACATTTAATGCTATGATGAAAGGATTTTGTCAAGAAGGATTGTTTGAGGATGCAAAAGAGTTGCTAGCTAAAATGAGAGAATCTGGTTGTTTGCCCGACAGTTTTACATATAACGCAATTGTTCAGGGCCTCCTGAAAAAAAGTGAAGGGTTTGGAGCAAAGTCACTCTTGGAGGAAATTTTAAAATGACATGATTTGGTATGTTAAAGGTATGTATCTTTAGCCTTGTGGAATTGGTTTGGTTGATGAGTTTTTTTTTTTATAAATAACCCAAGGTAACTTGTTGAGTTCCGTTTAGTTGATTGTATGTATAAATTTATTATGTTGTATGTCCTTGCAATATTGAAATCCTACTTGGTCATGTTGCTTTACTTCAAATACGAGACCTCTTTCGGTTGTAAAGCTTCGATTGGATATGTTTATTTATTTAACAGAGATCCCGTGTTGCGTCATCTTGTTAGTTATGTGGCTTGTACAATGATAGAGAGTTGTTGGTTCTTCGCTGAAGTCTAAATTAATTTATTTCTGTTGTAGTAATACTGTGACAAGGAAGCTTTTCCAGTTAATGGAATAGTAATGTGGAGATGAATCGTATGCTTGTTATACAAGTAATTTTATTGTGGGTATGTTGGTGAATATGCTATTTAAAACCGTGCACTTATCGTGATTGGCGATGAATGATTTTAAGAATTATTTTCAATGGACATTAGGTTATGCATGCTAAAAGGATTTAATGAATTTGATTATTGTTGAGTGTTTCTGCTTTTAACTTTAACATGTACATGTTCTTCACAGGGGTTGTTTAACTATTGAAAACTATTAGAATTCAAACTGATATTTATTTCTTTGGATTGGTGTAATGAAAAAAAAATCATTTTCTTCATTGTCTTCACTCTCTTACGGTTGTTGATTCCCCTGTCTGCTTTGGAAATTCTAAACTGTCGTCTCATATCTGGCATGGTATGGTTCTATAGACGATGTCCTCAAATGTTCCAAAGCAGGTATATATGACTGTTTTTTAAGCTAAAAGGATTTCTGAATTCTACAACTATGCATGCTTAACACATTGGTTTGTTTCAAGTCTAGCGCGATAAGTGGGGTTCCTTTGTCTAGGGGATTCAAACCGGTTTATAGGCCGTCCAGCTCATAACTTGCTTCAGACAGTTTATAATTTATTTTTGCAAAATCATAGAGCTAGGTGGATTAATTGCTTGAGGGTTACTTACTTACACAAGCACCGTCTATGTTGTTAAAGTGTGGTCTAGATGCCTTTGAACAAACATGAGTTTCTGAATTCATCATTTAACGTCAAACAATTAAAGGTACAGAGATATTTATTTTGGAGGGAATATATGTTGGTTAATTTGTTATGCATTATATATGTATCATCTATGTTCTGTTGAAGTTTACTGCTATTTAAAGGATGATAGCAGCAGGTAATTATAATCATTTATTCCATTAATGAAGTTCAGTTTGACTTCTCTTTAGAATTCTCTCTAGTTTTGCAATTGATTTTCCTTTATTTATTATAAGTTCAAAAAAAAAATGTTTCCGTATCGAGAAAACTTGGAAATTTTACATGGTATTAGAGCATAATACCGTTTCTTGCTCAATATATTCGATTTCTTTCATTGAAATTCTTGGAGAAATCATGCAGTTAACTAAGATGGAGTGATTTAAGGATCATAAATGGTGTGGAAGCAGGAGTACCGAGGACATCACTTGTAATTAGAATGCACATTCTAGTAAGATTTGTTCTGGAAGATGTTTTGCTGCCATCGTTGATTTCTTGGATTTACACTCTGAGTTTTAAGGCTATGGTTTGATCTCCTGAATTCAAGATTTAGTCACATTGTGTCTTGTTTATGGGGCTGTATACACTCCGGTCGTTGCTTTTCTTTCTGCTACTTCGAAAGTAGCTGCTTCTGCTTCAGCTTCAGCCACTCCCCACGGTTGGGAATTGTTAGAATATGTTCATCTAATGCTCCTCCTTCTGAAGTTTAATTAGTGGATAATTAGTTAATTATTAGTTGTTTCTTTTTAGCTAATTAATCCCCTATCCTTCTTGTCTTTATCGGGTTAAAATAATGGACTCAAAGTCCTACTAGCCATTGGACATGACTGCCCAACGGCTACGTTCCCCTTTTAGCTTTATGGGATAGTTTGTGTGTATATAAACAAACTATCCTCCTGTAAACTTAAGCTTTCAATACTGAAATAATACAAGTTATTTCACCTTTCTCTCTAAGCTTCCGCTCTTATAGGAATTAATGATTGGCTCTGTCTACAAAGATTTTGGATTCATTCACACTTTGAGTTTCCGCTAATTGATTTGGGTGCGGTCTTGGAATTCATTAATGTGTTTATCGTGAGTGTTTCTGCTTTAAATTAATCAAATTGCAGTCTTTCCTTTCAAATTTGATAGATGGTGTTTCAGCTTCTTCTATGCAGCCAGAAGAAGTATCTGATGTGTCCCTGCATATATAATACTATCTTGATTCAGACAGTTGGATCATACGAAAGCCTACTGGTGGAGGCGTGTTGCTGTTTTTGATAAAAAAAAAAAAAGATTACTGGCTTTTGGAAACATGGGGTCGGTCGTTCCTTTTTCAACATATAAATTCTGCACTTAGAGCAAGTTTGTATGTATGTTGAAGGTAAATCATTGTTGAAGGTATGAATCCGTAGCCATGTGGAACTAGTTCGTTTTATGCGGTCTTCTGAATGAATCCTATGGAACTTGTTAGTCATGTTGTTACGAGTTTGTGTTTGTGGCGTTTCCCCATCAATCACCTGATTGTTGTGGCGATTTTGCTGGGATTTTACAATGATATGATGCTTCTTAATTTTCTATGTATGTTTTTTTGCTTCTGTGTAACCCTCTAGTTACTACTGCTACAAACTCGAGTTTAAACCTTTTTTGTTTATTTCTTTGGGTGTTGCGTTTAATAGTTAGTGGGCGGTAGTCATCGAGGATCGAGTCAAAAGCAGATTTAGTCTCATGAAAAGGAACGCAAACCGTCTTATTGAAATGGAGGATTACCATATCGTTAGGGTTCCTGCAAATCCTTCATAAGCATTTCTTTTGATTTTGAAGTTTGTATCTTCTTTTGATTCATGGAATTACATGAGATGATGCTCGTTGTTAGTGGTTTATGTTATCTTTTGCCATCATTCTTTGTGTGGATTTACGTTTTATTTTTGCATTCCGTGGTTTATGTCGTTCATCCTCTCGTCCATCATTTAAGACTTTCATACTTAGAGATTTCATCCATATCGTAGATATTTTCTTGGACGATGAGCGACACGGATATTTATAGATGCAGTGTAACGTCGTGGTGTTTTTAACCGCCCAAAAACTTGTTCTTTCTAATAGTGAATGGATAGATGAATCTACTCATACACATATGTGTGTATGTAAAACTCTTGCAACAATTTTCATATTCTGGAAAATTCGCTTAAATCAAGAAATGATCGAAATAAGTTTCTGAAAACACCGAGTATCATCATCTAACTTCTTGCAAGCATCTGCACAAATTCAACCTGTTGATGGAACATTCACTCTAAATAACTGCAGTTCGTCTACTCTTTGTTCTTGCAATTTAGGATATGCATTAGCACTAGTTCCATCCACATCGTGTTCAAAAAAATGTAAACAGAACGCAATGTTACATACATTTAGGCTTTTAGAACATGATTAAAAACTTTGATGTTAACATCTCCTTGCATTTTTTGAAAGGTTTGCTATGGTTTCTTCTTTTCCCATCAACAAGTATTCTTCCCTACAAGTTGTAATCCCGATTTACTTAGATTTTACGAGAACTAAAACCTATGATTTTAAGGACAAGAACACTTAAACCTAAGAAGAAGATGATGTTTCCACTTACAAGACTTGATAATAATGTTGAGTTTCAGCATTTGAAGTACATGATTTGCTACGGATTGATAAGAGAATTGAGAGAAAACAATATTGGGAGATGTTTGAATTGAGTACAAATGAAGAAGGAAACTATTCATTCGTATTTTAAATAGAAGAGGTCGCAAAACGGGTATGAAACACCGCCAATAGTTGTCATATCACAACAACTGCAAAAGTTTTGGTTGGCGGTAACCAGTGCTTGATTTGTGGAAATTTTAGTTAACGAATCGAATTTTGATCGTGACACTATTCATTATGATTTTTTTTTTTTTTTTTTTTTGAGGAGCTTTTTAAATGCAAATAAGAACGAATTATGGCAATATTCTTGAAATAGCTGACGAAAGGTATAAAATTGAACTTGAAGCATTAAACATGTATGCATTCACCTCATGATAGATTATTTTCAATTTAACAATTGAAAATAATGTAAAAATTTATTCGTCATTTATTCGTCATGCATTCACCACATGATAGATTATTTTCAATTTAACCATTTTTGACATCCTTAAACATTTATTCGTCAAGTTTCACATTATTATTTTGGAAAATAATGTAAAAAGTTTTATTAATTAAGATCCGCCAAACAATGATTAAAAAAACATCATCCAGAAGGCGTGGAACCCTAAAAGATTTTTAAAAGGAAGAATCTGATAACTATTTACAACCCAGCATAATAGTGAATTGTACGCATCACATATTATGGATACAACTTTTTCAAAGAGAAGCTATTTAGAGGACTCAAAAGTTAATACTTCCAGAGGATGACTCTCACAAAATATTATGGAGACAACTTTCAAAAGAAAGCTACGTTGGAGGCTCTAAAATTAATCATCAGGAAGGATTCGAACCCAAGATCTTTATTTCTGGCCAGGTTGAATTAGCATTCATCGACAATAAACATTTTTTATTAGAATAAGTATTTTTTTTAGGGGTAAGCAATCTTTTTTTAAGTTTCACAACACGTCTTATGTTATTAATTATGGTAGGACCCTCATTTAAGATTGTGTTTATCAATGTGCAATTGATTGAAATGTTTATCAACGATAAAATATGCGCGTCAGTCTCTGCAATCTGACTTTTGAACCATTGATTTTTATGAAACTCATATAAATCAATATGCCACACGTTATAATTAATAGTCCAAAAATGTGTTGTGGATTTAGTTGTGTAGTATCACGACTTATGGAATGATATATGCTGTGTTGTGTGTGTGTAAGGAAGTGAAATTTTTGGGTAAGTGCGCACTCACGTGTGGATATGTGGTGTGCGATCGATCACTTGCGTGATTTAAATCTTGAGAATGAAATCGTGTGGTGTGTGGTGTGCTTGGAGAAATTTATCCGCGCGTAGGTACGGTGTATGCAAAAACTTCTATGTAAGGAAGTGGCTGTTCTTTTTTTATGACTCCGCTGCTGAATAAGCGCCGCTAGTCTGTGTATGTTTTTGTTTATGGGATTTAAAAAGAAAATAAGGTAGATTATAGGAGTGAGAGTGGAAAGAGTAAAATCATGACCCCCGAAGTGCCCCAGCATTTGACATCCACTATTTGAAGAAGTTGAAAGTAGGTAGATAGAAAAAGCAAGCAGCTCAGCTCTCGCAGTGTGTTGAAGATGTGGAGATTCAATCGTCTTTTCGCTGGTAAATTTCCCTATTCTTCCTCTTCTTCTCTTATTAATCGTAATAATGCTACTGCTATCCCTTTAGCTCTTTATTCAAGTTCCAACCCTCCTCCCTATTCAAAATTAACACGGAGTGAAGTTAAAGAAATTCTAGCAGTCAAGCGCATAACTGGATTTGATCGGGTGGATGATGCCCGCTCTTTGTTTTATGGAATGCTTGAATTTCAACCTCTGCCTCCTGTTGCTGATTTCAGTCGGTTGTTAACCGGTGTTGTTAAGATGAATCAATTCAGCTCTGCCGTCCTTCTTTACAGAGAAATGCGCTTTAAAGGTGTACCGTTTGACGGATGGACCATGACCATTGTGATAAACTGTTTCTGTCATTTGAATCAGCTTGATTTTGGTTTTGCAATCTTAGCCAGCATTTTCAAGCTTGGATTCAAACCTAATGTGGTTACTCTCAACACTCTTATTCGTGGGTTGTTTGAAGCGGACAGATTTGCAGAGTCCGTGGAATTATTCCGAACAATGGTCATTCAGAAAGTTTATGACGAGATTACTTATGGGACTGTGATCAATGGATTGTGCAAATCTGGAAACACCTCTAAAGCTCTTGAACTGCTCCTTCTTGTGGAGAAAGAAGGATCTCTTAAGCCGAATATTGTGATGTATAGTGCAATTGTAGATAGTCTGTGCAAGGATAGGAAGGTGGACGAAGCACTTCAGCTTCTCTCTGAAATGGCTGCTAAGGTAAGTCAACCGAATATTTTTACATACAGTTCAGTGATACAAGGGCTCTGCAATTTCGGCAGATGGACAGAGGTTAAACGTTTACTGACAGAAATGGCAAATACGAGAATTTACCTTGATGTAGTTACCTTCAATATACTCGTGGATGCTTTTAGCAAAGAAGGTAGGGTTGAAGAGGCCGAGGTTATGCTAAAAATCATGGTCGAAAGGCGCTTAACGTCCCAGCGTAGTCACTACGATTGCACTAATGGATGAATCTGCTTGCAAGGGAGATGGACAAAGCTCATCGAGTCCTACAGATCATGGTGGCTCAAGGATGCCATCGATATTTGATTCTGACATATTGCTCAAGGGACATTGCAAGAAAAGGAATGTAGGCGATGCCCTTGATTTGTTCAAATTGATTTCTAATAAAGGCATGAAATGTGATGTTGTTACCTTGACACCATGGTACAAGGATTATTTGAAGGTGGTAGATGTCTTTGATGCAAGAAAGTTAATCGGCGAGATGCAATCTCAAAGAGTGAGTCAAATAGCTTCACTTATTGCATTTGGCTTGCGGCTTATGTGAAAATGACTTTGTCTTGAAGCGCACACATTGTTATGTGGCGGAGATTAACAACGCTTCTTTAAACATAGCAGCATATACTGCTGTTATCAAAGGGTTATGTGAAGCACATAAATTATCTTCAGCTCGAAATCTGTTTGACAAACTCCCTTCTTTAGGCCTGGAGCCTGATGTTAGAACATTTAATGCCATGATGAAAGGACTCTGTCAAGAAGGGTTGTTGGAGGATGCCAAAGAGCTTCTAACTAAAATGAGTGAATGTGGTTGTTATCCTGACGGTTTCACGTATAATCCAATTGTTCAATGTCTCCTTAAAAAAAGTCAAGGGTTTGGAGTAAAGTTGCTTTTGGAGGAAATGTTAAATCATGGGATTGAACCAGATTCGTATACTTGTTCTCTTTTAGGCAATTCATTTCTTCTTCGCAAGCAAATTACGTGAACTGATCTTGTTAAAGGTATGAATCTTTAGGCTTGTGGAACTAGTTTGTTTGATGCACATCTCTGCATGAATTGGCTTTTGTCAGCTGCTTGTATGTAAAGATCTAATATTTGGAATCTTGTATGGTGATATTGCTTTAATTACTTAAATCTGAGTCCTCTTTCAGTCGTAAGCTTCAGTTGTTTTTTTTTTTCTTTTTCTTTTATCTTTTATAGCTGATATGATATCAGGAAATTGAGATCCTTTGTTGCATCATCATCTTGTTAATTGTATGTCTTGCACAATGATAGGAATTAAAGTTGTCATTTCATTGCCATAGTCTAAATTAATTGTATAATTGAATTCTGTACAAGTATTTTGTGTTGTGCTATGTGAAGTTTATGTGATGCTAGATCAATCAATGATTAGTGGAGTAACCCAGGAACAGACAAGGAATGCTTTTGGATGAAGTTTAGTGTTTTTATTTTATTTTATTTCTATTTTAATTTTGATTTAACATGGGTGTGGGAAAGTGGTTAATGAGGTATGCAGTTGCTGATCATGTTGTTGTTTAATCAGGAGACCTTTTTGCGGTTACAAAGGAAGCTTTTTCAGTAGAAGGAAGAGTTATGGGAGATAAAATGCACGATGTATTGCCAATGCCGAAAGTGATTGGGTTCTGTACAAGTACTTGGTAGTCGATTTTCTTTAGGTAAGATAGAATATATACATGAATTCATTCATGAATAATGTCCGTATACAACGTAGTGTCATAGAGTTGTGTGGTGTCTCCTAGGTATTATGAAAAGACACCAAGATATGCATGAGTATATATATGTGTGTCAATTTATGGATTATAGTTTAGAATTTTACTTTACAGGCCACTAGTATAAATTGCTATGGGTATCAGAGTAGCCACTTTTCTAGGGTTTTTTTTTTTTTTGTGAGCCCACTCCAGGCACTGTATTCTCTATTAGTTTTCCTATCTCAAATGATGGAAGGAATCATCGCTTTATTGTGGCGAATGTTGGTAAACATAAAATGACAACCTTTATTATTACAAGCAGATTGATTAATATGTGATGAAAGACGGTTAAGTATGTTTTCTCCCTTTGCCTATTTTGTTCTGTACATGACGTATGTACGTAGTTTGGGCCACTTGTTTTTTGTGTGTATTATGTGGGTGGATATGCTTCTTAAATTGTGCACAGCTATCTATCGCGATTGCTGATGAATGATTTTATGAGTTATTTCATGTGGACGTTAGGACATGCATGCTGTTAGGATTCAATTAATGATTGTGAGCTGTTGCGTAAGGCAAACCAAACCAAGCGGAACAGTTTCTCAAGTAGCTGATCGACTGCTCGGTGTTGTGCATTTGGGCGGCATCACTAGGAGTGATTAGCAATGGAGTGGTAGTTCAAAGTTCAAAGGGAGATGAAGATGAAGAAACTGGGTATGTTTTAGATAACGTAACAACAAACGCTTAGCCTTGAATTAATGAGCTCTCTATATAAAACGATTTATTGTAAACCTTCAAATTCTCTCATTGAGTGAAAACTTTTTGCGGTTCCTAAGGAAGCTTTTCCAGTAGAAGGAAGAAGAGGCATGGGTAGATTAAAAAAAATGCAGAATGTATTGCCAATGTCTAAAGTGATTGGGTTCTGTAAGATCGGTAAGATCGGACATATACATGAATTCACTCATTCATGAATAATAATGTGCGTATACACCTACATCGTTGTGTGGAATCTCCCAGGTACCTGCGCCTCTTCTAAAATGGACTGGTGTGTTGCAGCAGAATATCCCAAGGTCGTCTTCATTCATTCATTCGTTCCTGTTTATCGGTTATCATCTGCTGTGAGCTTCAAGTGATTATGTGATTATTATTGTTTTTCGTATCAGTAAAAAAATAATAATACAGTAACAGATTGGGAAAAAGACAAAACCCAAATGCGGAAAAAGAAAATTGAAGACACAACACAACAATAACATATCAAATTTCATAATTAAATTGAACATCATCAACCATTAAAACAGTAAGCTTATTATATTCTAGACATGTTTCATTATAAAACATAATTTACATTAATAATGGTTTGTTCTATACGATCCATTCAAAAGTACAAGTAAGCTTATAAAATAAGCCACAGTGCCCACAAAAACAACAAAAAAATGAAGGGCAGAACTGGAACAACACAGCACAAGCTAACAGTATATCATACATCGTCATCATTACCAAAGTCCCTCTCAACACGTTTAGCGTGTTTCCGTGATGCCATCAAAGCTCCGGCAATAAAGCTCTCCTGCACGCACATAGTGCCCCGCCTGTTTCCGTGATGCCATCAAAAGCAAATATTGTCACTTGGCAGAACGTTCATCTTTTTTTTTTTATTTTCTTCTAGTTTTTCCCGACTTTAATAGAAAACAAAGGAACCCCCCACCAATAGGATCCGGGATACTTGTGTCTCCTCATTGATATCCTCTTTATCCCCAAACTCCGTCATTTCTGACAAGGTTCATGCCTCTTATGTCCCCAGTGGCCTAATCTTGTCCAAAAACAACGGGGCGGGGGGAAACAGATTCATTTCTTGCATAGAGGACACCACCTCGAGTTTTCCTGTCAAATGCAACAGATAGCTAGATAGCTAGATACCAATTACATGAAGATGATCACAACTATATGCCACCAAATATACACCAACCAGTCTCTATATCCCTCTACTCATTATAGTTTGGGGACATATCTGTATTTCTTTTTGGGGACAAACATTTACTGCTTCATGATTCTTCTTGTGTACTCTGCTTCTTAATTACACGCATAAAGATCTAATTACACGCAAAAGTAATTGGATTATTTTTATGAAGTCAAATTACACGCATAAAGATCTAATTTCAGCTAATTATTAAACGCAACACCCAAAGAAATAAACAAAAAAGGTTTAAACTCTAGTTTGTAGCAGTAGTAACTAGAGGGTGGTTACACAGAAGCACAAAACATAGATAGGAAATTAAGAAGCATCATATCACTGTATTTACTTGCATATAGCTAGCCTTAGCAAGCATAAATCGCAACAACAATCAGGCGATTGAAGGGAAAACCCGACAAACACAAACTCGTAACAACACAACCAACAAGTTCCATAGGGGATTCATTCAGAAGACCGCATAAAACTAATTAATTAAATCATGTCCTAATGTCCACACGAAATAACTCGTAAAATCATTCATCGGCAATCGTGATAGCTAGCTACATAGTTTAAGCAACATATCCACCCACATACACACAATTAACTTTCTTGAATAACAAACTTGAACAAATCAAGTAACTCACAGTAAGTCCAGCCCAAATAGCAACCTATCATTCTTTGATAATTGATACAAGGCCAGGTGACAACCATAACATACGCTAAGGTCAAACCTTCAACTCACACTACTTGTACAGAATTCACACTTAATTTGGCAATCAACAGAAAACTTGTTATCCTGATATCATATCAGCTATAAAATACTAAATAAAAGATTAAAAACAATCGAAGCTTACGACATAAAGAGGTCTCAGATTTAAGTAAAGGAATATGACCATGTAACATAACAATATTGCATATAGAACACACAAACTAATAAAACTATAGCAGATAACAACTCAACAAGTTACCTTGCGTTCTTCATCCAAAAAACGCATAAAAAGAACCAGTTTCACTAGGCTAAAGATTCATACATTTAACATACCAAATCATCGTCATTTGCTTCGGTAGAAGAACCGAATTGGATAAAAGAGCACAAGTATACGAATCTGGTTCGATACCATGATTTAACATTTCCTCCAAGAGTAACTTTGCTCCAAACCCTTTTGTAAGGAGGCATTGAACAAATGCATTATATGTAAAACCGTCAGGCAAACAACCACATTCTCTCATTTTAGCTAGCAACTCTATGATTTTTGCAAAAATAAATTATAATTAGTCGAAGCAACTTATGAGCTGAATGGCCTATAAACAGTTTGAATTCCCCATAGCGCTAGACTTGAAACAAACAAGTGTTTCGAGTTTTATGAATCATGCATGCATAGTGGTAGAATTCAGAAAGCCTTATAGGTTAAAAAACAGTCATATATACAATCTTTGGAACATTTGAGGACATCGTCTATAGAACCGTACCATGCCAGATATGAGGCAGCGGTTATGAATTTCCAAAGAAGACAGGGAATCAACAACCGTAAGATAGTGAAGAGGATGAAGAAAGCGATTTTCATTACACCTATCCAAAGAAACAAATCTCAGTTAGACTTCGGCGATGAACCAACAACTCCCTATCATCGTACAAGCCACATAACTAACAAGATGACACAACACGGGCAGGATCTCTATAAAATAAATTATTGAAGTTAAGAGAAGAAAAGAAAAAGAAAGATAACTCTTGTATTAATCTCAACCGAATGGGGTTGGTATAAATAGGTGAAACACAAAGCTAGAGCTAAAGCATGCTTAAAGGCATAAAGTAAGAGGTGTTAAAGTACCTTTAATAAAGTAAAAAGTAAAGTAATTAACTACCTAGATACCCTTTATAGGGTGGTTACATACTTTATAGGGTGGTTATACTCAAGTTATCCTACCTGGTTTAATAAGACAAAAAAAGTAATAAAGTTACACTACTACATTTGTACATAAATTAACACATTAATATATGTTAAATAATACTTAGTATAATCAATACTCCTCCTCAAATTTGAATCGTAGATGTCTAGTAATCGACCGGTCCACACACATTTGAAAGGCACATTTAGGGAGCCCTTTGGTGAAGATATCAGCTACCTGAAGCTTGGATTTGACATAGGATAGGTTGATGCTCCCATTTGTAACCTTTTCTGTGATGAAGTGCCTATCAACTTCAATATGTTTAGTTTATCATCTTTGTCTTTGGGTTATTAGATATTTCAATGGCAGCCATACTGTCGCTATATAAACACATAGGTTTTGACACCTGAATTTTTAGTTCAGACATGATTTTTTGAATCCACAAAAGCTCACAAATGCCTAAGGCAATTGCTCACATATTACGCTTCTGCTTTGAACTTACGGCCACTTCTTGATTGTTTCTTGCTTCTCAAGAGACAAGGTTGCCAAATACATAGATACACCACCCAGTAGATTTTACATGCAGTAGTAGAACCAAGCCCAATCAGGCATCTACATAGCCTTCAATTCTTGAGTTTCCTTGTGCCCTAAAAATAACACCCTTTCTGGACATCCTTTTAGGAAACTTAGTAACCTTAGAGGCGACATTATAGTGAATTACCTTAGGAGAATGCATGAGGCCGACTAAGTTGACTTACTGACAAAGGATATATACAGTGCAGTATGAGAAAGGTAAATCGGTCTTTCCACAAGTCTTTAAAACTTTTCAAGATCATAATCCCACCACCTTCATCCTTTCCAAATTTAACAAAGACTTGTCACGGGGGTGTCGGTGAGTTGCATCTAACAACCCATAATCGAGAGAGCAAATCCATAGTATATTTCCTTTGGGTTAGTAAGATACCCTTTGGATGATCTTGCAACCTCTATTCCCAAGAAATATTTGAGAGGGCCAAGATCTTTCACATCAAATTGTTGTTGCAAGAAGTGCTTTAGGTGAGCAATTTGAGTCCAAACTTTAGTGATGACAATGTCATCTACATATACTATAAGAATGGTAAGTCCTCCACTTGCTCTGAATGTTTGTAGAACATAGTGTGATCACCATGCCCCTGAGTATACCTTGCAAGTTTCATGGCTTTAGTGAACCTATTAAACCATGCCCTAGGGGACTGTTTTAGTCCATAGATGGATTTATTTAGTTTTAGGACATGATTGGGTTTGGATACAAAGCCAGGAGGGTACTGCATATACACTTTTTCTTTTAGTTCCCCATTTAGAAAAGCATTCTTAATGTCAAGCTGATGAAGAGGCCAATTCCTTGTTGCAGCAATAGATATCGAGTCGACTAAGTTGAGCAGCTCTTTGGAGCAAAAGTCTCATTATAATCAATCCCCGCCATTGTGTGAATCCGCTTGGCCCTAGTAGTGCGGCTTTATACTTTTTCTTGTGCCATCTGGATTGTGTTTGATATTAAACAACCACACTACACCCGGTGGTTTGACCGGCTTTAGGTGTAGGTATGTAGTCCAATGTGTGATTTTTATCCAATGCATTCAATTCTTCCATGATGACTGCTTCCATCTAGGGTGGTTTAGGGCTGATGGATGGTTTAGGTGTTTGAGGAGAATCTAAGTTTGTCAAAAGGTCTATGTTGGCTAGACACTTTCCCATAAGACACATATCTATCAATAGGATGTTTAGTACACTCTCAGTACTTTTCCTTAAGGCAATAGGTAAGTCTGGAGGTGTTTTGAGGAGTTAGGATCGGGATTGTGGTGGTCAATTGGTTTAGTTCAGTTTGTTGAGTTGGACTCAGATTCCACAGGGAAGGGCAGGTCGGGAGAATGAGTTGGCCTGATTTTCTTTTGTCTGGTGTAGATTATAGGAGTAGGAATAGGAGGGTTAGGAGGCTCCTCCTCACTAGGAGTAGGAGTAGGAGTAGGAGAGTCAGATGACTCCTCCTCAATAGGAGTTGGAATGGGTGAAGCAACAGATGTTTCTGGTGTAGGAATGCAAGTGGGATTAAAATCAGGTATGGGAAGTGTGGTGGTACTTTGTAGAAACAGATAAGGTTCAATATTGTGATTCTGTTTTGTTTGGTAGAAGGGCTGGTCCTCAAAGATGGTGACATCATAAGACACATAGAATCTGTGTGTGTTGGGATCAAAGCATTTATACCCCTTTGGAGTGGCTGAGTAACCTACAAAGATGGTTTTGATAATACAGGATCCAGTTTGTTTTTGGTTGGTGAATGATTATGCCTGAAAGTGTGCATCCGAAAATTTTAAGGGTAGAGAGGATACAAGTTTGGAGTCGGGGAAGGTGGAGTGAAGAACATCAATGGGAGTTTTGAATTTTAGGATCTGGGTGGCATTACTGTTTATTAAAAGGTGGCGATGGGGCGACCTCACTGATAGAAGTTTGGGACATTATAGGTATAGAGGATTGTTCTAGCAACCTCCAGAAGATGTCTGTTTTTTCTTTCTGCTACCCCATTTTGTTGGGGTGTGTTGGTACAAGAGGTTTGATGAATTATACTTTTTTTAGTAACAAATGGGTTAAGACAAGTGTTTAGATACTCTGTTCCATTATCAGATCTTAGAACTTGGATTTTGGTTTGAAATTGGGTTTTATCATGATGTAGAAGTTTTCAAAGCGGACTTGGGACTTTGATTTATGTTTCATGAGGTATACCCAAGTCAGTCTAGTATGGTCATCAATGAAGGATATAAACCAAGGTTTGTGAGTTAGGTTAGTTGTTCTAGATGGGCCCTATACATCAGAATGAATAAGCATAAAAGGCTTGGATGCCTTGTAAGGAATGGATTTAAAAACATCTCTGGTTTGCTTGCCGAAGATACAATGTTCACATTTCAAATTTTCAATACAAACATCTGAAAATAAAGAGGGGTACATCCTTTTTATGTAGGGAAAATTGGGATGACCTAATCTGAAATGTAAAGACATTATCCTATTACATTTAGAATCCAAACTAACAGTAAGACCACTTCCACTCTCAAGGCTGCTGCTATGGATGAAATAAAGGCCATCATTCTTCCTATCACTGCCAATCTTCATCTGAGATTCCAGATCCTAAAACTCACAGTGAGTTGAGTAAAACTTAGCAACACATTTCCTATCCTTACAAAACTGGATGACAGAGAAAAGATTACAATCAAGCTTAGGAACATATAGAACAAGAGTTTAGGGTAAGGTTTGCCTGGTTTGGTAGGATTTTAACAGACCCTAGACCAACCACCTTGGAAGCAATGCCATAAGCAATAGTAACATAGTGAGTTTTATTACTATTATTGAAAGATTGAAATAGAGAGTAATCACCTGTCATGTGGCTAGATGCACCAGAGTCCACAATCCAAGTTGGACTCTTCTTGTAATCTGATAGCTCGAGTGGAGGATCGGCGATTCTGAGGCATCCTTTTGTCAAGCGACATGTTGAGTGCCTCAAATACATTTCGCTTTGAAAAACCACAAGAGGCGCTCGATGTAGCACTTTGTAGGCCTTCTTTTGTTCACCCAGGTTGCCATCGAGTCTTGTTTTGTTGGTTGGTCATGAAATGTGGGGGTTTTCCATGGAGTTTCCAGCAATGTATGTCCCTTCTTTTTGCAGTAATCACAAGTAAGAGAGGGCCTTTGATCATTCCTCTTGTTTTGTCCCTTGTTGTATCCAGCATTACTTGATTTGATGTTGGACACAGTCAAAGCGATTTTCTCCTCTGGATTGTACATAGGAAGCGCGAGAGGGGGGAAGAAGACCTCCATTCATTACTCCCTTCCCGCTTTCTTCCTTCCTAATAGCAATATATGCTTCTTGTATAGTGGGAAAGGTAGTCTGGGCAAGAGCTGAAGTCAAACACCCTTTCTTGCTGCATCAGTTTGTGATATAAAGAAGAATCAGCAGTGCATGACCATTTCACCTGAGTAAGTTGGTCATATTCCTGCCAGATTTTGTTGAGGTTGTTCATTGTTGAAGTACTTGGTGACATCTTGTCTTCCCTGCTTAGTATCTTTCAGGATGTTTCTCAAGCCAAATGCTTGAGCAAAGTTGCCACAGTGCGAGTAGGTTTTAGCAACCTCTTTCCAGATTTCATGGGGCGATTTAGTAAAGCAGATGTACTTGGCTTATTTCATCAACCATTGAATTGATAAGCCAAGACATGGCGATGGCATTTTACGTCTCCACGTGTTATATTCTTTGGAGGCGGATCGGTAGGTGGTAGAGACTCACCGGTGAGGTAACCAATTTTGGTCCTCCACTGTGATATAATTTGCCTGATTGTGCCCTTGGACATAATTTGGTCTAGAAAGTTTTTAGAGGTGATTTGGAGAGAAGGGTTATCAAGAGTCAACACGAGAGAGTCTTGATTAGATTCTGCCATTTTGAAGAAACAGAATCAAAGGGAAGAAGAAGAGAGAAAAAAGAAGATGAAGAAGCTAAAAATCTGAATATAATCAGTGCTCCGATACCATATTGAAGTTGAGAGAAGAAAAGAAAAGAGAAAGATAACTCTTGTATTAATCTCAACCGAATAGGGTTGGTATAAATAGGTGAAATACAAAGCTAGAGCTAAAGCATGCTTAAAAGCATAAAGTAAAAGGTGTTAAAGCACCTTTCCTAGATAAAGTAAAAAGTAAAGTAATTAACTACCTAGATACCCTTTATAGGGTGGTTACATACTTTATAGGTGGTTATACTCAAGTTATCCTACATGGTTTAATAAGACAAAAAAAGTAATAAAGTTACACTACTACATTTGTACATAAATTAACACATTAATATATGTTAAATAATACTTAGTATAATCCAATATAAATAAACATATCCAATCGAAGCTTTACAACCGAAAGAGGTCTCGGATTTGAAGCAAAGCAATATAACCACGTAGGATTCCAATATTGCAACAACATACAACATAAGAAATTTATACATACAATCAACTAAACGAAACTCAACAAGTTACCATGCATTCTTCATCCAAAAAACGCATCAAACGAACCAGTTTTACAATGCTAAAGATTCATACCTTTAACATACCAAATCATATCATTTGGTTCTGTAGAAGAGCCGAATTGGCTAATAGAGAACAAGAATACGAATCTGGTTCAATACCATCATTTAACATTGCCTCCAACAGTGACATTGCTCCAAACCCTTCACTTTTTTTCAGGAGGCCCGTAACAATTGCATTATATGTGAAACTATCGGGCAAACAACCAGATTCTCTCATTTTAGCTAGCAACTCTTTGGCATCCTCCAACAATCCTTCTTGACAAAATCCTTTCATCATAGCATTAAATGTTCTAATATCAGGTTCCAATCCTAACGAAGGCAGTTTGTCAAAAAGATTTTTTGCCGAAGAAAGATCCTCCTTTTCAAATAATCCTTTAATAACAGCATTATATGCTGCTATATTTAGAGAAACAATGCTATTCTCCAGATCACAAAGCAATGTGTGTGCTTCAGAGACAAGGCCATTTTCAACTAGGCCGTCAAGCCAAATGCAATAAGTGAAGCTATTTGGACTCACTCCTTGAGATGGCATCTCGCTGATTAACTTCCTTGCATTAGCACATCTACCAGCTTCAAATAATCCTTGTACCATAGTGTTGAAGGTAACAACATCACATTTCATGCCTTTATTAGAAATTAATTTGAACAAATCAAGGGCAACGTCTGCATTCCCTTTCTTGCAATGTCCGTTGAGCAATATGTTGTAACTCTGAATGTTAGATTGACATCCTTGATCAACCATGATCTGTAGGACTTGATGAGCTTTGTCCATCTTGCCTTGCAAGCAGTATCCATCCATTAGTGCGTTATAAGTGACTACGTTGGGACGCTCACCCCTTTCAACCATGATTTCCAGCATATTTTCTGCTTCTTCAACCCTACCTTCTTTGCTAAAAGCATCCATGAGTATATTGAAGGTAACTACGTCAGGGTAAATTCTCGTATTTGCCATTTCCATCATTAAAATAGTGACATCTTTCCATCTGCTGAAATTGCAAAGCCCTTGGATCACTGAATTATACGTGATGATATTTGCCGGGGTTCCATTAGCAGCCATTTCATATAAAAGCTGAAGTGCTTCGTCCACCTTCCTCTCCTTACACAAACTATCCATGATTGTGTTGTACATCACAGTATTCGGCTTATAGGATCCTTCTTTCTCCACAAGGCGGAGCAGTTCAAGAGCTTTAGAAGTGTTTCCAGATTTGCACAATCCATTGATCACAGTCCCATAAGTAATCTCGTCACAAACTTTCTGAATGACCATTGTTGGAATACTTCCACAGCCTCCATAATCCTGTCTGATTTAAATAGTCCACGAATAACAGTGTTGAGAGTAACCACATTAGGTTTGAATCCAAGCTTGAAAATGCTTGCTAAGATTGCAAAACCAAAATCAACCTGATTCAAATGGCAGAAACAGTTTATCACAATATTCATAGTGCGTTCATTAATGGGTACACCCTTAAAGCGCATTTCTCTGTAAAGAAGGACGGTGGAGCTGAATTCCTTCATCTTAACAACACCGGTTAACAACTGATTGAAATCAACAGCAGAAGGCAGAGGTTGAAATTCAAGCATTCTATAAAACAAAGCATGAGCATCATCCACCCGATCAAACCCAGTTTTGCAATTCACAGCTAACAATCTTATAACTTCAACCCGGGTTAAGTTCAAAAGACGTGAACTTGGAGGAGGAATCAAATGTCAGTATGTATAGCAGCATAAAGATGAAGAAATGAAGGAGAAGAGAGATGAGATTTACCCACAACAAGAGAAGTCAGTCTCTGCATCTTCACGGGGGGTTTATTCAGAGTAATCGATCTTGGCTTTCAATTTGGAGGAGGGGCTAAAGGTCGATTCAGCTTCGTTTTCAAGCTGCTTCCTTCTATCAGCTTCTTCAAAATGTGCTACTACAAATTTTGGAGGAGTTTTAGGTTGATTAATCGATTTAATTGAGGACCGTCTTTCTTCTATTACACATAGGTGAATTTCCAGGCATGTAAATGAATGTATAAATCGAAAAGCAAAATAATTTTAATTTTATTTTAACCGATACGAAATATACAAACGCACAATTTTTGTCCTCATTGAGAGGTGAATCTGGAGCCTCCGGGTTAAGTACGACAACATTTAGTGTTGGGTCAATGTCTTATCGGCTAAAAGTAAAGCAAAATAATTAAAATATCATTTTCACTATATAGTTATAATGTGATTGATGTAGAAGATCTCTGATAAGCGGATAAAGCAGAAATTTAATCCAAGCTCCAAACTTTCATTCATAAAATGATAGATAGTTTTTATTACAAGATGAAGAAGTTTATATAACAAGTACATACTGCAGTAGTTCTGCTTACTAGCTTATCTATCGAGTCCAGGTGTGGGAGGCAGGGTTCGATCCGCCCGTAGTTTAGGCCCTTTCGTTTCCGGCAAAAAAAAAAAAAAAAAAAAAAAAAAAAAAAAAAAAAAAAAAAAAAAAAGGATGATGAAGTTCTAAAGGGACTTTGGCTATTTATACTATAAGAAGCGTAATTAGGTAATTAACAAATAAATAAAAGTCCACATGGCTATTAACTAAACAAAACATAATAAAAATACTGTTAATTGTGCTACATCATCTCCATCCCTGGATATGCTGCATCATCTCCATCCCCCTACTTAGAAAGCTTGTCACGAAGCGAACTTGTAGGGATCCGCGATTGAGCCATAACAAGCACAAGATCCATCGGCGTGTCATGTCCATATTGTGAAACAATTACAAAACAATGATATCCTTCCAACCCTTTTCCTGAGCAACAGATAAGGCCCATCGAACCACTTCAGCCTCAAGCGCGCTCTAAGTGCAGAATTTATATGTTGAAAAAGGAAAGACCGACCCCCATGTTTCCAAATAAGAAGTTTTAATGCATTCAATGAGAGAATTTGAAGGTTTACAATGAATCGTTTTATATAGAGCTCATTAATTCAAGGCTAAGTAAGAGCTTTAGTTACTTACAACAAACTAACTACCAACTTAACTAGTAATAGACTAATGTAAAATCTTTAAAACAAACTCGCACCAGCTACTTGAGAAACCGTTTGGTTTGGTTGAATAAGTTGATACTCCTTACGCAACAGTTTAAGATTTTGAAAGAGATTGGCAATTCAACAAAATATGCATCTTTATATACATCAAAATACTTCAAATTAAGCTTGAAATGGATACTTCTTCCTTCCTTCCTCTTTAGCATTACGACGACGTCTGCCCCAAGTCTGCAACAATACTTGAGACTTGAACAAATTGAATTACAATACTTGAACAAATCAAGAAACACAGCAGTAACTCGAGCAGCAAATAGACACCTGTCATTCTTACACCAATGTCAAACCTTCAACTCACACTACTTAGCTTGTACAGAATTCACAATTTGGAAATAAACAGAAAACTTCTTATACTATAGTAGAAGCCAGATACTTAACAAGATGATGATGAAACAAAGGATCTCTTTATCCTCGTATCATATCAGCTACGTATAAAATACTACTAAATAAAAGATTAAAAACAATCCAAGCTTACAAGCGAAGCATATTCAAATGCAGGATGAACATCATAGATCGAGTAATTACACGGTCCAGTGCACATTAAACTCCGAGCATGAATTTTAAAACTCACAGAACAAAGATGAGCAATACAACAAAAACAAGTGGCCCAAACTACATTACACGTCATGTACAGAACAAAATAGGAAAAGGAGAAAACATACTTAACCGTCTTTCATCACATATTAATCAATCTGCTTGTAATAATAAAGGTCGTCATTTTATGTTTACCAACATTCGCCACAATACAGTGATGATTCCTTCCATCATTTGAGATAGGAAAACTAAGAGAGAATACAGTGCCTGGAGTGGGCTCAAAAAAAAACCTAGAAAAGTGGCTACTCTGATACCCAAAACATCATAGCAATTTATACTAGTGGCCTGTAAAGTAAAATCCTAAACTAAAATTTCATAAATTGACACACATATATATACTCATGCATATCTTGGTGTCATTTCATAATACCTTTCATCATGGCATTAAATGTTCTAACATCAGGCTCCAGGCCTAAAGAAGGGAGTTTGTCAAACAGATTTCAAGCTGAAGATAATTTATGTGCTTCACATAATCCTTTAATAACAGCAGTATATGCTGCTATTTTTAAAGAAGCGTTGTTAATCTCCAGTTCACATAACTATGTGTGCGCTTCGGAGACAAAGTCATTTTCACATAAGCCATCAAGCCAAATGCAATAAGTGAAGCTATTTGGACTCACTCCTTGAGATTGCATATCGCTGATTAACTTTCTTGCATCAACACATCTACCAGCTTCAAATAATCCTTGTACCATAGTGTTGAAGGTAACAACATCACATTTATACCTTTATTAGAAATCAATTTGAACAAATCAAGGGCATCGTCTACATTCCTTTTCTTGCAATGTCCCTTGAGCAATATGCTGTAACTCTGAATATCAGGATGGCATCCTTGAGCCACCATGATCTGTAGGACTTGATGAGCTTTGTCCATCTCCCCTCGCAAGCAGTATCCATCCATTAGTGCACTGTAAGTGACTACGTTGGGACGTTCGCCCCTTTCGACCATGATTTTTAGCATAACCTCGGCCTCTTCAACCCTACCTTCTTTGCTAAAAGCATCCACGAGGATATTGAATGTAACTACATCAAGGTAAATTCTCGTATTTGCCATTTCTGTCAGTAAACGTTTAACCTCTGTCCATCTGCCGAAATTGCAGAGCCCTTGTATGATGTATCACTGAACTGTATGTAAAAATATTCGGTTGACTTACCTTAGCAGCCATTTCAGAGAGAAAGTGAAGTGCCGTCCACCTTCCTATCCTTACACGAGACTATCTACGATTGCACTATACATCACAATATTCGGTTTACGGGATCCTTCTTTCTCCACAAGACGGAGCGGTTCAAGAGCTTTAGAGGTGTTTCCAGATTTGCACAATCCATTGATCACAGTCCATAAGTAATCTCATCACAAACTTTCTGAATGACCATTGTTGGAATAATTCCACGGACTCTGCAAATCTGTCCGCTTCAAACAACCCACGAATAAGAGTGTGTTGAGAGTAACCACATTAGGTTTGAATCCAAGCTTGAAAATGCTGGCTAAGATTGCAAAACCAAAATCAAGTGATTCAAATAGCGAAATGATTTATCACAATGGTCATGGACCATCCGTCAAGCAGTACACCTTTAAAGCGCATTTCTCTGTAAAGAAGGACGGCAGAGTGAATTGCTTCATCTTAACAACACGGTTAACAACCGACTGAAATCACAACAGAGGGCAGAGGTTGAAATTCAAGCATTCCATAAAACAAAGAGCGGGCATCATCCACCCGATCAAATCCAGTTATGCGCTTGACTGCTAGAATTTCTTTAACTTCACTCCGTGTTAATTTCGAATAGGGAGGAGGGTTGGAACTTGGACAACAACGAGATGATGAATAAAGAGCTAAAGGGATAGCAGTAGCATTATTACGATTAATAAGAGAAGAAGAGGAAGAATAGGGAAATTTACCAGCAAAAAGACAATTGAATCTCCACATCTTCAAGACACTGCGAGAGCTGAGCTGCTTGTTTTTCTATCTACCTACTTTCAACTTCTTCAAACAGTGGATGTCAAATGCTGGGGCACTTTGGGAGTCATGATTTTACTCTTTCCACTTTCCACTTTCCACTTTCCATTTGGGGGTCTAAACTCTAAAATACCCTAGTTTACCTTCTTTTCTTTTCTTTTCTTTTTAAATCCCAAAAACAAAAACATACATAGACCAGCGGCGCTTATTCAGCAGCAGAGTCATAAAAAAGAACAGCCACTTCCTTACACACACACAACACAGCATATATCATTCCATAAGTCGTGATACTGCACAACTAGATCCTTGATTTTATTCTTTCCACTTTCACTCCTTTAGTTAACCTTCTTTTCTTTTCTTTTTAAATCCCAAAAACAAAAACATACACAGACTAGCGGCGCTTATTTAGCATCAGAGTCATAAAAAAGAACAGCCACTTCCTTACACACACACACAACACAGCATATATTTTCCACATAGTGTATAAATCCTCGAGTCACAATGATGTTGTCTGAAGTCTGCCTGCCAGGAATGAAGGCGTTTTGGTTGTTGCCAATAATTTTTCTAATGATCAAATGCGGCCGATTTGCAACAATTTTTGTGATAGTCTTGGTGTTGACCTTCGTAGGAGCTATGTGGCGTAGCTGAGAGACAGATTTGGGTGCTTAACTTTCGGAATTAAGGTGATGAAGGTCTGATTCATATCATGTGGAAAGCTATTTTCCTAGAATACCTTGGTGATCCAAGCCGTGGTAGAGGGGTCAACTCTATCCCAGCTCTTTTGATAGAAGATCGGGAGGAAGCCATTTGGTCCGGTGATTTGAAGGCTCTCATTTGAAATATTGCAAACTGTACTTCCTCTGCACTAACAAGACAATTTGGAAGCCTCTTATTAGCATGATTAACCGGCGGAGAGAACATGCATTGAGGACAGGGGTCACTTGTTCTTCAATATGAGGATCCATGAAATATTTCTGAACCATAGCAGGAAGGGATTCGTTTCCATTGATACATGTCCCATTGGCATCTTTCAGGTAAAGAATTATTCTTGCCTCTTCTTCGTTTGGTGGGGAGATGTAAATATCGTGTGCTATGTTCACCGTCCTCAATCTAACTAAGATGCGATTTCTGGTGCCAATAATTTTTTCTTGAGATAGAATGTCTTTGTAATCCTACTGTAATTTCGCATCTAGCTTAGTCAAGAAACCCAAAAGATCTTTTGAGAGAGAATGTTGGACTCCCTCAATACTAGCTTTACATTTCTTCTTCCGATAGAATACATTCTCGGAGACCCTTTTATTCCATTTTTTGGATTTTGAAGCAAAAGTATCAAGAGCCCCTGCAAATTATTGTGAGCATCATTCTAAGCATTAGGAAAACATTATAAAAGTCATTGTGTTTCATCCAGCAAGCTTGGAATCAAAAGTGCCTGTCAATATAGTCTAGATATGTATATTCTATAGAGCTAGAAGGATGAGGTGGTGATTGAAATGCACATGAGGTAGATGGTATACGAAGAAGCCCAGATATTAACGCCACCACCTAGAGTTTCACAAAGCTTGATCCAACCATTGTTTAATCGCGTGAGTATATGTACAGAACTGGACCTAAAGAATTGTGGGTCATGGAATGGTAGTTCTAGCAAATCGCCCTATTGACAAGCTCCCGAAGTACGTTCATAGATGAGCCCGAAACAGGTTCACAGTACTACTACATCAGATTTAAATGAATTTAGACTTCAGCGGGCTGGCGGGATCTCTATAAACCACATCGTACAAACCACATAACTAATTACAAGATGATGACGCAACACGGGCAGGATCTCTATAAAATAAATTAAACATATCCAATCGAAGCTTTACAACCGAAAGAGGTCTCGCATTTGAACCAAAGCAATATGACCATGTAGGATTCCAATATTGCAACAACATACGACATAACAACTTTATACATACAATCAACTGAATGGAACTCAACAAGTTACCTTGGGTTCTTCATCCAAAAAAACGCATGAAACAAACCAGTTTCACAAGGCTAAAGTTCATACCTTTAACATACGTAATTTTCTTCGGTAGAGGAACCTGAATTGGCTAAAAGAGCACAAGTATACGAATATGGTTCAATACCATGATTTAACATTTCCTCCAAGAATAACTTTGCTCCAAACCCTCGACTTTTTTTAAGGAGACATTGAACAATTGGATTATACGTAAAACCGTCAAGTACCAAGTACTTGTACAAAACCTGATTAATTTAGACATCGCCAATACATCCTGCATTTTATCTCCCCATACCTGTTCCTTCTACGGGAAAAGCATTTGTTGTCCCACCTTTCTTCGATAGTTTTTTCTCGTTTTTGCCATTCCCACTGCCAGTAGTTCCACTTTTGTGAAATAAAGCATTATTCAACTACGGATCAACCGAATTCAGGAGCAAAAACACAAACAGTTTTCTTCAAAGAAAAAACACTACCATAATTGGGCAGAAGGTTTTCCCCCTTTTGATGCACTCAAGACTTCACCATAGTAAGAAATTAGGGCAATGATGCATGGATACTTCTTTCTGGTAACATGTGGTATCCGACACAATATGCACCAGATATTAAGGATAACACACTTGGGGCAAACTTCTAAGGATACAGATATATTTTTTCTTCATCTTACCCCCCTAATTTGATATCAATCCAGCCACTTTTCATAATTTACAACTACTGCATTAATAATGGTCAAAGGGTATCTTAGACTTTTTCCTGTAAAAATTATAGGAAATCGGAAAATAGGACATTTGTCAAGTTTTATATGGCAAACAATTATAGGAAATCCTCATATGAGCTACTCTCTGGTTAGTTTGTATCGAGTAGTTGATTACCTAGATTCCCGACTAATACCGTATTAGCAATAAAGTTCAAAGAGGACAAAAGCTGAGCAAATTGATCAATAATCTTGATTATATGTATTACAGGCGTTTTTACTGACACCACACCAAATCCACCGTTGTGGCACCACAGTGACAATGGACATTTTCAAAGTCGATTTTAGGCCTGATGATTAACCGGGTAAAAGTCGATTATAAGCTCTAGAATCCACTTTGAGGAAAGTTGACTGTTTCCGGTGAAGTGCCACAGTAAAACAGTGGTGCTACTAAAGACCCTCATGTATTATATAAGAAAAGCGTGAAGAAATATGACAGAAACAAACATCTTCAATTTAGCTGAAGATTTCCCAGCTACTGATCCACAACAGGATTTGTATTTCTTTTTCGAGCCACAAGGGCATGTCTTATTTCTTGAAACTTTCTACATAAAAAAAAAATACCAAAAACTAAAATTCAATCAAATTTATTGAGCTGAAAAGAGGGAAATGAAGGCAAAAGCTAATTAGAATGTCAGTTAATGAAAAAAAACGAACAATTACCGTTTCCTCATGCAGCAAGCGCTTCTTCTCTTGAGATCTTTCTTCGTCTTTGCGAGATGCTTTATGGTCAACTTTATTATTGTCAGCATCTATTTCCAGCTTCTCAGACTTTTTCTCATGAATCTAAATTACTGAGATACAGCATTATAGTGATGCCTTCTACCGGCAAAATGCAATAATAACAACAAAATGGGAACAAGAAGTATAAAACAATATTCTTCTCACTTTTGTACTGAAAATAGCTCGTCGAGGCCAATAAGCCTTGTGAGAGACGGTGAACAATCTCAACAAAATGACTTCCACATTCGGTATTAAAAAGTAACAGACCAAGTCTCTAAGTAACACATTTTCTTACTTAGTGAACAGACACTGAAAATGTGCCTATCATACAAACCAAACAATATAACTGAAAGAAGTCTAAGATGCATCTAGAGTTTTTCTATCTCCGTCCCTCAATATACGTCGCTTTTGAGGTTTTCACACAGATAAAGTGGGTAAATGTCCTAAATTTTAGTTAAGAAAGTCTGAAATACTCTTTTACTATCATTAATGCATTGGTTGTGTAGTGTTTGGATGAATAATCAATTAAGGGTATGATAAGGCAAAAGGCGATTAAAACTCCCTACTCTAAAATGACAGATAATAGAACCCCCCCCAAAAAAAAAAAAAAAATCAAACGGACGAAAGATATGAAGGCACAAAGGTAGTAAAGACAAAATTTATAATGAGTATACGGCGCTTTAATTTAGGTATAGTAATGCCCTATGTTTACCGTTCCTACTGTCTGGTGGAGGACGAATCATCTTATTTCCATCTAAATCTTCCTCGGACCGTCATTCTGCTATTAGGTATTCAATGGCTGCATCAACATCTCCCCCTACTTGCTCCAATACCTAGCATAAATTTCATTTAGAAGGAAGCAATTGTTCCAAACCTGTATATTGCACGCCTTATCTTTGTTGTATAGTGCATAGTAAATAAGAACCAAAAGATATAAAAACTTATTGTCGCCACATCCAATTCCAGCCATAACCACTTTTATGGATCCTTGTTGTATAATATTCCTCCCACTTGCATTAGAGTTCACAGAAGCGTGATGTTGCAGAAATACCAGCATCAGCCTTTTATGCGGTTAAAGATATTAGACTCTAGTGAAGATTACTGATAGATGAAAGAAAACGAACAAATCCAGTTTTGAACATTCAAAAAACAAAGGATAAGAAAAGACGGCCTTTATTTGGACCACACCAAACCTACCGGTGCACCACATACCAAGGGAACCACACCAAATCGACCTTCGGGAAGTCAATTCTTGAGTCAAGAATCGACTTTAAAAAGGTCGATATCACCACAATTGACCTTCGGAAAGTCGATTCTTGACTTCCTGAAGGTCGATTCGGTATGGTGTGCAAGTAGTGTGGTGCATCGGTAAAAAGAAAGTGGTATAAATAAAGGATCCCTAAGAAAAAGGTGACCACTTCTCGGCCTAGAGTAGGTGATGTGCGCTCTGATGAAACACCTCAGTCTTAGATTCACACCGTTTCGACCCAAAATTATGAATATAATACAGTTGTACTTGGTCAAGTGTACACTTGAAGAAACAAGTGCTCCATCTTTACTTGTGCAAAAGCAAAACACACTCTCTGCGCCTCATATATATTACCGAAACCCCTGCTGCTTGCTCCCCTGTTGGCCAATTTACTTTACTTCCCAAACCTCTCTTCATCCTCCATTCATGTACCATTTACGAATGTATGTCTTCACACAGTGTGATCTGTACGGGCGTACACGGCATATCTCCCCAATACACCGTTACAATATGGCATCTCATACAGCAGCTCCATCATGCACACCTTTACCACTAAATTATTGGCCACATGCGTTTTCTAAAACTGCCTACCTCATTAACCACATTCCCACACCCATGTTTAATCAAAAAAAAAAAAAAAAAAAAAAAAAAACCCTCTAAACTTCATCCAAAAGCTATTCCTGGGTTACCCCACTAATCATTGATTGATCTGGCATCACATAAAATTCACATAGCACAACACAAAATACTTGTACAGAATTCTATTATTCAATTAATTTAGACTTTGGCAATGAAATCACAATTTCCTGTCCTTGTACAGGACATACGATTAACAAGATGATGATGCAACAAAGGATCTCAATATCCTGATATCATATCAGCTATAAAAGACAAAGGAAAAAGAAAAAAATACAACTGAAGTTCGACTGAAAGAGGACTCAGATTTAAGTGATTAAAGCAATATCACCATACAAGATTCCAAATATCAGATCTTTACATACAAGCAGCTGACAAAAACCAATTCATGCAGAGATGTGCATCAAACAAACTAGTTCCACAAGCCTAAAGATTCATACCTTTAACAAGATCAGTTCACGTAATTTGCTTGCGAAGAAGAGATGAATTGGCTAAAAGAGAACAAGTATACGAATCTGGTTCAATCCCATGAATTAACATTTCCTCCAAAAGCAACTTTGCTCCAAATCCTTGACTTTTTTTTAGGAGACATTGAACAATTGGATTATACGTAAAACTGTTAGGATAACAACCACATTCTCTCATTTTAGTTAGAAGCTCTTTGGCATCCTCCAACAACCCTTCTTGACAGAGTCCTTTCATCATGGTATTAAATGTTTTAACATTAGGCTCCAGGCCTAAAGAAGGGAGTTTGTCAAACAGATTTCGAGCTGAAGATAATTTATATTTCCTGTTAATCTTGTTCGCAATTATATTTCCTGGCTTTAGATTTTCGATCTTCTGTCCAGTTTAATTTCGTTGTTTTCGTTTTTAGTTTGTTAAGTGTTAATCGTTTTTATTTTCTTGTAATTTTAGTAATAGTAGTTGTGACATCTTTAGGTTAGTTAGATAAAAACTAGGTAAACAACCTCGATTCCCTGTGGACTCGACTCCGGTATTAACCTCTATACTACGATCCCTGCACTTGGGGTAAACCGGATTTATTTTTATTACTTGTTTATTTTTCATTAGATAAAATCCGAGACATCTTGTAAGTGGAAACATCATCTTCTTCTTAGGTTTAAGTGTTCTTGTCCTTAAAATAATTGGTTTTAGTTCTCGTAAATTCTAAGTAAATCGGGATTACAACTTGTAGGGAAGAATACTTTTTGAAGGGAAAAGAAGAAACCATAGCAAACCTTTCGAAAAATGCAAGGAGATGTTAACATTAAAGTTTTTAATCATGTTCTAAAAGCCTAAATGTATGTAACATCGCGTTCTGTTTACATTTTTTTGAACACGATGTGGATGGAACCAGTGCTAATGCATCCTGAATTGCAAGAACAAAGTGTAGACAAACTGCAGTTATTTAGAGTGAATGTTCCATCGGTGGGTTGAATTTGTGCGAGATGCTTGCAAGAAGTTAGATGATGATACTCGGTGTTTTCTGAAACTTATTTGGACCGTTCCTTGATTTAAGCGAATTTTCCAGAATATGAAAATTGTTGCAAGAGTTTTACATACACGCATATGTGTGTATGAGTAGATTCATCTATCCATTCACTATTAGAAAGAACAAGTTTTGGGCGGTTAAAAACACCACGACACTCTCTTGTGCATCTATAAATATCCGTGTCGCTCATCGTCCAAGAAAATATCTACGATATGGATGAAATCTCTAAGTTTAAAAGTCTTAAATGATGGACGAGAGCATGAACGACATAAACCACGGAATGCAAACACAAAACGTAAATCCACACAATGAATGATGGCAAAACATAACATAAACCACTAACAACGAGCATCATCTCATGTAATTCCAAGAATCAAAAGAAGATACAAACTTCAAAATCAAAAGAAATGCTTATGAAGGATTTGCAGGAACCCTAACGATATGGTAATCCTCCATTTCAATAAGACGGTTTGTGTTCCTCTTCATGAGACTAAATCTGTTTTTGACTGATCCCTGATGACTACTGCCAGCTAACTATTAAACGCAACACCCAAAGAAATAAACAAAAAGCTTTAAACTCTAGTTTGTAGCAGTAGTAACTAGAGGGTTACCCAGAAGCAAAAAAAACATACATAGAAAATTAAGAAGCATCATATCATTGTATTTACTTACATATAGCTAGCAATAGCATGCATAAATCGCAACAACAATCAGGTGATTGAAGGAAACAGCACAAACACAAACTCGTAACAACATGAGTAACAAGTTCCATAGGATTCATTCAGAAGACCGCATAAAGCGAACTAGTTCCACATGGCTACGGATTCATACCTTCAACAATGATTTACCTTCAACATACATACAAACTTGCTCTAAGTGCAGAATTTATATGTTGAAAAAGGAACGACCGACCCCATGTTTCCAAAAGCCAGTAATCTTTTTTTTTTTATCAAAAAACAGCAACACGCCTCCACCAGTAGGCTTTCGTATGATCCAACCGTCTGAATCAAGATAGTATTATATATACTGGGACACATCAGATACTTCTTCTGGCTGCATAGAAGAAGCTGAAACACCATCTATCAGATTTGAAAGGAAACACTGCAATTTGATTAATTTAAACTACCATCTATCAGATTTGAAAGGAAACACTCACGATAAACACATTAATGAATTCCAAGACTGCACACAACATACAAACAAGTAAATCTATACACAAAAGCAGTTAGCGGAAACTCAGAGTGTGAATGAATCCAAAATCTTTGCAGACAGAGCCAATCATTAGTTCCCAACTGTGGGTAGTGGCTGTAGATGAAGCCCCATAAACAAGACACGATGTGACTAAATCTTGAATTCACGAGATCAAACCATAACCTTAAAACTCAGTGTGTAAATCCAAGAAATGAACATCCTCCACAACAAATCTTACTAGAATGCATAACAAATTAACCAACATATATTCCCACCAAAATAAATATCTCTGTGCCTTTAAATTGTTCGACGTTAAATGATGAATTCAGAAAGTCATGTTTGTTCAAAGGCATCTAGACCACACTTAACAACATAGACAGTGCTTGTGTAAGTAAGTAACCCTCAAGCAATTAATCCACGTAGCCTATAAACCGGTTTGAATTCCCTACACAAAGGAACCCCACTTAACGCGCTAGACTTGAAACAAACCAGTGTGTCAAGCATGCATTGTTGTAGAATTCAGAAAGCCTTTTAGGTTATAGAACCATACCATGCCAGATATGAGACGACAGTTACGAATTTCCAAAGCAGACAGGGGAATCAACAACCGTAAGAGAGTGAAGACAATAAAGAAAATGATTTGTTTTCATTACACCAATCCAAAGAAATAAATATCAGTTTGAACTCTAATAGTTTTCAAAAGTTAAACAACCCCTGTGAAGAACATGTACATGTTAAAGTTAAAAGCAGAAACACTCAACAAAAATCAAATTCATTAAATCCTTTTAGCATGCATAACCTAATGTCCACACAAAATAATTCTTAAAATCATTCATCGGCAATCACGATAAGTGCACGGTTTTAAATAGCATATCCACCAACATACACACAATAAAATTACTTGTATAACAAGCTTACGATTCATCTCCACATTAATATTCCATTAACTGGAAAAGCTTCCTTGTCACAGTATTACTACAACAGAAATAAATTAATTTAGACTTCGGCGAAGAACCAACAACTCTATCATTGTACAAGCCACATAACTAACAAGATGACGCAACACGGGATCTCTATTAAATAAATAAACATATCCAATTGAAGCTTTACAACCGAAAGAGGTCTCGGATTTGAAGTAAAGCAACATGACCAAGTAGGATTTCAATATTGCAAGGACATACAACATAATAAATTTATACATACAATCAACTAAATGGAACTCAACAAGTTACCTTGGGTTATTTATAAAAATTAAAAAAAAAAAAAAAAAAAAAAAAAAAACTCATCAACCAAACCAGTTCCACAAGGCTAAAGATACATACCTTTAACACACCAGATCATGTCATTTTAACATTTCCTCCAAGAGTGACTTTGCTGCAAACCCTTCACTTTTTTTCAGGAGGCCCTTGGCAATTGCATTATATGTAAAGCTGTCGGGCAAACAACCAGATTCTCTCATTTTAGCTAGCAACTCTTTGGCATCCTCCAACAATCCTTCTTGACAAAATCCTTTGATCATAGCATTAAATGTTCTAATATCAGGTTCCAATCCTAACGAAGGGAGTTTGTCAAACAGATTATTAGCCGAAGAAAGATCCCCTTTTTCAAATAATCCTTTGATAACAGCAGTATAGGCTGCTATGTTTAGAGAAACGTTGCTAAACTCCAGATCACAAAGCAATGTGTGTGCTTCAGAGACAAGGCCATTTTGATATAAGCCATCAAGCCAAATGCTATAAGTGAAGCTGTCCGGACTCACTCCTTGACGTTGCATCTCGCAGATTAACATCCTTGCATCAACATATTTGCCAGCTTCAAATAATCCATGTATCATCGTGTTGAAGGTAATAACATTGCACTTCATGCCTTTACTAGAAATTAATTTGAACAAATCAAGGGCAACGTCTACATTCCCTTTCTTGCAATGTCCATTGAGCAATATGTTGTAACTCTGAATGTTAGGTTGACATCCTTGAGCCACCATGATCTGTAGGACTTGATGAGCTCTGTCCATCTCCCCTCTCAAGCAGTATCCATCCATTAGTGCACTGTAAGTGACTACGTTGGGACGCTCACCCCTTTCGACCATGATTTTCAGCATAGCCTCTGCCTCTTCAACCCTACCTTCTTTGCTAAATGCATCCACGAGTATATTGAAGGTAACCACGTCAGGGTAAATTCTCGTATTTGCCATTTCCATCATTAAAATAGTGACATCTTTCCATCTGCTGAAATTGCAAAGCCCTTGGATGACTGAATTATACGTGATGATATCTGCCGGGGTTCCATTAGCAGCCATTTCAGATAGAAGCTGAAGTGCTTCGTCCACCTTCCTATCCTTACACAGACTATCTATGATCGTGTTATACATCACAATATCCGGCTTAAGGGATCCTTCTTTCTCAACAAGACGGAGCAGTTCAAGAGCTTTAGAAGTGTTTCCAGATTTGCACAATCCATTGATCATGGTTCCATAAGCAATCTCGTCACAAACTTTCTGAATGACCATTGTTCGAAATAATTCCACAGCCTCTGCAAATCTGTCCGCTTCAAACAGTCCACGAATAAGAGTGGTGAGAGTAAACACATTAGGTTTAAACCCAAGCTTGAAAATGCCTGCTAAGATTGCAAAACCAAAATCCACCTGATTCAAATGACAGAAACAATTTATCACAATGGTCATGGTCCATCCGTCAATCGGTACACCCTTGAAGAGCATTTCTCTGTAAATAAGGACGGCGGAGCTGAATTGCTTCATCTTAACAACACCGGTTAACAACCGATTGAAATCAGCAACAGGAGGCAGCGGATGAAATTCAAGCATCCCAAAAAACAAAGAGCGGGCATCATCCACCCGATCAAATCCAGTAATGCGCTTGACTGCTAAAATTTCTTTAACTTCACTCCGGGTTAATTTAGAATATGGAGTTGGGTTGGAAGTTGGACAACAACGAGATGAATAATAAAGAGGTAAAGTGATAGCAGTAGCATTACAACGATGAATAAGAGAAGAAGGGGAAGAAGAATAGGGAAATTTACCAGCAAAAAGACAAGTGAATTTCCACATCTTCACGACAATACTGGCCTACAGAAACAGATCTCGGCTTCGCAATTGAAAGAGAAAGTGAAATTCAACCTGGAAAGGAACTTCTTGAAAGGAAACAGTAGATGGGAGGAACCTCTAACCTGACTTTACTTCTTTCTTATTTCCATTTTTTTTTTCTTTTCTTATTATAATAAAAAAAAAAAGACGGATTCTATCGGCACACGCATAATTACTTTTGGTACCCATTATTTGAATATTTTTTTCTGCTGAACAAAACATCACTCTCACTGGTGTTCCTCCTTCAACACCAACGTCAGTTTGTGCCACTTTTATAACGTGAAAGTCAGTGACACTGGCGTTCCTCCTTAAACACCAACGTCAGTGACACTGACGTTAGTGTTCAAGGAAGAACACCGGCGGGAATGACGTTCGTCTTTTTGAAAACAATGTGGCGTCAAAGTAATTTTTTGTGGTGCCAGAAGTAAATGGGTGTCAAAAGTAAATTGATATGTGCCGTTAGAACCCACCTAAAAAAATTGATTTCATTTTCACAAAAATAATTGCTTGGGTATGTGCTAGAGGTAGGGGTAGTACTATGGTGTCTGGCTTAAGAGGAGAGATGTTAGGTTGAGAGATGGTGAGATCTGAAGCAGACAAGAGGGTCAAGGAGGGGATAGGTGGATCAGGGGTGGTGAGAGATTTGTCAAATTGGATAGTGACTAAAGAGAGTAAGTCTGTCTTGTCTGAAAAATGAGTTTTTGGCTATTTTGGTTCCTAGGGCAGTGTGGGTATGAGGTGTTGGAGAATGGGTAGCTGTATTATGAGAAAATGTGTTTTGTGGTTATCTGGAAAAGCAGGATCAAAGTCAAGTTGACTTTTGGTAGGATAAAAGATTGACCAGGGTTTGGAGATTTGAACAATTTGAGGGCAATGAAGGGATTTATGGATCTGAGATGGAAATGTCTGTTGATCTGGGGATAATTCCATGTCCAAAAGGCGGATTTCATGGACATGCTTGGTGTTTTGGTGGGCATTCAACCAATTCCCGAACATAATTTTTTTCGTCATCCAGATTAAACTCTTCAGAAATAGAGGGGCAATTTTTCGATTTGTGGCCTATGAGGCCACAGAAATTACAAAAGGAGGGTAGGCGCTCGTATTTAAAAAGAGCTTTGAATATACCTTGATTGGAGGAAAGAAGGGGTTCGTCTTCAAGAATGAGAGTTAGAAGTTGGGGTAAAAGTTTTGAAACAGAGACAGAAGCTTTTATCCTGAAGAGGGGATGGTTAGTGCTTTGGACTTCTCTTATCTGTAAAAAGGAAGGGTCCTTCAGCTCTCTTGCAATATTCTTCCCCACCTCAGCAGTGTAGAAATGGGTTGGCAATTCCCCTAACTTGGATCCAAATATCACAAAGATCAAAGGCTGCATTTCCTTCATCTAGATGTGGCTGTCAAGGTTTAAGAACAAGAAGGATGTCATCAAAACACCAAGGCCCTTCAAACTACACCTTCCTTAGATCTTCCTTCTCATCAAACTAAAATTGAAAGAAATGCTTTCGTAAATTGATAGATTTGAATTTAGTAGTTGCCCATGGTTTTTCCATGGATGGGCTGTATATTTCGACTTGAATGTCCTTCCCAGAAATAAATTTTCCCAAGAGACTGTTGCTTCCTTTCTGGATTCCATCTTTGAAATCAGTCTTTCTGATGCTTGTTGTGGTTGTGTTTGAATCTTGCAGGTGGAGCTTATCTAGGAGGGCATGAATATCTTCTTTATCCATCGTGAAATAAGCCAGTGAGGCTGGAAACAAAGTCAGAGTGACTGGAGAACTCACTTAGGAGAGAGAAACTCTTATATAATGAGAAGATTTTTTTAAATGTTATTGATTCGACCGGAAACTTCAAAAAACTGCCGGAAACTCCTAAGAACTAATCGGAGACCTCAACGAAACAATCGTTATCTTCTCGATCTCACCGGAAAACCCTAAAAGCGTGCCGGAAACATCAAAGCCTTGTCGGAATTATTTGCCAGATAGGAAGCGATTTTGCAAAAGTGTATAAGTGAGGGTGGAGGCTTCCTTATATAGGCATGAGATAGGGCGTAAAATAAATCATCGCATCGAAAATTCGAAATTCAAATGCAATCGTGGAACGCATAGATTATCGAGCGTCATCAACCAATTAAATCTGCGCTATCATGTCAACCGTCACATCCGTTACGAGTTTGAGGTTACGCCTCGATATCGCCACTAACGAGCTTAGCCGATCACGGCTTCAAGTCCGTCGACCTTCATATAGCGCAAAGATTCCGCAACGAGTCGCTTTATGCCGTAAAAGTTGCCAAAACCCGTCCGCTCAATAGAGCGGTGCCAAAGCTTGTCTGCTCCATATCACAGCAAGTCACTTATCTCACGAACATGGATTTAAGCCCGAAGATAGCAAGATCGGCAACAAATTCCTCTTGCGGGAACTCTCGGGCGCGGTATTCTAGGTCGCGATAACTCTACTCTCGCGCCTCACTCCACTTGCAACTAGATGAGACACGGAGTAGGGGCATTGATATGCCAAACCCGTAAATGGTCTCACGAACCTGACATCCGCCGTGAATAGAGTTCTTATCGTGCCTGCTGATCGGCTACACCATCACTCCGCTTGCTACCAAGCCAAAAATAAGCCACAAGCCGTTTGCTCAATCAACCTGCAGGTACATTTCGGGCCGGGGCCGATCCCATGTCCTACCGGCCTGAAGTCCGCTTCACCAAGCCCCTTCAATACCAAGGGCGCCCTGAGCAAAAAAACCGAAAAACCAATCCGAACCGTAAACCAATCCAAACCGAACCGAAATAAACCAAACCGAGAAAAAATCGATCAAATCGGTTTGGATAGGAACCGAACCGAATTTAAATGGTCTGGTTCGGATTACCCTAATTAGAAACCACCCAAACCGAAACCGAACCGAATTACCTACCCAATATAAAGACGCGTTATTACTAACCCTAATTAAACATCCAGGGCACGAAAATTCTTTGAGTTCCTTTGAATTTTAGTAAGTTCTAATGATGTTTCCTTTGAATTTTAGTAAGTTCCTTGTAATATGCTGATGTATTAGACTAGTAGTAGTACATTAGATGATATACTAATTAGGCACTTGAGTTGCCACTTTTGTATATTTTTGTTGTATGTATTAGGGCCAACAATGATTTGATGATGCATATTTGATGTTGTAATATGTAATAACAACTAACTAGTAATTAATACGATGTACATTTGCTATATGTTATTAAGTGTCTTTTAAATATGTTGTGTGCACCGATGTTATTAAGTAATTAGCCACGATGTACTTTTTTAACTGCTTTTACTTTATATTAGTTACTTGAAAATTGTGAGTTATAATAATGTGTAGTTTAGACTAGTGAAACCGAAACCAAAGCGATCCAAACCGAAACCAACCGAAACCAAACCATTGGGTTCGACATCGTTTAGTTTGGTTTGGTTGGTAGAATATGCCAACCAAACCGAATAACTATATGTAAGATCCGAACCGAACTCGCCCAAACCGAACCATGAACAGGCCAACTCAAGGCAACCCGGACTCAATCTTGGCATGCTAAAGGCAAGCTCGACATGCGATTAACGACTATCGATAATCCCGTCATCGAAGCCGCCGCGCCAGGGTTGATCATCATAGTTGAAGTCGTAATCACATTAATTATGCTTGATTGTACTTAATTATGTCATGTCGATGGTAGCTTATTCGTGATTAGTCCGATGGCTATAAATAGGGCACTATGTAAATAAAAACGATCCGAGAATTAATATATGCAGAGCAACTCTACCAATTTGTCGACTCCGAACCCACATTCATATCATTTTGAGTCCGCCGTCGGAATCTTCATCTAGGTCATAATAACCACCATCTTTCACTGGAGAAATCACACATAAATAGCCAGATATCCACGACAAACCACCGTTACCGTCACCGTGATATTTTCGACAATATCAATTTTACACTTTATTTACTTATATTAATTACTTTCTTAATCTGTGCGAATCGTTTCTATGCGACAATTAAAAAACGAAGGGAGTATTAAATATGAATGCACCATACCAGATTCATTATAAATGATGTTTTTTTATTATAATAATTGTACTATATTAAATATGAGCATTTAATGCAATTAAATGATGTTTTTTGATATTAAATATTCTATCTTAAATATGAGTATTAAATGCATTATAAATTTTGTTTTTTTTTATAATAAATGTACTATATTAAATATGATGCAATATAAATGAGGTTTGTTATAATAAATTATAAATGTGCTATATCAAAATATGAGTATTACATGCATTATAAATGATGTTTTTTTTATTATATAAAATGTATTATATTAATATGAGTATTAAATGCATTATACTCCCTCTTTTTATTTAACTGTCGCAGTTTCCAAAACCACATATATTCAATATAGTAGTTAATTCTTTGACTTAACATCAAAATGACAATAACACCCCTTGAATATAATTAATACAATATTGTTTTCAATATCTCACCCCTTAATAAATAAGGGTAGATATAGAAAAGTACAATAATTAATGCTTCGGAAATGTAACTATGACAAATGAAAATGAATTTTTATTTCTGACAACTACGACAGTTAAATAAAAATGTATTGAATAAGAATACAAGCCCTATATAATAGGTTGTCTTGAACGCATGGAATAAGAAGACTGAGCACATGTCGCGCATCCAACGGAACGGTGCGCACGAGGAGAATGCGGGTTAAAACTTCTCGCATCCAATATAGTGGGTTTTGTCGTTAGTGGGGGGTTTGAGACTGATTAATAATAGCTGAAGGAGCCATATGCGGAGTGCACCAATGTGGAAAATTATAGATTTTTTATTTTTTAATTGAATTCAAAAAATTAAATTCGATACTGATATGGTCGGGAATATCACGATGGTAAAGTTGGCGTTTGTGCAGTGGATATCTGGTTTGAAAAAGATGATTTTTATGGTGAGGTGACGGTGGCTGTGAAGAACACTAAGCGACGCTCAGCCGGCGGACACAATATGTGAGGAAGAGAGGACATGGTTGACAAATTGTCAGAGTTTAACTGCTTATATTGAATTGTGTACCCCCTAAAAGTTTACATGAAGCCTCTATTTATAGGCAAAGCTCTAATGGTGATTAGAGTAACAACGACAATACATAATTAAGTATAATTAAGGAGACAAGCGGCGGTGGAGGGTCGCGTAGAAGGGACCGCGATCGCTCGATGTCTTCCGGTGGCGACCTTATCCTTGCTAATGCCAAGTGTAGTAGCGTGCTCGCTTATATGTGGAGGCATGGCCCGCCGACCGATGACGGATCTGGGGTAATGTGTTTAGCCCCGGCCGGGGCATATACAATCATGCGAGCTCGATGATCCTCTCGACTTAATACCATTCGAAAGTGGTGGCGATGGAGGTCGAGGTCCGAGATATGACCGGCCGAGACGGGTCTCGATGGTGGTCCGCAGCACCGTGTTCGCCGCTGGTATATCAATGGCCCCTTACTCCGTGGCTAAACCATTCGCTGTGGATTAGACAGGGAGTAAAGCTGTGAACATTAGCGTATCACGACCCTGTACGCTCCCTTAGAGGCGGTGCCGATTATGGTAGTATCGGGCTTGAGCCAGCCTTCATGAAGTTAATCAACTTCTTTGTGAGGTCGCGTGCACTTTGGGTGAACAGGCTTTGGACCGCTTCGTACATGGCGGGCTTTGGGAAACTTTTATGTCGCGGAACGACTTATTGCATGATGCTGCGCGATAAAGCTGACAAGCAAGAAATGCTGCACTGTCGGAGGGGCGGGTGTAGGACCGCGCTTGTATTGGCGGGTTTTGGCAATTTTTATGTCATGAAATGACTCATCGCCAAGCGTTGCGCTATAAAGCGGACAAGCGCTGATGTGGCGCTACTGAGCGAGTAGATTTGAGAGTCGCGCTATGAAGCGGACGACTTTGTAATTTTGCGAGCGGCCGTGTCAAACTGCCATTGGTTGAAGCGTCACCTCGGTTCCGTGTTTCTTTGTGACGGTTGACATGACGGGACACGACTTTCTTATTGGCGGGATAATCTCGATAACCGTGAGGTGGTTGCGCTTTGAATTTCGAATTTTGGCCGGCGAAATGTTTTTTCGGGATTCCCGGTTTGCTATATATAAAGGGCAAACCTCAAAACTAAAATACTTTTTCCTCTTTCGCGTTTTCATAGCGAAATTATTCCGCGATATTTGAAGAATCTGGTGGTTTAGCGGCGATTGCGGCGGATAATTCCATGTCCAAAAGGCTTGAAGAATCTGGTGGTTTAGCAACTGTTTTGAACCACCGAATTTCAGTTTTGAAGCTTCAAATCCGGCCGGAAGCATTTTTCGGTGGTTCATTTGAAGCTTCCGGCCGTTCTTCATCCCGTTTCCAATAAATCTTCAATTTCGTGTAAAAAAACTTTGATCTTTTTCTCCGCTTTTGTTTTCTGTGCATGCTTTCATTACTCCTTCAGGTATTTTTGCTCCAAGTATGCATGAAATGCTTGAATGTTAAGTGTTTTTTGGAGTAGGTTTTACTTCCATTTTTCTCATGATGATGCTCTGTGCTTATGCCTGTCTATGTAATACTTCAAACCGTCGATCCTTTACGGTCGCTTTTGAGTCGTGGTCTAACTTTCCCCCAAGTTGTTCCCTTTTTCTCCCCTGTGTCTTAGCTTTTCTTCTCCTAGAATCTTGACTTCGTTATTGTTTGAGCTTCAATTGTTCAATGTTTCTGCGGGAAAAAACGGAGGCGAGGTGTCATGATGAGCGGACGCGCCTGCCGTCTTGCCCGACTCTTAAGTCAGTGATTGATAATCCACCTCGCCCTTGTGTTTTTCAGGATGTCTTCTCGAGCGCACTTCAGCCATGATGACGATTGAGAAGTCGTGGAGTATAGGTCCGACGAGGTGGATCAAGGCGAGCGGACTTCGTAGAATTTTCCAAGCGGCTGAGGTCGAAATGGTTGATGATGAGGCTCTGGCGTCTCTCGGACAAGGCCCGGATCGGTGATCGAGGTCGCATCTGCGAGCGAATGTGGCTCGGGCTCAGAAACGGAGAGAGTCTAAAAAATTGAATTTGCGGCCCCCAAAGCAATATACCGAAGAGGGCGTGCGAGGTCGAGCCCAAAAGCTTTTGATAAGGAGGTAGCCAAGCAGTGGATGAAGTTTTATCTTTCCGCGGATTATTCCAGCTCGCTGGCCGCTTTTGACATTCCAACGGATTATCACTTCATTAGCTTTCCCGGGGTTAAAGATAAGAAACGGGCACTACAACATTTTTGGCTTTCCCGACGTAAATTAAATGCCGGCACAACAGAAAATAAACGCCGTAAAAACATTCACGAAGCATACCGGCGTTGGCAATGTTTGCGGCACTTGTTTGTTCCGCCGGAAAGATTTATGGCGATTATAAAGCACTTAAGAAAAGTGTTGCATTTTCATTTGTGGCACTTTTTCCGATACTTTGCACCATGTGCCGTATATCTTTAATGGCGGTTTTGTGACACTTGACTTCTGTGACAAACATGGATTTGTGGTAATTTATCGACAAATATTTCTATTGATGCACTTTGCTTGTGACAAATTTGCCGACACCTATTCATTCGGAAATATACATTTTTGTTACACTTTACCAACATTTGGTTCATTTTCCGTAGTTTTCGAAGTGACAATTCAACGACACCTATTTTTATTGCCTAAACTGTGTTCCAGTTTTTTTTTTTTTTTTTTTGTTGTTGTCACAATTGAAAAATAAATGGAAAAGTAAAATGATTTTCATGTTGGTAATTCAAATATACGAACAAAGACGCAGAAAGAAATGATTTTATTCAATATATTTAACATATTGGTTAAATTTGAATGAAGTGAAAACAAAAAATAACCAAAGAACAGTTGATACCCCCAACACCCACATCCAAACATTACGTGACAAACAAAATATTTGGATGTTGGTGTAAATTCATAATGTACATATACACCTACTATTGTTTAATGCATATACACACCTATCAAAATCACACCTATTTGTCCATCTGTTTCAACATAAAAAATGGTGTCCAACGTGTTGTACCAGGAAGCTATCAACCGACATAAGATGAACTTTTCTTATTCCTTTTCATGAAGCCTAACATAATCGAGAGGGGAAAAAAAAAAAAAAAAAAAACTTAAAAGAGAAAGTAAAACTATCAATTTTTCATCATAATCATGAACTACCATCAACCATTCCTGCAAATAAAGTAATGAAACGATACAATGAACAAAAATAATAACTACCTGAGCAACAAAGAATGTCAGGAAACACCACCACCAAAACCACTGCTATGAATCCATCCATGTTCAACTGCATCGCTATCCCTGAACCACAACCACTATCCTCCTTGCTTTAATGTATTTGAAAATTTCAGCATCATGTCTCTGAAGCTCATGAGAAACGTCACCTCCCCACACGAGAATTCTGCAAATAAATTTAGGAATACAGATAAAAGCTACAAGTGAGTATCCATTTCATATCTAACAACCAGATGCACGAACAAGTAAGCCTGCACATGACCAAGATCTACAAACAATATACGAAAATGAAAACCTGTTCTCAATTTATAATGCCAAACAACTATAGCATTTTGTAGTTCAGCCAATGGCCATAAAAGTATTACCTAGATCTGATTCATCATGATCCAGTGTAATCACTATATATTCTCAGAAAGCTCAAAGTGTTTCAAATATTGTGAACACATGAATTGATCCTACTTCTTCTTAATGCGGTTTTCCTTGAACACAAGTAAAAACGAAATTCAGAGACCAAATGTTTCTTTCAATCTTTTACAAAAATATATAAGGCAGAGGGTGGTGGTACAAATAAATCCTGCATTTCAAACTTCTTTCCTTCAATATTTGACAAGAATAAAAATCCATTCTTCACAAAATCACAATCTAGCTACTGTATCAATAAAGTTCCTTTTTCTGTGTATATACATTTTTTGTGCTTTGATCTAAAAGTCGTAAATCTTCGGAATCGACTTTAAAAAGGTCCCGATATCACCACAATTGACCTTCGGAAAGTAGATTCTTGACTTCCTCAAGGTCGATTTGGTATGGTGCGGTGCATCGGTAAAATGAAAGTGGTATAATTAAAGGATCCCTAAGAAAAAGGTGACCACTTCTCAGCCTAGAGTAGGTGATGTGCGCTCTGCTGAAACACCTCAGTCTTAGATTCACACCTTTTCGACCCAAAATTATGAATATAATACAGTTGTACTTGGTCAAGTGTACACTTGAAGAAACTAGTGCTCCATCTTTACTTGTGCAAAAGCAAAACACACTCTCTGCGCCTCATATATATTACCGAAACCCCTGCTGCTTGCTCCCCTGTTGGCCAATTTACTTCACTTCCCAAACCTCTCTTCATCCTCCATTCATGTACCATTTGCAAATGTATGTCTTGACACAGTGTGATCTGTACGGGCGTACACGGCATATCTCCCCAATACACCGTAACAATATGGCATCTCATACAGCAGCTCCATCATGCACACCTTTACCACTAAATTATTGGCCACATGCGTTTTCTAAAACTGCCTACCTCATTAACCACATTCCCACACCCATGTTTAAGCAAATAAAAAAAAAAAAACCTCTAAACTTCATCCAAAAGCTATTCCTGGGTTACCCCACTAATCATTGATTGATCTTGCATCACATAAAATTCACATAGCACAACACAAAATACTTGTACAGAATTCAATTATACAATTAATTTAGACTATGGCAAAGAAATGACAACTTTAATTCCTATCATTGTGCAAGACATACAATTAACAAGATGATGATGCAACAAAGGATCTCAATATCCTGATATCATATCACCTATAAAAGAGAAAAGAACAAAAAAACAATTGAAGTTTACGACCGAAAGAGGCCTTAGATTTAAGTAATTAAAGCAATATTACCATACAAGATTCCAAATATTAGATCTTTACATACAAGCAGCTGACAAAAACCAATTCATGCAAAGATGTGCATCAAACAAACTAGTTCCACAAGCCTAAAGATTCATACCTTCAACAAGATCAGTTCACGTAATTTGCTTGCGAAGAAGAGATGAATTGGCTAAAAGAGAACAAGTATAGGAATCTGGTTCAATCCCATGAATTAACATTTCCTCCAAAAGCAACTTTGCTCCAAGCCCTTGACCTTTTTTAAGGAGGCATTGAACAATTGGATTATACGTAAAACTGTCAGGATAACAACCACATTCTCTCATCTTAGTTAGAAGCTCTTCGGCATCCTCCAACAACCCTTCTTGACAAAATCCTTTCATCATGGCATTAAATGTTCTAACATTAGGCTCCAGGCCTAAAGAAGGGAGTTTGTCAAACAGATTTCGAGCTGAAGATAATTTATGTGCTTCACATAATCCTTTAATAACAGCATTATATGCTGCTATGTTTAGAGAAACGTTGCTATTCTCCAGATCACATAGCAATTTGTGTGCTTCAGAGACGAGGCCATTTTGATATAAGCCATCAAGCCAAATGCAATAAGTGAAGCTATTCGGACTCACTCCTTGAGATTGCATCTCGCTGATTAACTTCCTTGCATCAGCACATCTACCAGCTTCAAATAATCCGTTGAGCAATATGCTGTAACTCTGAATATCAGGATGACATCCTTGAGCCACCATGATCTGTAGGACTTGATGAGCTCTGTCCATCTCCCCTCTCAAGCAGTATCCATCCATTAGTGCACTGTAAGTGACTACGTTGGGACGCTCACCCCTTTCGACCATGATTTTCAGCATAGCCTCTGCCTCTTCAACCCTACCTTCTTTGCTAAAAGCATCCATGAGTATATTGAAGGTAACTACGTCAGGGTAAATTCTCGTATTTGCCATTTCCATCATTAAAATAGTGACATCTTTCCATCTGCTGAAATTGCAAAGCCCTTGGATCACTGAATTATACGTGATGATATCTGCCGGGGTTCCATTAGCAGCCATTTCATATAGAAGCTGAAGTGCTTCGTCCACCTTCCTCTCCTTACACAAACTATCCATGATTGTGCTGTACATCACAGTATTCGGCTTATAGGATCCTTCTTTCTCCACAAGGCGGAGCAGTTCAAGAGCTTTAGAAGTGTTTCCAGATTTGCACAATCCATTGATCACAGTCCCATAAGTAATCTCGTCACAAACTTTCTGAATGACCATTGTTCGGAATACTTCCACAGCCTCCGCAATCCTGTCTGATTTAAATAGTCCACGAATAACAGTGTTGAGAGTAACCACATTAGGTTTGAATCCATGCTTGATAATGCTAGCTAAGATTGCAAAACCAAAATCAACCTGATTCAAATGGCAGAAACAGTTTATCACAATATTCATAGTGCGTTCATTAATGGATACATCCTTAAAGCGCATTTCTCTGTAAAGAAGGACGGTGGAGCTGAATTCCTTCATCTTAACAACACCGGTTAACAACTGATTGAAATCAACAGCAGAAGGCAGAGGTTGAAATTCAAGCATTCTATAAAACAAAGTATGAGCATCATCCACCCGATCAAACCCAGTTTTGCATTTCACAGCTAACAATCTTATAACTTCAACCCGGGTTAAGTTCAAAAGACGTGAACCTGGAGGAGGAATCAAATGTCGAGTATGTATAGCAGCATAAAGATGAAGAAATGAAGGAGAAGAGAGATGAGATTTACCCACAACAAGAGAAGTCATTCTCTGCATCTTCACGGGGGTTTTATGCAGAGTAATCGATCTTCAAAGTGTGCTACTACTAATTTTGGGGGAGTTTTAGGTTGATGAATCGATTTAATTGAGGACTGTCTTTCTTCTATTACACATAGGTGAATTTCCAGGCATATTAAAAAGGTAAATGAATGTATAAAAATAAAAAAAATAAAAAAAAAGGTAAATGAATGTATAAATCGTAAAGCAAAATAATATTAATTTTATTTTAACGGATACGAAATATACACACGCACAATTTTATATCTCAATGAGAGGTGAACACAGAACCTCAGGTTAGAATCGACAACACTTATTGTTGGAGTGCATCGATTTTGGTGACTTTGATCTCTAAACTGATGAATAAACCGGTGGAACAAATATGAGAAACTGAGACTGAGAATGATGGTCAGTTTTAGTAAAGTATATTCGATTTGTGAAAGTCAGTTTAATGAAGTCAATCAGAGTTTCTTACGAAGTCGTGATCGATTTTGGTATCTTTGAGTTTTGTTGAGTATATTTGAGTTACATCAGCATGATTGATTACAAGTTTGGAAAGTCGGTTTGATCTTGAGTTTAAATCACGGTGATAACATTTGGAGGTGGGGTCCACATCTCAGGGTATTTATGACAATTCCGACAAAGATTTTTGGCGGTTAGGGTTAGGGATTTATGCCTATGAATATCAATGTTGTAATCAATGCAAAATGTGTCTTTCAAGAGTCGTGTGTTTTCACAAGTGTGTGAAAATACCTTGTAATTTTATGCATAGTAAAATATCTCATTTTTCTGTCCGTGGAGTAGGCACAACGCCGGAAACCACGTTAAATCACTGCGTTCTCTTTGTTTCTGTGTTTTATCAATTTCCGTCATACTTTACATTTGCATTGCTTCTGTTTTAATCTTTCTTAAACTGCAAGAGTTTAAATGCAATGTTTTCAATGAAGGTCAATGTCTTATCGGCTAAAAGTAAAGCAAAATAATTTAAATATCATTTTCACTATGTAGTTATAATGTAATTGATGTACAAGATCTACAATAAACGGATAAAACACAGGCTAATCCAAGCTCCAAATTTTCATTCATAAAATGATAGATAGTTTTTTTTATTACAAGATGATGAAGTTCTATGGGGACTTAGGCTATTTATAATATAAGAAGCCCAATTAGGTAATTAATAATTAAATAAAAGCCAACATGGCTATTAACTAAACAAAACATAATAAAATACTATTAATTATCTTTGATGCTTCTACATCATCTCCATCCCCTCTTAGAAATCTCGTCCACGAAGCGAACTTGTAAGGATCCGCATTGAGGCCGCACAAGCACAATCAAGATCCATCGGCGGGTCAAGTCCATTTACCACATTGTGAAACAATTTTAAAGTCTCCCTAAATTGTCCAATGAGATCGTTTACATCATTCCAACCCTCCCATAAAATAACTCGTCCACGAGTTAAATTATAGCCAACACCCATTCGATGAATACAACGTAGGACAAATACGCCATGCCAAAGTTGGACATTTATAACTCTTGTGGCATCATGAATCAATCTGCCCCATTTCTGGTCCACGTGTTTCTGCTTAAAGCACTTGTATTGTCCAAATATGTGCACAATATTAGACAGAGTCGTCATCATGTTAAAAGCCTTCTCTTCACCCAACCCAAGACAAGAATGGTGCATAATCGTTTCCCTCGATGTCTGTTTTGTGCTCACAATGTCACCTGTTAGAAAAAATGACTTGACCTCTCGGGTGGATTTGCGGCGGATGAAAATGATCTGAGAATTCGGAGAAGTTTTGTCCCGCCGTGTACTGAAAGCTCAGCAAAGAGCGAATACAACTTCGATTTTGTTCTAGCAGGTTCGTAGATAGTTGGGACCTGCAATTGCCATTTTCATCTTTATTGATCCAGCCCCACCCGCACCAAACACGTTTATAGTACCTGGAGGGATATGTTTTGTGAGAGAATATAATATAGATATTCGGTGGAATTTATTTATCATGTCTAACGCAACTAAAAATGAAGTTGAATTAAAGACTTAATTAAGGGGAAAAAAATGGACTAAAACTAATTTTTCCATATATATATATATATATATATATATATTCTACCATTCCATCGTTTTTATTTACTTTTAATAGAATTACTTTTTCCCACTTCTAGAAAAACTTTTGAATTTTTCAAAAAGGAAAAAAATTGAGTTGCCTTTTACGAATATAAAATCAACCATTTATCAAAACCCTGGCCTAGCTGAGCCACTCGATGCTCGCTGACAGGCCCTTTTTCTACTAGTGCTAAACCAGTCCTTAACCGACAGTGTATCGGGTCAAACTGTAGTGCTAGTGTGGTGAGTCAGTCAGTGTCGAATCCTCGGGAAACATGGTAATTCTTTCTAAGTGTGGTTAAACACAAAGAAATTTGTTATTAACTCGATCTAAACCATGATTTTATAACACGGATCACTACTATTCTACTTAACATAAAATAAATGCGTAATTTAAAAGTTATTCTAATATAATATATATAGATATATAAATATATATAGATGTACATAGATTGCACAATATATATATATATAAACACAAATATATAGATACCAATATATAGAACTGTATGTATAAGTTTATAAAATGCCAAAGTTTATATAATTGATTTATACGATCTTTTCAAGAAGCGGAATGTGCTTCGATCTTTCCTTTTATATTAGGTCCAATTGAGTAAATGAAAGCGGTCTTTCTCCCGAGGTTAACAATTCCTCCTCACACGAAAGCGTATGAAATTGTCATATGTCATTATCATCGACCCAATCTCCACAAGCGCCCCATGCTAATCTCGGTTAGTCGAGCAGTGTACCGAAAGTACAAATCTACCCCGGATAAAAGAGGTTATTCCGTTCGTCGCCGACGGCCGATGTTATTCAAAAGGCTCCGGTTGTCGGCGGATCGATTTAACTTTCCGGTGTTAGTTTCAATTAAAGCTGTTGATTTTAACATTATTACGATCTTGAGTACAATTTTAATAAGATCCATCTTTCCCAAGACAAAATCGCCGGATAGGAAATAGGATTCCGTAGTCACGCCAAGACGGCCAATTTTACCCTCCGGTTTTTCTATCTTTTATCTCATATCCTAACTTCTGCGGTGGGTTCATCGTTAGGTTATATGGTGCGATTCATCTTGGTTAATTACGTCAATCCGAATATTATCAATACGTTCTGAATAGAAAAAGATTCAATTAACTCAATTTTAGTGAATTTTAATTGATAAAGATTCCTTTACCTAAAAGATCGAAATAAAACGATTACATAACTTTGGCTAGTTATTAGAGTTAGCCTAAAAACATTATAACAACGAAAAAGATAAAAATAAACATAAATACTTTAGAAAATTACCCGATTACAAATGCTGAATCAGAGATCGTATTCTTCCGGACATTACAACGACTTCATCAACACCGATCTTCTGATAATTTCTCGAGCATTACAACGATACTACGAGATTATTATTATTGGCTTAAGGCCTATTTACAAACTACTAAATTAAAAAGAAAATAGAAGAGAATATATATATATATAGAGAGGGATATATATATATTGGTACACTCCAACTCGGTTGCTGAATGAGCTCCTTATATAGAAAAAGTCTTCTAGCCGGACCGGTCCGAGGTCAAGCCGGACTGGGCCGGTGTAATGATGATGTCCACCGCCTTGATTAACATCAGCATGTGCGGTGATTATATATATAATTATATATAATTATTAAACTTCTAAAATTCATATCTCGAGTTTTGGATCTCCAAAAATCATGATTCAAGCGTCATCGGAAAGCTCTCGGGAAAATCTACAACTTTCGTGAAGGACTCTTCTTCAGATAATGTCGTTTTGATGAGCCATTTGTTTGTCGAAGACATTTCTCGATTACCACTTAACCAAATCGATTGACCAAGCATTCACTTAAGTTTATTCAATTGATTATTTAAACTCGTGGCACTCTCTAAATCCTTCCGAGAGATATGATTGTACTTTAATATGTCGATTCGGGGTCTCGGTTTATAAATGCAATAAAATACCACAAATACCCACGTAAATCCGACTTACACTCCGATTTACTAAAATCGGTACAAAATTACAACTTTTACTATTTTTACTACTAACTACTCTAAATTATAAAGATTAATATTTCATATCATTTATATCATAATTTCATATATTTTATATAGAATTCGTTGATAAAACATAATAATATAGCGTATATTTGATCATATAAAAGTAGTATATCAACTACTCCCCACTTAGCTTTTGATCGTCCTCGAGCAAAAATAAGCGGTAATAAAAGATAATATAATTGATCAGATTATAGTTTTTAATGTAATTTATATTGTCAATATTATAAATATATTACTTATGCTAATTTAAAATTGTAAGAAGACAGAAAGTGTATATAAATTAAATAGCTTAAACATCAAATATTATTTAGATAAAATTGTACAAGTGACTCTTAATAAGTATAAATAAAATATTAGAATTATTTTTAATCGCAACTATTATGAAATCCTGGAATCGGAAACTTGGTCAGGTAGTCGACAAAAATGGCTTATAAAGGTTAGGCTCAAGATGTTGGTTAATCGGAAAAAGGGAAATCAAAAAAGAGAAAGAGGCAAGTCGTACGTACCTACATCTTCATATTCTTGATCAAAAAACGTAATCTCGATTAATTGCATCTTTTTTTTTTTTTCAATTAAGAACTAAAAGCGTGAGTGTGTGTAGAAAATCAAACTTACAAGCATTGCTTCATCAAGATTGATCGGAGTACTACTCTTTCGATCTAAAATTACAAGTCCGGTTTCCTTAAACTTGTAATCATTCTTGATATCTTATGATTCGACTTTTTCTTTTTCATTTTATGCCTTCATTCCCAGCAATAGGACATTTCGAGATAATACCCTAGCTGGACTACTATTATCAGGCAATCGGGAGCTTTTAACCCTCATAGTGATATAGGACATTTCGTGATAACCCCCTATTCAAATCATTGGTAGCTACAACCGATATGTTATTTTTATTTTTAATTTTGTCGATCACAGATAAGGAAGATACCTGGTATTCGATTAATTCTGTGTAAATATGGTGCTTCGTTCCTAATTCTTTTATAGAATATTAATATATCCGAACTCATTACCAAAATCGACTATCTTGCAAGTGTCATGAGGTAAGATCGAATATACTAATACTTATCTAATTTTTCCAATCTCAGCATATACCAAAACTTAGCTTTTATGTCTTCATCTCTTTTCATAAGTGCGTACTAACTTGCGGAATTTCAAGGAAATGTAGACCAAAATTAGCTAAAGGTTGGTTATTTCTAGTTAATCACAATGGCAATTTAGTGAGGTCTTGATCACTCTAATCAAGTGAGTAGGAGATGACAAATTGGAAATTTATTTAGGTAGAAATTTATTTTGCATTTATAGTTATATTTTTTTTTTTTTTTTTTTTGTGGTGCCAGAAATCGACATCCTTAGTCCAATTCTAAACTCATAATTCATATTGAAAAGAAAATTATTCTAAAAATTTTACTTATAATTATCAACATACTTATATAATTTCATGAAAACAATATCTAACATTAATTATTTAATTATATAAACTTAAAATCTTATTAAAATCTAAATTAGGCATAAAATATAATTATAATATATCTAATATACTTTACTTAATTAAAAACTTATTCTTCCAAATTATATCATTTCTTATTCATATTTATATATTAACTACTAAAAATTAAAAATAAGTAATAAATTTTTTGATAATTTTACAATTTTCGAAAATTTTAATGAATTTTCTAACCTAACTCTACTCCCCACTTACGAAGTGGCATCGTCCCGATGTTCAGTGAGTAATAAAAAAGTAGGTTTGAAAATAAAATTAAAATTATCCATTATCGTTATTATTTTGATTTTATCTTTAGCGTGTACTAATATATTTGAGTAAATAACAGACAAACTTAAAAAAAAACTAAAACATATATATTAAACAAGAAAAATTATTACAAACTAAAAGAAAATCATAAACTTAACTAAATTGAACTAAAAAACTACAACCTTAACTTAACTTAATTTATTTAAAACTTAAACATCATCAACAAACCATCAACCAACTATCTAGATCGTAGACGAACAACCCGGTGTATCAACCGGTAGCAATCCAACTTGATTATTTCTAGACGGAAAAATCTCATCCGTCTCCAGCTCTCCTACTTCACTCATTTGAATACACAAGCGTGATATCATCCAAGAATTAGGCATAGGTTTCCCCCTACTACCTCTCGTGATCGCAAATTCCAACACTGTCCTTTGAATCAATATACCCCAATCGACAAATACACCAAATGTCAAAGCATAAAGTAGAAGCATTTCATTCTCGGCCAGGCTTCCAAAATCCCAGGTGGGATAAACTCGAGAATTTATAAAATGCTTCCACGCCTTCAAATGTGGAAGTAAAGCTCGTGTTGACAAATCGTGATTTGTATCGAACAGTGGAAACAGACATTGGAAAGACTCGTGTACTCTATTCAAATGATTAGAGGGATTTTGGAGTCCCCATTGCATCTCAAAATGTGGCATCGAAACTGGAGGAATTTCAAAAATTTGATTGATAATAGATGAAGAGAAGGAACAACCACTCCTCTTACTGAAACAATCTGAGTGATATCAATCATGGGTGTCGTCATGAGGGCAGAATAAAATTCTCGAACTATCGAGACATTTATCCTTCCTCTCGGTGTACTGATAAATTTTTTCCAACCAAAACTTCGAATGAGAGTTTTACCCCATTGATCTATTTTATCGACATTTAAACCTTTCTCCAACTGAATTGGAGAATTCGCAAATCGATGGTGTAAAATGATATTTTCGTTAGAAGCTTGAGATTCCGGAAGATCCGGGGTATTTGGCTCGTATGAATTGACAGATGGAGATGATTGGTTCGACATTTTAAAACTAGATGAAAAGTAAAAATTAATACAAGAAGGTAAGAAGATGGATAGTGAAAGAAGTGAAAAGATATGGCAAGTATTGCTCCTATCTTTACTTCATTAAATAGATGAAAATTTATACGTACGTGGCTGCATTAGACGGACTCCAAAATGACTCAGCCTTCTTTCCTTCACGGCTCGGGCCGGGAATAGGCCGGACCGGTCCGGCCTCATCTTTCTTTTACTGAGGGGACAGAGGTGAAAGCCAAATCTGTGTTTTGTTTTTTTACTTCACATGTGCAACAATGAAATGTACGTTTTATATATTGAATATGATACCGATAAAATGATTAAAATGTTGAAAACGATTTACTAATGATACAAAGTTATTTTTGGGTTTTTATAGTTTATAAAAACTAAAATGATTTAGAATGCAAACCAAATTTCGATAAAACGATTGTAAAATCAAACTAAACGAAAACGAAAACAAACCAATATCTAAATGAGACGAAAATGAAAATAAACCAATATCCAAATGAAAGTGTCGAATAAAATATGCAGTAAAATTGTTTAATCAAACATAGTCATTAAATTCAATCTTCATCATAGTCCTCCTCAGGATCAACTTGAAAACTCGAACTCGGAAACGACTGAGAAGCTGGCGGCTGAACTGTAGTCGTGGTCCTGACTGAACTATCAAGACCCATCGAACTCATGCCAGTTGTGACATGGGCAAACTCAGTGAATCCTCCCCAACTCGACATCATTTGGTCTCTCAACACACGCCGAAAATACACCTGTTCCACTAGATTGGCTCCCAAAAGGATATGACGATGGATGAAAGCTCGAAGGTGGTGGAATAGGTGCTACCCAATCTGGTAAGGTATAGGGATCTGACTGACAAGGTGGATAGGCAGGATCATCAAAAGTAGGATTACGGCGTTGCGCCGTTCTTCTTAAACCTCTACGAATATCATCACACCACCGCTTATTACTCTCGGAGATATAAAGCCATGTTGGCTTGACCACGTGCAACGTCTGATACTAAAGATTGAAACATATCGTATGTGATAGTGTTGGAGAAAGGAGTTTGTTGAGGCTGACTAGAAAAAGATGGAAAAGAAGAAGATGTGAAAACTGGTGGAGCTGGTTGAGTTTGACTTCTTCTAATTAAAGAGCTTATACTACCATCGGGAAGTCTAGTCAAACTAGGTCCAATTAGGTTGGCATCTGCCAGAGCTAACTTGTCATTAGGCAGGACTGGTACTCCCACCCTACGACATAAATCTGAGATAAAACAAGGGAAGTACAGATGACTCCCTGGTCTGGCAATGACAATACTCTCGAAAATTCTTTTAAACATGACCTTTCCAACATCCACTCTAACATCGTGAACCATCGCCCAAGCGATACACACATCTTCCTTTCCAAAAGCAGTATGTTTACTAGAAGGGTAGAGAGTATGGCTAATAAATCTTTTGATCGCCCTCAACCCTCTAAAACAATTCCCGTAATTAAACCGATTTTCAACCCACACAGCGGTTGGGTCAAAAGCGTTCTGAGCTCTCAGGGCAGTCTGCTCAAAGCTTGCAGGATCATCTAGATTATAAACTGCCCTGTAATCTTCCTCATCAGGAAAAACTTCAACTCCTAAAATTGCATTAATAACGGCAGGGCTAAAAGGGATATTTCTAGCTCTTAGGGGTACAATTGGCGACTGAGTAAGCTGCTCTTGTGAAAGTGTAGATAAAACAGAATAAAACTCAGCTACTAGAGTCGTGTTAATCTCCCCTTCCCTTCTGGCTGCTAGTTCTAACCACTGACGTTTTCTAAAAATATTTTTAACCTCATCACCTAAATCCTCCAAATCTAATCCTCTTTCAATCAAAACATCACATTTACTATAAGTGTTAGCATACGCTTTCTTAGCCTCTGGTGATGCTGTTTTATCGAAGCTTACTGCTTCTTCCTCAGGTGATAAAATTACTGTGCCTACGACAGGAGTTGAAATGGGAATGTTTGATTTCCGCTTTTTAGAGATTTTCCTACTCGACTCAGCCATTCTACGATATTGGTAAAGCCAATCAACAAAAAAAAATAAATAAATAAAAAATAAAAATAAAATAAAAATGTCACAACACACCCAAAAATCAAAACAGTTGAAATTAATCTAAAAAATTATGAAAAATACGAAATTGATAACTAAATAAACTAGATAATACCTTATAGTGTAGAAAACGTTGAAAAATAGGCCGGAAAAGCGGTAAAGTCGCCGGAATGAATGTAGCTTGTTTTTGCTCCTTTTCAATTTTTGCAACTTTTGTGTAAGAGAGGAGATGAAAAGAGGAAGAAATCAAGTAGTAGTGGTAGTGTGAGAGGTGAAATTTTGTGGAAGAATTGATAAAATTTTTAGTGGTGGGGTTTCAAAGTGCAAGTATTTGTTAGAAGAATTAGGGAAGAAGAAGAAGAAGAAAAGGGGTCCCCGTCCTTTTTTATGTTTTTAGACCCTGGACCGGTCCGGATTAAGGGCCGGATCGGTCCGTGAACAAAATTTTTTACTTTTTCCGATTTTTCACTTTTTATGATTTTTTTTTTATATTTTTTTTTTTTGATAAAAACTTTTAAAACTTAGTTAAAACCTTAAAAATAATTTTTTTAATAATAATTTTTAAAACTTAATAAAATCTTTATAACACTTAAAAAGCTTATAAAAATTTATATTAATTCTTATAAAATTAAAAACTTTTATAAAATTTTTATAAAACTCCTCAAATTTCATAAAGATCCAATTTTATAAAATTCTCAGAAGTTATGTGAAAATTTTATAAAGCATAAGAAAAGACTCAAAACTTAAGGGGTTCCTGATTCTTCGATTTCTAAATCTTCCAGAGTTCTGATATAACGCTCAATTAACCTAACTCCTAAAAACGAAGCATTTGAATTATCTCTCGAATTCCATCGGATTTTCGGATAACCACCTAATCGTTCCTTCCTAACAATATTCAAACACTCATCCGGGATTTGGTTGTGTTTTTCCCACGGCGTCAACATGTTCACTTTTTCCACAGATTCGCATCTCATTAGAAACTTTGCCCTTCTTTTTATCGCACTCCTTGATGTTCCATTACAAACTTCTTTCAATCTGATCTCTCTCAACAATTTCTTGTTCTGTTCAAAAACTAAAGCTTCTATTTTAAACGCGACATCTTTATCAAGGCCTAATTTCAAAAGTAAAATAAAAATTCCTATTCTATCTAAAAAAAACATCCAGTTCTTTTACGTCTATCCGGTAAAAGACGAAAATAGTTTCAACATAAATAAAAACACAGAAAAGTAGAGTAAAGATAGATAGCACCTGGTGTTTGGCTGATTTCAGTTTCTCTGCTTTTCAATTTCTTTTTGTTCTTCTGCTTTTTCAATTTGTCGGGGGATCAATCAGTAGCATTACTTCTTCTTTCAGTGTGATTTCTTCTCCTCCACAAATAACTTTACTCTATGGCCATTGGCTATAAAAGTTGTATTTCCATCGATTAGTTCAATGACTCAGCTTTTGTAAACCCGTGTTACTTTAAATGGACTGTCCATCTTGATTTAAGCTTACTCGGAAACAAATTTAAACGTGAATTGTACAAGAGCACTCGATCACCTACATGGAACTCACGCTTAAAGATTCTCTTATCATGGAAAGATTTCGTATGCGTTCCTTGTAGATTCGAGCATTTTCATAAGAATCGAGACGAAATTCTTCTAGTTTCATTAATTGAAGCAATCTATGATCACCGATGACCTTAGGATCGAAATTAAATCTAATAGCCCAGTAAGGCTCGGTGTTCTAACTCAACTGGGAGATGACATGACTTACCAAAGACTAACTTATAGGAGAACAACCAATTGGTGTTTTAAAAGTCATTTCAGACGCCCATAATGCATCATCTAATTTAATTGCCCGCTTTTACGATTTGAGTCTCTTGTTTTCTACGATTCTTTTGATTTCTCTATTTGATACCTCTACCTGTCCCACTAGTTTGCGGATGATGTATGCGTTCTAATTTATCGCGTTACACCATATTTTTCAACTATCTTAGTAAATGGTCTATTACAAAAGTGTGATCCTCTATCACTAATGATAGCCCTCGGAATGTCATATCTGGTAAATATATTCTTTTTAAGGAATCTTATGACAACTTTGGTATCATTAGTGGGAAGAGCTTCAGCTTCTACCCATTTTGAAACATAATCTACCATTACAAGAATAAATCTTTTTCCAAAAGAAATAGGAAAATGTCCCATGAAATCTATACCCCAAACATCAAATAATTCACATTCTAAAATAGGTTGCATAGGCATTTCATGTTTTTTAGATACATTTCCCCATTTTTGACAAGATTCACAAGATTTAACATACTTATAAGCATCTCTATATAGTGTAGGCCAATAAAACCACATTGTAAAATTTTAAAAGCAGTTTTCCATCCTCCATGATGACCTCCTGCCTCACGATCATGACAAAACGATAAAACACTTAAAATTTCATTATCAGGCACACATTTTCTGATTATCCCATCCGAACATTTACGGAAAAGGTCTGGTTCCTCCCAGTAATAAAATTTTAAGTCATAAAAGAATTTCTTTTTCTGTTGCCAAGTCCAATGAGACGGAATATAATCACAGGTTAAGTAATTAATGATGTCTCCAAACCAAGGTGACATTTCCTTAGAAGGAATTCTATTCTTTAATAACTGCATGGTTGAAGGAGTATCTAATCTAAATAGTTGTTCATCAGGAAATGAATCTCTAATGTCATTTCCTATTTCTTCATCATTTTCCATTCTACTTAGATGATCTGCTACTACATTCTCACTTCCTTTTTTATCTTTAATTTCAATGTCAAATTCTTGAAGTAAGAGAATCCATCTAAGAAGACGAGGTTTAGCGTCTTTCTTACTCGATAAATACTTGATCGAGAATAGTCTCGTATAAATTATTACCTTAGAACCAACAATATACGATCGAAACTTATCTAAGGCAAAAATTACAATTATGATTCTTTTTCTGTAGTTGCATAATTTAGTTGAGCTGCGTTTAATGTGTGAGATGCATAGTATATAGCTTTGAGAATTTTGTTATATCTTTGACCTAAAACAGCTCCTACAGCTAAATCACTCGCATCACACATAATTTCAAACGGCAAATTCCAATCTGGTGCTACTAGCACTGGTGCAGTAGTCAACCTCGCTTTTAAGGTCTGAAAGGCTTCCATACATTTACTATCAAAGTTAAAAGGTACTTCCTTTTCAAGTAAATGACTTAGAGGCTTTGCTATTTTTGAAAAAACGGCAATGAATCTTCTATAAAATCCTGCATGTCCAAGAAATCCTCTTAGAGTTCTTAAATTAACTGGTGGAGGTAATTTTTCAATTACTTCGACTTTAGCTTTATCAACTTCAATACCTTCTTCAGAGATTCTATGACCTAAAACAATTCTTTCTGATACCATTAGATGACATTTTTCCCAGTTTAGTACTAGATTGGTATCTTCACAGCGTTGTAACACTCGTTCTAAGTGTAACAAACAAACATCGAATGAATCTCCGTAAACACTAGGGGTGTACATAGTCCAGTCCGGTCGGTTTTTTACGATTTTCTGAACTGAACTGTAGTTACGGTTTTGATATTTTCTGAATTGAACTGAATTGGTCATTTTTCTGAATTGGATTGAACCAATACAGTCCGGTTCGGTTCAGTTTCGGTTTTCAGACTGTATTTTATTTACCATAAAATTTTGATTTTTTTCTTCTAAAAATGAGACAAACACCATTATTGGCACCATAAGCCAGCGGGTGGTCGTTGTAACGACAATTTCAAAGGTTGCTTTCAGCCTTTCACGATCAAAGGATGAAGAATATTAGAAGAAGTAAGAACGGCCGGTGAGCTCAAACGGCGGTTATCGGCAGCTGGGAAGCATTTTAGGTTTAGGTTTAGGTAGAAACGGCAGAAGTATAAGGCTTAGAAAATTAGGGTTGTGTGTGGGGGGTTTTTATAGTAGGAGCTAGTGAACAAATTAAATTTTATATATATGAAGTATAACCGGTTCGGTTCGGGTCTAATCGGTTTTTATGGATAAAACCGAAAACTGAATTGGATTTCCGGTTCGGTTTTTCTTCAATGAAAAAACCGATTGGAAAACCGCGGTTCATCATTTTCCGGTCCGGTTTAATCCGGTTCAGTCGGTCAGTCCAGTTTTCCAATTTCGTTGTACACCCCTAGTAAACACTAAAGTCGTCCATAAAAATTTCTAAGAATTTCTCAACCATATCAGCAAATATAGCCATCATACACCTTTGAAACGTAGCTGGTGCATTACATAAACCAAACGGCATTCTTTTATAAGCAAAAGTTCCATAAGGACAAGTGAAAGTAGTTTTTCTCTATCTCCTTTGCAATGAATATCTGTAAATATCCTGAATAACCATCTAAGAAAGCAAGAATACTTATGTCCACTTAAACGTTCCAACATCTGAACTATGAATGGAAGTGGATGATGATCTTTCTTAGTATGATCATTTAGTTTTCTAAAATCAATGCACATTCGATATCCGGTAATTTCTCTTGTCGGAATCCATTCATTCCTTTCATTCTCTTTCACTGTGAAACCTCCTTTCTTTGGTACCACTTGAGTTGGACTTACCCATTCACTATCTGATATGGGAAAGATTATCCCCATTTCTAATAGCTTAATGACCTCTTTCTTAACAATTAACTACAAATTTGGGTTGAGGCGGCGTTGTGGTTGAATACAAGGTTTAGCATCTTCCTTCAGAATTATCTCATGAACACAAATCTCAGGGCTAATACCTTGAATATCGGCAACTGTCCATCCAAAAGCTTTCTTATGCTTTCTCAACATTCTAAGTAATTGATCTTCTTGTTGCTCAGTTAAGGATGATGAAATAATAACCGGTAATAGATTATTATTTTCAAGAAAAGCATACTTCAGATTCAAAGGTAACGGTTTCAATTCCAGATTCTTAGGTGGATCTTCCAGTGATGGTTTAAGAACTGGTCCTTCTAGTTCTAATTCCAAATACTTATGCCATGATGGTTTAAAAGTAAAACTTCCTTTATCTAGAGAAAGGATTATCTCTTTCATTTCGGTGTCTTTCTCATCTTCCTTATAGATAGACAGAGTTAAGCATTCTTCTAATCTGTCTTCAAAAGTTGGTAACTGATTATCATAGACAGAATGAATATCTTCTATAAAAGAACATGATTCTGGTGATTTGTATGGATGATTCATAGCTTTGAAAATATTGAAAGAAACTTCCTCTTCATTGACTCTCGTAATTAATTCTCCTTACGGACATCTATTAAAGTTCTTCCTGTAGCTGTAAATGGTCGACCTAAGATAAGTGGCGCTGAATATCCTTCTTCCATTTCCATAACTACAAAGTCTCTTGGAAAATAGAACTTGTCTACTTTAACCAATACGTCCTCAATAATTCCTTTAGGGTATTTAATCGATCTATCGCTTTCTGCAGAGTCATTTCGATCTTAAGTAAGATTTCTATACCTAGCTTCTTATAATCCTCATAAGACATGAGATTTATACTAGCTCCAAGATCACATAAGACCTTCTTAAACAGAAATCCTCCAATTTCACATGGGGTGGTAAAACTTCCAGGATCTTTCAGTTTAGGTGGTAATTTATGCTGCAAATCTGCAGAACATTCTTCATTTAGGCATATATTCTCATATTCCTCTAATTTTTCTTATTTGATGAATATCTTTCGAAACTTTCCATAAGCGAGGCATACTAATTAGAGCCTCGATAATGTGGGGATATTAATATGAATATGACGAAAAGTATCAAGGAAACGAGCATACTTACGATCGCTTTTAATCTTTTTAATTTGATCTTTAGGTGGGTAAGGTAAAGATTCCAAATCTATAACCTTTGATCCCAAAGTCATTTTCTCTTTTCCTTTCTCCTTAAACTTTTGAGTATTACTTGATCGCCAAGTATCATTATCTTGGATTTTCTCTTTTAAAACATTCCCTGAATCAATCTCTACTTCAGATTCCTTCAGTTCTTCTTGTTTTTCATCCTTGTTTTCATTATCTTCTATGCTAACATGTTCCTTGAATAAAGTCCTTAAATCTTTATCCATGGGATCTTTCAAAATCCTAGGGATTTTTACCCATTTTTCACCTTCATTCTCAGGTTCCAAACTTCTATTCCTTTTCAAGAAATTCTCTATAATTTCTTCTTCCTCATTAGTGAATTCAATTTCATCTTTAGTTTCATCATTTTTTCCATCTAAATCATTTTCTACTTCATTATTTCCAAGTTTTCTACTCCATTCTCGCCACGAGTTTTCTTCTCGTAACTACAACATTTACCTCTCTTGGATTTCTTTCGGTGTTACTTGGTAATCCTCCGGAGGTCTCTTGTTATTACGTTCACCTTCCCTACTCAAATGATCTTCCATATTCCTTAATGAGGCTTCTATTGTTCTCATTCGGTATCATGTCCACTCATAGATGTTTTCATTGTACTCATATCTTTAGTGGATTGTACCAATAGAAGTCATCATTGTTTCCATATTCTTAGCTTGAGTAGATACTACACCCATCATATTTTCCATTAGTTTTTCCCATTTTTCAACTCCTTACCGCAGTTGAGTTGAACTCGAGTTCTTGGTATACTTTGAGTGGTATGTTGAGGATAGGTTCTAGGTAATGATTGTAATTTCGATTAGATGTGTTTTCTTGATAAACTTGATTCATGTTCTATATGAAGCTGGATATGGCGGTTGTCCTTGCTTACTAGGGTTTTCGGACCATCGATAAGTAGGGTGATCTCTTCTAATAGCATTAAACGAGTTTGAGTATGCATTGTTCAAATTCCTATCTTCTTTGAAGAAAACTCACCTCCTCTCTTGAATATCCTGGTGGTTCTTCAATTCCTATTGACATATTATCTCGATTTGAGTATTCGGTTGGTGTACTATTTTACGAACTTTGGTTTTGTTAGATTGTAGGCCATCAAATTTCCTACTCAAATTTTCTAAATGTGCTAGAACTTCCGTATTAGATGTACATTCTAATGCAAAAGCTACTTTTCTCGGTGCTAGAACCGGTTTCCCACATTCGTTATTTTTGGAAATCTTTTCTATAGCATCGTAAACTATTTGAGCTTCACTCATCATTAAAGAACCACCACATGCATGATCTACATGCGACGTGAATCTTTTCTTAATTTACGACAAAAAAGTTGAATTTGCATATCTAAGGAATAACCATGGTCGGACAGGCTCTTAACAGCTTTTTTAAATCTTTCCAGGCATTCCCGAGCGTTTCTTGAGATCCTTGTCTAAAGTTAGCAACCTCGACTTTTAATTCCAAATTTCATCCAGAGTGAAATATTGTTTGTAAATTTAGTTTGAATCTCCTCCCAACTAGTAAGTGAATGATGTGGAAGAGACATAAACCAATCTCGGGCTCGTCCTTTTAAAGAAAAGGAAACATAGTCATCCTCGTTAATTCCTTATGAGCACCTTGACTTTTGGTCAGTATTGCCTGATTCTTCAAAAGATAGAGATGATGATGTGGATCTTCATCATCCTCTCCTAGAATTGGGCTCTTGCGTCAATTAAACCAAAAGATGAGATTTAATTTGAAATTGTTCGCTCCTTCATTGGGTAAAAGTATGGGATTATTAGTCCGGTTTCTTCTTATGGTTTGATCACGAGATAGGTCTCGGGTTTGGTGGGTTATTACGATTATTACGGTTCCGATTCGATTATTTCTATTATTGTTATTATTATTATTAGGGTTAACAGTGGTTTCGTCCATGCCACAGAGCATGTTCTAGTCCTTGTTCAGTGTTTCATCACCGATTTGACCATTCTCGTATTCTGTTTGATGATGATTCTTGGTCAGGATTTCCCTGACTAGTATGACCACGCTTACTCTCTACTCTTAACTGCCTTTCGTAAGTGTTTATGTCAGGCTTATAAGGAGTGAGTGGGGCCTTACCGCTTCTGGTCATTAACTAACGAAAATAGAAGATAACTCGAAATTGATAGAAGTAAAAAGATTGGTATCTAACCTATAAAGTAAGTACCAACGAAAAAATAAAAAAAAGAAATGTGATAAGAAGAGTGTTGACTTATTCTCGAGAATTTTGAGCTAATACAAGTAGTAACCATAGACACAAAAAAAAGAAATTAGCGACGTTTCCCCGGCAACTGCGCCAGAAAGCTGACAGGCCCTTTTTCTACTAGTGCTAAACCAGTCCTTAACCGACAGTGTATCGGGTCAAACTGTAGTGCTAGTGTGGTGAGTCAGAGTGTCGAATCCTCAGGGAAACATGGTAATTCTTTCTAAGTGTGGTTAAACACCAAAGAGCTGTTATTAACTCGATCTAAACCGCAATTTTATAACACAGATCACTACTATTCTACTTAACATAAAATAAATACGTAATTTAAAAGTTATTCTAATATAATATATATAGATATATAAATATATATAGATGTACATAGATTGCACAATATATATATATAAACACAAATATATAGATACCAATATATAGAACTAGACAGATAAGTTTATAGAACTAGCCAAAGTTTATATAATTGATTTATACAATCTTTTCAGTAAGCGGAATGTGCTCGATCTTTCCTTTTATATTAGGTCCAATTGAGTAAATGAAACGGTGCACTCCTGAGGTTAACAATTCCTCCTCACACGAGCGTATGAAATTGTCATATGTCATTGTCATCGGTCCAATCTCCACAAGCGCCCATGCTAATCTCGGTTAATCGAACAGCAGTGCAGTACAAATCTACCCCGGATAAAAGAGGTTATTCCGCTCGCAGACGGCCGATGTTATTCAAAAGGCTCCGGTTGTCAGCGGATCGATTTAACTTTCGGTGTTAGTTTCAATTAAACTGTTGATTTTAACATTATTACGATCTTGAGTACAATTTTAATAAGATCCATCTTTCCTAAGACAAATCGCTTCGGGTAGAAATAGGATTCCGTAGTCACGCCGCGACGGCCAATTTTACCCTCCGGTTTTTCTATCTTTTATCTCATATCCTAACTTCTCTCGTCGGGTTCATCGTTAGGTTATATGGTGCGATTCATCTTGGTTAATTACGTCAATCCGAATATTATCAATACGTTACTGAGAATGAAAAAGATTCAATTAACTCAATTTTAGTGAATTTTAATTGAAAAAGATTCCTTTACCGAAAGAGATCGAAATAAACGATTACATAACTTTGGCTAGTTATTAGAGTTAGCCTAAAAACATTATAACAACGAAAAAGATAAAAATAAACATAAATACTTTAGAAAATTACCCGATTACAAATGCTGAATCAGAGATCGTATTCTTCCGGACATTACAACGACTTCATCAACACCGATCTTCTGATAATTTCTCGAGCATTACAACGATACTACGAGATTATTATTATTGGCTTAAGGCCTATTTACAAACTACTAAATTAAAAAGAAAATAGAAGAGAATATATATATATATAGAGAGAGATATATATATATTGGTACACTCCAACTCGGTTGCTGAATGAGCTCCTTATATAGAAAAAGTCTTCTAGCCGGACCGGTCCGAGGTCAAGCCGGACTGGGCCGGTGTAATGATGATGTCCACCGCCTTGATTAACATCAGCATGTGCGGTGATTATATATATAATTATATATAATTATTAAACTTCTAAAATTCATATCTCGAGTTCTGGATCTCCAAAAATCATGATTCAAGCGTCATCGGAAAGCTCTCGGGAAAATCTACAACTTTCGTGAAGGACTCTTCTTCAGATAATGTCGTTTTGATGAGCCATTTGTTTGTCGAAGACATTTCTCGATTACCACTTAACCAAATCGATTGACCACTTGTCCACTTAAGCTATTCAATTGATTATTTAAACTCGTGGCACTCTCTAAATCCTTCCAGAGATATGATTGTACTTTAATATGTCGATTCTCGGGGTCTCGGTTTATAAATCTGTAATAAAATACCACAAATACCCACGTAAATCCGACACGACACTCCAATTTACTAAAATCGGTACAAAATTACAACTTTTTACTATTTTTACTACTAACTACTCTAAATTATAAAGATTAATATTTCATATCATTTATATCATAATTTCATATATTTTATATAGAATTCGTTGATAAAACATAATAATATAGCGTATATTTGATCATATAAAAGTAGTATATCACTCGCCCGTGCAATGCTCGCTCAAATAAGATTTAATCGAACTCGAATTCGAGAAACTCATCAATATTAACAAGCCAAATTCAAGCATCTTTTTTCTTGCTCGAACAAACTCGAGCCGAGTTTGAGCATCATTATTTTTTGGGGTTGTTCGACTCGATAAGTAAATGTTTGATTCGGTTCGAATCGGCTACACCCCTAATCATCATTGACAGATCCAGACGCAAAAATCAAGTCACCTTAACTAACAACATAAATACAAATTGTTATAATGACATAAATGGAATGAGTAGTTGATGATAACTATACTCGCTGCTAGTTGTCCCATTGTTTTTTTTTTTTTTTTTTTTTTTTTTTTTTTTTTTTTTGGTTTTTGGTAGAGAGGGATGGAAGGCTTGTTGTATAATGGTGCCCCTGCTATTTATATATTTGATTAATTCTCAAAATAGTATCGGTATATGTGTTATAATATTCTTTTTGATGCATTAATGGCCATGAAATGAAATTAACAATTTACATCATATGGCAAATGTTTTGTGTTTTATTATTTTGAAGGAATTATTTAATTATTTAATTAATTAGTTAAAATTAATTATTTGCCAATTTTTTATATTTAATTGATACTAATAATAATATATAATACTCCCTCCGTCCCATTTTATTTGTCCTCTTTGACTTTTCAGAGAGATTTTGACTAGCGTATTTAATGCTTTGAATCTTGTTAAATGATCCAATATTTTTACATTTATGTCACTCCAAAATAGTCCAGCCCCGAAGTATTTTGTTTGGGTCATCAGAATTTTTTTTTTTTTTTTTTTTGTTTTGCCCTTTTATCATTTATTTCATAAAACCCGGTCTTCTACTAGTTTAATCCTTTTACCCGTCCAGCTATATAAGGTTAAACCCTTGAGCTTTGTTTGGTTTCGGTTGGGGTTGAATTCATTTATCATTGCTATCCCATGAAAGCCGGCGCCTTTTTGATGACCATGGCTGCTCCTTCGTATCATAGAGATTTATGGGTGTCAATCTCTTTTATCTCCCCTTATCTCTCAGTGAATCGCAAATTCAAGAACTGAAACCGGTGAATTCGTTCCTTATCCCAATCTATTTCTGATTTTGTTTTTTCGTTTTTAATTTTTGAATAAACCTGGCAATTAACGAGTTTTAATTTGCAGATAATGATACTGACCATAAATTGGTCCTTCAGTTCGGTTTAGTGGCTCAGTGCCGGTTTGACTGAGTCACATGTCCGTTCGGTGCCTGTCCCATTCGGTTTAATAGTTGTGTTTTAATCTAAAAACCATGATTAAATCATAACTCGGTTGGCTATATGGTTCAATCTTTTGAGATTGAATCATTTCGGTTAAGGGTCAATACTGGGTATTTATACAATTATTTTAAACTATATATAATTTTTTATTTTATTTTATTTTATTTTTATTTTTTTTAAAACGAAAGATTGGGGGTGGGAGGAATCGAGCTGAGTCTCCAACCAGCCTGCGCAGGTATTACTTATGCTAAGTGCAGCTCTTGCCCGCTATATATAATTTTATGCAGGCTCGTATATATATTTTTTAGGGAAATTTTTGGTTTGATATTATGATAATACTTCTAATTGTGTTACAACATCAATTGTTTTTGGCTCGTATATTCTTTTTGGGTTTAAAAAAAAGTATAATAATATTAAGTAAAAAAAAATGTTTTTAAAGAATGACCCACGGCTTTTTATAAATTTTTTTTTTTGGTTAAAAAAATCCCTGAAAATTCGAGTAATCAGTTTGTGAAATTCAAATTTTGGAGTTATCTTCTCCAAGTTTTGACTATAAATACCCCGTATCTGTTTTTCCTTTTGGTCGTCAAGAAGTTGAGTTCTGTGGTGACACTGAAAAGTGTGGTTCTGATTAGTGGTCTGCGCTAATTGAGGTCTCTTGTGTTCTCTGTCAGAGGTAACTCAATTGATTCAATTATAACTTTCTGTTTATGGTTTTTGAATGTGTTGATTGCATGCTTAGCTTAATAGTAGTCTTTTGTGATATTAGTTTTGCTGTGTAGTCTGTGTCTGTTCTTGTGTTTAAACATTGATTTTGGTAGTTGATTCTTGGTGATCAAAGTAGTAGACAACATCCAGGTTGATCTGTAGTGCCAAGTCTGAGTGCCTAGTGAGGTTTATTGTATGTGCTTTGAGTCTGAATAGAATCAGTGCCTTAAGTCCTTGTTTTTGCACTTTGACAGAAGACTTGTGATTCTGGTCTTAGTGTATCCCTTGTTGTTTGTGTTTCATACAATATTTAGAAGTCTTACATTCAAGGCCCTTGTACGTGTTGACTACATTGAGTTGTAGGTCTTCACTCACTATAAGAGGTTTGTCTGAGTTGATTCAAATTATTGTGTGATTGAGTGTTCAGATCCCACCAAAATTGTTGGTTCTGATTCTGAACCTCAGCATACACATAGTGTTGTTGTTGATCAGTTTTAGGACACCCCTTTTGTGTTTTTATTAAGTCTGCAGTTAGTCTGTGTGAGTTTGCTGAATCCTGTATTCTTGTTGAGTCTGTTTTGTTGACTTCCTGCCTGCTAAAAATCTATGGAGCTGCTATTCTAAGATCATCCTATAATAGCTAGAAAACAGGTTTAGTAATCTGAACTGTGTATTCAGTCGTATGTAACTGCAGGCCTGATAATCCTCCTTTTTGGACTTGATTATCATTCCCAAAGTTGACTGATAAGTTCAGTCTTTGATCTTGATTTTCAACTGTACTTTTGTAATCTGCTGTATATTTTGATCTGTTAAAATTGCTATAGTATGGTAGACCTGCTGTGTTGAGTAAGCTGAGTATTTTTTTTTGTGTCTTGTTTGATCTACTTGATATCATTCTGTTTTGGATAGACCTGCATTTGTTTTATCAGTCTTCGGCAAGTTTCATATACATACTACAGCAATTTTAAAAGGCAATTTTTACCCACACTCTATTCACCCTCCTCTAGAGCGTGTCTGCGCATTATCAATCCAACAAGGCTGTTAGCTTGTGATGTGTTGTTCCAGTTCTGCCCTTCATTTTTTTTTTGTTGTTGTTGTTTTTGTGGGCTCTGTGGCTGATGTTTCGTCCCTGAAAAAGGTATTTCTGAAGGGGCTTATTTTCTGGGCTTGCCTGTAATTTTGAATGGTTAGTATAGAACAAAAACCATATTTAATGTAAAAATTATGTTTTATAATGAAACATGTCTGGAATATAATAAGCTTAGTGTTTTAATGGTTGATGATGTTCAATTGAATTATGAAATTTGATATGTTTGTGTTGCTGCTACTTAAAATCTAGCTCTGCAACATTCATTCATGACTTACCGCTAATCAAAACGAAATTAGACCCCGTATCCGGACCCGTTCCACCTCAACTAGCATGTATCACAGCAGCATAATCACTCGTTCGGATGTCTCCTTTTACGGGGTTAATAGCCTCATGATGCAATAATCACTTACTTAATGAACAGTATAGTAAAGCGTTTGTTGTTGCGTTATCTAAAACATACCCAGTTTCTTCGTCTTCATCTCCCTTTGAAGTTTGAACTACCACTCCATTGCTAATCACTCCTAGTTAGTGATGCCGCCAACTGCAGGGGGACCAGACCGGAAGTCCATGTTTCATTCTTAGGTTCAACCCTCATTTCATGGAGTGGCAACATCATCAACGGAGTCAGAACATCGAGCAGTCGCATCAGCTACTTCAGAAACCGTTTGGTTGATTTGCTTACGCAACAGTTTTAAGATTTTGAAAGAGACGGCAATTCAACAAAATATATCTTTATATACATCAAACTACTTCAAATTAAGCTTGAAATGGATACTTCTTCCTCTATAGCATTTCGGCGTCTGCAACAATACATCAAAGCAATAAGGTACTTATTCCACTATAATAAAGAATAAAAAAAGCTTGTCACATACAGAAATGCATGCAAATAATTAAAAACGTAAATCCTCAGAACGAATGACGAGCATCTCATGTCGTTCCATGTATGAATACGAGTTACAAACTTTAAAATCAAAACAAATGCTTCTGAAGGATATGCAGGAACCCTAATGGCAATCCTCGGCTCCGTTTCAATAAAACGACTCAGTGAAAAACATGTATGTATTAATTGAAGAAGAAACACTCACAATCACCAAATCGTTAATTAAATCATGTTAGCATGCATGTCCTAACGTCCACGTGATATAACTCATAAAATCATTCATCAACAATCGCAATAGCTGCACAATTTAAACAGCATATCCACCCACACACACACAATTAACTTTCTTATATAACAAACTTGAACAAATCAAGAAACTCGCAGCAGCGACCTGTCATTCTTTGATATATTGCTACAAGGTGAAACCTTCAACTCACACTACTTGTACAGAATTCACACTTACGAAATGAACAGAAAACTTCTCACTATAGTATAAACCAGATACTTAACAAGGTGATGCTACAAGGGATCTCTATAAAATACATATATAAAAAATTAAAAACAATCGAAACTTACAAAAGAAAGAGGTTTTATGGTTTTTGAAGCACTTTTGGTAGCTGCTATCTGTATCATTGTTCTTGCTTCTTTTTTTCTTCGTCAAAAGCGAATTGAGATGGTGCAAAGCCCCCCCGGTTCCCAGACCCCGTATGCCGTAAGTAGTTCCACCACAACTCTAAATCTCGAGTAAGCAATACTTGTGTCGTTGACGTAAGCATGCATCACTGCATAATCCAAACACCATTCAAGCATGAAGCATATTCAAATCGACTTGCATTTCGTCTCGAGATCTTGTTGGCGAGAAAAAAAAAAAGAACTTCAACTTCACCATATACACACAACTAAATGTTCAACTATAATCATTAGTCCTACCAAATGGTCAAAACACAGCATGCCACGTCGACATTCACCAAAACACAGCGATTCCTTCCATCATTTAAGATAAGAAAACCAAACGAAAATATAGTGTCTGGTCTCACAAAAAAAAAAAGCCTAGAAAAATGGCTACTCTGATACCCAAAACATCATACCAATTTATACTTAGTGGCCTGTAAAATTCTAAACTATATTCTTTATATTGATACATATATATACTCACGCATATCTTGGTGTCTTTTCATAATACCTAGGACACTCCACACAACTCTATGGCACTACGGTGTAGGTGTATACACACATTATTATTCATGAATGAATTCATGTATATATCCGATCTTACCTAAAGAAAATCGACTACCAAGTACTTGTACAGAACCCAATCACTTTAGACATTGGCAATACATCCTGCATTATACACAAGAGCAGCTAACCGAAGCTCGTAAACTCGTGTGTAATTGAAAATCGCCATATATACCACTTCCCCTTTCAGCCTCCTTCCCTACTAATAAACACCAACCTTCAAATATTTGATGCAAAAAACCGATTATAACATGAGCAATTCTTTTTTTAAGGGGAAAAAAATCAGCTCTCCGAACCCCTAAATCCTAAGGCATGAAGAAAACATAGAATATTGCAACCACATTCATCCGGGCAACAATTTTCATTTGACCAAAAGAGAAGGGCTTAGTAGGATGTAGTGTACGGTGCAAAACCAAAATTTCCCTTTTCCTCCTGCTCAGCAAACACACACAAACCCCCCAACATGATCATCAAGTTACTTATTCATTAAGAAGACCACGTAAAACAAACCAATTCAACAAGGCTAAAGACTTGTACCTTCAGCAAACCAAACCGGTTCAACACCATGATTTAACATTTCCTCCATCTGCCGAATCCTCGACTCTTTTTATGGAGACCCTGAACAATTGCATGCATACAACTGTCAGACAAACAACCATATTCTCTCATTTTAGCTAGCAACGGTTTGGTATCCTCCAACAACCCTTCTTGACGGAATCCTTTCAACATGGCATTAAATGTTCTAACATTGGGCTCCAAGCCTAAAGAAGGAAGTTTATCAAACAGATTTTTAGCAGAAGAAATTTCCCCTTTTTCAAATAATCCTTTGATAAGAGCATTATATGCTGCTATGTTTACGGAAACGCTATTGTTCTCCAGATCACATAGCAAAGTGTGTGCTTCAGAGACAAGGCCATTTTGACACAAGCCATCAACCCAAATGCAATGAGTGAAGCTGTCTGGACTCACTCCTTGAGATTGCATCTCGTTGATCAACTCCCTTGCATCAACACATCTACCAACTTCAAATAATCCTTGTATCATGGTGTTAAAGAGAACAGCATTGCATTTCATGCCTATACAAGAAATTACTTTGAACAAATCAAGGGCAACATCTAAATTCCCTTTCTTGCAATGTCCGTTGACCAATATGCTGTAACTCTGAACATCAGGATGACATCCTTGAGCCAACATGGTCTGTAGGACTTGACGAGCTCTGTCCATCTCCCCTCGCAAGCAATATCCATCCATTAGTGCATTGTAAGTGACTACATCAGGATGTTGACCCCTTTCGACCATGATTTTCAGTATATTTTCTGCCTCTTCAAAGCTACCTTCTTTGCTAAAAGCATCCACGAGCATAGTGAAGGTAACTACGTTAGGGTAAATTCTCGTATTTGCCATTTCCGTCATTAAAATTGTGACATCTTTCCATCTGCCGAAATTGCAAAGCCCTTGGATCACTGAATTATACGTGATGATATTTGCCGGGGTTGCATTAGCAGCCATTTCAGATAGAAGCTGAAGTGCTTCGTCTACCTTCCTGTCCTTGCACAGACTATCTACTATTGCACTATACATCACAGTATTCGGCTTATGGTGTCCTTCTTTCTCCACAAGGCGGAGCAGTTCAATAGCTTTAGACGTGTTTCTACATTTGCACAATCCATTGATCACGGTCCCATAAGTAGTCACGCAACAAACTTTACGAAGAAGCATTATTTTGAATAATTTCATAGCCTCTGCAATTCAGTGTGTGCTTCAAGCAGTCCACGCATAAGAGTGGTGAGAGTAACAACATCAGTTTGTACCCAAGCTTGAAAATGATGGCGAAGATTGCAAAACCAAAATCAACCTGATTCAAATGGCAAAAGCAGTTTATCACAATGGTCATGGTGTGTTCATTAATGGGTACACCCTTAAAGCGCATTTCTCTGTAAAGAAGGCGCGGAGCCGAATTGCTTCATCTTAACAACACCGATTAACAACCGATTGAAATCAAACAACATGAGGCGAGAGGTTGAAATTCAAGCATTCTATAAAACAAAGCATGGGCATCATCCACCCGATCAAACCCTGTTTTGCATATGACTGATGATAATTCTACCCGGGTTAAGTTCAAAAAATGTGAACTTGGAGGAGGAATCAAATGTCGAGTATGTAGAGCAGCATAGGTATGAAGTAATGAAGGAGAGGAGAGACGAGATTTACCAACAACAAGCGAAGTCAGTCTCCGCATCAATGTACGATACGTGATGATATTTGCCGGGGTTCCATTAGCTGCCATTTCAGAGAGAAGCTCAAGTGCTTCATCCACGTTCTTGTCCTTGCATAGACAATCTACGATTGTGCAGTACATCACAAAATTCGGCTTATGATGTCCTTCTTTCTCAACAAGGCGGAGCAATTCAATGGCTTTAGACGTATTTCCAGATTTGCACAGTCCATTGATCACAGTCCCATATGTAGTTTCGTCACAAGCTTCCTGGATGACCATTATTCGGAATAATTCCATAGCCTCTACAAAACTGCCCGCTTCAAACAGTCCATGAACAAGAGTGGTGAGAGTAATCACATTAGGTTTGAACCCAAACTTGAAAATGCCCGCCAATATTGCAAAACCAAAATCAACTTGATTCAAATTGCAGAAACAATTTAACACAATGCTCATGGTCCATTCATCTACTGGAACACCATGAAAAAGCATTTCTCTGTAAAGAAGGACAGCGGTCCTGAGTTGCTTTATCTTAACGACACCGGTTAACAACCGATTGAAATGATCAACACAAGGCAGAGGTTGAAATTCAAGCATTCTAAAAAACAAATTACGGGCATCATCCACCCCATCAAACCCAGTTTTGCATTTGACATCTAATAATCTTATAACTTCAACCCGGGTTAAGTTGAAAAGATGTGAACTTGGAGGAGGAATCACATGTCGAGTATGTATAGCAGCAGCATAGAGATGAAGAAATGAAGGAGAAGAGAGATGAGATTTACCCACAACAAAAAGAGAAGTCAGTCTCCGCATCTTCAGGGGTTTATTTACAGTTATCGATCATGGCTTTTCAACTTGATTGAGCTTCGTTTTCAAATCTCAGTTTCTTCAAACAAAAACGGAACAGATGATGAGCTACTAATTCTTGGGGAGTTTTAGGTTTAAAAATCGACGAATGTGTTTCTTCCCTAACACACAGGTGAATTTCCACGCATATTCTATTAAAAAGGCAAAAGTAAATCCACTAAAATAAAAAATAAAAAATAAATGATAGTGGTAAATTGTAAAACAAAATAACTAAAATATCATTTTTTGACTTACGATTAATACAATAGTTGTTATCGTGTCACAAACTATATGTTATTTTATACTTTTAGATTTGTCTTATAATATAAGTTATACTACGTTATAAATGCCACATTTATTACTTTTTTTTTCTATCTTACCCCTAATTTGTTATCAATATAATCACTTTTCATTACTTACCAACAATTGTATTAATGATAATTAAAGGACATTTTAGATTGGCGAGTTCTATTGGCACCACCATTTTACTACTAACACTTTTTTTAATATTAATTTTCATTTATTTTTTCACACCACCAAATCACTTTTTAGCACCACGTTACGCGCGTTAGAGCCACTGACGTTTTTTTTTCTCGCAACATAGTGGGTTTGACGTTTGACACCAATGACACATTTAAAACTGTAAAATCAGTGTCACTGACGTTTGGATTGGAAGCCAACGTCGATTTCGATATGTATTCATTCATCAGTAAATGGCGTCGGTCATCGGCGTTATGTTGTTCAAAATAATAAAAATACTCAATGTGGTGCCAAGAAGTGATTTATAAGGCCAAGAAGTAATCGTGGTCTTAGTGAGTATTTTAAGTAGTCTTAGATAGAAGCCACATTTAGATTAACTTTCAAATTTATGACATTCAACCAATTTCTTAATCTGCCTAAGAATCTCTAAGTCGACTTATATTTTGGGACGGATGTAGTATATTATATATATATATATATATATATATATATAATATTTTTATATCGGGTGCATGTCATTATAGAGGTAATGTGTATGTGATGTAACTTTAATGAATTTAATTCAAATAAAATCCTAGTATTGTAGTAAACATAATGGTATTAAAATGGTGAGTTCTATTGACACAACATTTTTACTATTGGCACCAATTTTTTTTAATATTATTTTTTCATTTACTTCACCATACCACCAAATTACTTTTCGGCACCATGGTACACGCGTCAGTGCCTTTGACGTTTCTTTTCGCTAACAACGTCAGTGTGACTGACGTTTCTCAGCAATGATATATTTATAACAATAATATCAGTGTTCGCGATATTAAAACCAACGCGATGTCGGTGGCGACTGCGTCATGGAAAAAAAAAGTCTGTGACACAGAAGTTATGTTGCACAAAATAAAAAATATTATGATGATGTCAATAGTTAAAGTGTGGTGCCGATAAAAGCCGCCAAAAATTATTATTCAAAAACAAACGTGAGATAATGGTTTAAATATGGCTTCATTTAGACACTGAAAGCTAATAAACTCATTGCGTGGAATGACGTTTATAGCATTAAACAAACTTTCAAATGATGTAAGAAATTAGGCATTGATACCAGAAAAATATTCAACTATTTAACACACACACACACACACACAAAAAAAAAGCTCGAGAACAGAAGAAATTTTATAGTGCAAACGTTTGTATTAAGGTTGTGTATCAAAAGACATACATCATAGTCATTCATTTCACAAAATACATTTTTATTGTGTAAGGTTATAAATGAAAGATTATAATTTTATAATGCTATCAATGCTGCCAAATCAGTCCAGTCGTTTTCTCGAATCTGCAAGTATGGAAGGCCTATATGCAAAGGATGCAACGCAGGACACGGTAGAAAAATTAGTTAAAATTTCAGTATTGGTATATGAATGTAGATGCATGTATGCATACAATCATCTTCCCCAAGTCCCCTCGGCTAATTTCAAGTTACACACATGCACACACTTGAAAAATCCGACAAACAAAACACAAAATACAACACATTTGTCAAGGGAAAAGAAATTACAAATCATCAAAATACAAACAAATGAAGGCTATATATGTGAAATGATGGTGATTACGTTCGATTTCATGGTCGCGCGTGAGGGCATTTAACTGTTGAATTTGAAGTTTTGAAAATTGCCAGCAAAGTGACCTTCAAAAACAGACACAATGTCTAATTGTTGTATATAATCCAGGTTTATGACACAATGTCATGGTGAATACATTCAAAGGCTTTGTTATAGGTTGATTGAATGTAAAGAGGATTAGACTTAACATGGCGCAGAAGAAGCGGTATTACTTGAAATTTGAAGGCCACCAAAATCATGAAAAACTTCAATAATCATGTCACTTCATTCAAAATCCTAAGTAACAGAATAGTCAATGCACCATGCCAAAGGAAAAAAACGATAATAAAAAACAACGATAAGCACCTACGAACAATGGAGACACAAACCCCAGAATAAAAACAGTAAGAATATTGACACGAACTATAGAACACCGATATATCTTTAAAAAAACATGCAGCTAACACTTACCGATAAGAATGGAGCCGTAGCGAATCTGGCGATTGAAGACGTCCATAGTCCAAAATACTCTTCAACATCTTCTCAAAATTCCCCTGCAATTGGTCTGCAAAAGCCCCAACCCTAGAAAAAAAAAAAAACAAAAAATCAGAACTAGAAAAATAGGAAAACTCGAAGCAAATACCTATAATTGCAGCCATGAAGGCCTGCCAAAAACATGAAAAACTTTAATAATCACCTCACTTCATTCAAAATCCTAAGTAACAGAATAGTCAATGCATCATGCCACCGAAAAAAACGAAAAACACCTACGAACAATGGAGACACAGACCCCGGAATAAAAACAGAAAAAATATTGACACAAAATATAGAACCGATGATTTTTCATCATTTTCCAACATGAGCCCTTTCAGTCAGAGTGCTCCATCTTGTTCATTTTTCAGCGATTGAGAGCAGGTTCCGGAGGATGGATTGAAAAGTGTGACTGAGAATATGGTAATAAGACCTGCATAACTCACTCCTAAGTGCTATCAATGGAGACCTTGAAGATAGCTTTAATAAAAAAAATAAAATAAAATAAAATAAAAAAAAAAAAACACTTCAGAACAGAGTTTCTCAAACCTTTCATTAGAAGTAAAGTAGTATTAAGTATAGAAGCAAAGGAAGAAAATATTAACCACAATTATGGCTTCCAAGATCGAACTCAGCTTTCTGTTGATAATATAAATGCTGAAGCAAGTGGAAAGTCTGTAAATATGAGCAAGTACACAAAACTAAGATAAATATGAGCTCAGTTTAGTCAAAATGCACCTCGCTCTACGGGATAACAAACCAAAACAAAACTGGACGATGCGAATTAGCATACATACAAATGTGACGATTACATACCTATGAATGAATTCTTACACTTTTTGTTACTCATATCCCCGTTATCGCCTGCGAATTCTCCATTTTATGAAAAAAAAAAAAAAGGGGAGGGGGGGTGGGGGGGAAACAAACAGCACCCTAAAATGACGCAATTCAATATGTAGCAGCAAATTTAGATAATCATTTGAATAAACACTAATCATATTTTTCGGCATGGCTTTAACATCCTCCTTATTACAATCTCAATATCCTCCTTATTACAATCTCAATATATATAAAAAAGCTCACACTTGTCCCAGTTTGTCCACGACATTGCTTTTTTACATTTTTTGTTAAACCAAACAGCGCAATACATCCACTGCAACGCTATCGGTGAAACCTTGGGATTTGTGCCGTTGATTTCAAGAATCAAAATGAATTGAATCGTATCGATATCCACATTCACATTGAAAAACATAAATTCGAAATTCACTTTATTTTCTACATGAATCTAAATTGCATAATCAATTTAATGATTCAAATAAGCAAGGCATAATTTTATCCGATTGATCAAGACGCCAAAGTCTTCTGAGCTGTAATCTCCTCACGACGGTCAATAGACAACATATTCAAGTTCTTCAGCCTCAAGCTCTAAGTGCAGAATTTATTGTTGAAAGAGGAACGACCGACCCCCATGTTTCCAAAAGCCAGTAGTAATCTTTTTTTTATTTTATCAAAAACAGCAACACGCCACCACCAGTAGGCTTCGTATGATCCAACCGTCTGAATCAAGATGGTATATATGCTGGGACAGATCAGAGACTTCAGGTCCAAAATTGACACCTACTTCTGGCTGCAAAGAAGAAGCTGAAACACCATATATCAGATTTTATAGGAAAGACTACAATGTTTTAGCATTGGCATTAGACAAGTCATTCCCACTCCTTTTCAGCTAAATAAATTTAAGAGATAGGATCAATAAAAATCTCTGTTGATTTCTCCATACTGGTAATCCCTGTTTCCACACCATTTATGATCCTTAAATCACTCCATCTTAATTAACTGCATGATTTCTCCAAGAATTTCAATGAAAGAAATCGAATACTTAAAATCACCTGCTGCTATCGTTGTTTATATAGCAGTAAACATCAACAGAACTTAGATATGTACATGAGAAAAGCACCAGATATACGGTGTGATCTGTACGGCATACACGGCATTTCTCATTTCACAGCACCAGCACCACCCCGGCCATACACCGTAACAATATGGCATCTCATACAACAGCTCCATAATGCACATCTTTACCACTCAATTATTGGCCTCATGCGTTTTCTAAAACTGCCTACCCATGTTTAATCAAAAAAATAAAAAATAAATTCCCTAAACTTCATCCAAAAGCTATTCCTGGGTTACTCCACTAATCATTGATAAATCCATCACATAAAATTTACATAGCACAACACACAATACGATTAATTTAGACTTTGGCAATGAAATGACAACTTCCTATCATTGTACAAGACATACAATTAACAAAATGATGATGCAACAAGCTGGGATCTCAATATCCTGATATCATATCAGCTATAAAATATAAAAGAAAAAAAAAACAATTGAAGCTTACGACTGAAAGAGGCCTCAGATTTAAGTAATTAAAGCAATATCACCATACAAGATTCCAAATATTAGATCTTTACATACAAGCAGCAGACCAAAACCAATTCATGCAGAGATCCGCATCAAACGAACTAGTTCCACAAGCCTAAAGATTCATACCTTTAACAAGATCAGTTCACGTAATTTGCTTGCGAAAAAGAGATGAATTGCCTAAAAGAGAACAAGTATACGAATCTGGTTCAATCCCATGAATTAACATTTCCTCCACAAGCAACTTTACTCCAAACCCTTGGCTTTTTTTAAGGAGACATTGAACAATTGGATTATACGTGAAACTGTTAGGATAACAACCACATTCTCTCATTTTAGTTAGAAGCTCTTTGGCATCCTCCAACAACCCTTCTTGACAGAGTCCTTTCATCATGGCATTAAATGTTCTAACATCAGGCTCCAGGCCTAAAGAAGGGAGTTTGTCTAACAGATTTCGAGCTGAAGATAATTTATGTGCTTCACATAATCCTTTAATAACAGCAGTATATGCTGCTATGTTTAAAGAAGCGTTGTTAATCTCCAGTTCACATAACAATGTGTGCGCTTCGGAGACAAAGCCATTTTCACATAAGCCGTCAAGCCAAATGCAATAAGTGAAGCTATTTGGACTCACTCCTTGAGATTGCATCTCGCTGATTAACTTTCTTGCATCAGCACATCTACCAGCTTCAAATAATCCTTGTACCATAGTGCTGAAGGTAACAACATCACATTTCATGCCTTCATTAGAAATTAATTTGAACAACTCAAGGGCAACGTCTACATTCCCTTTCTTGCAATGCCCGTTGAGCAATATGCTGTAACTCTGAAGGTTAGGTTGACATCCTTGATCTACCATGATCTGTAGGACTTGATGAGCTTTGTCCATCTCACCTTGCAAGCAGTATCCATCCATTAGTGCATTGTAAGTGACTACGTTGGGACGCACACCCCTTTCGACCATGATTTTCAGCATATCCTCTGCCTCTTTAACCCAACCTTCTTTGCTAAAAGCATCCACGAGTATACTAAAGGTAAACACGTCAGGGTAGATTCTCATATTTGCCATTTTTGCCATTAAATTAGTGACCTCTTTCCATCTGCCGAAATTGCAAAGCCCTTGTATCAACGAATTATACGTGACGGTATCTCGGTGGAGCTTCATTAATAGCCATTTCAGATAGAAGCTGAAGTGCTTCATCAACTTTCCTGTCCTTGCACAGACTATCTATGATTGTGCTGTACATCACAGTATCTGGCTTATAGGATCCTTCTTTCTCCACAAGACGGAGCAGTTGAATAGCTTTAGACGTGTTTCCAGATTTACAAAGTCCATTGATCACAGTCGCATAAGTAATCTCGTCACAAACTTTCTGAAGGACCATTATTTGGAATAATTCTATAGCCTCTGCAATTTTGTGCGCTTCAAACAGTCCACGAATAAGAGTGGTGAGAGTAACCGCATCGGGTTTGAACCCAAGCTTGAAAATGCTGCTTAAAATTGCCAAACCTAAATCAACCTGATTCAAACGGCAGAAACAGTTTATCACAATGGTCATGGTCCATCCGTCAAACGGTACACCTTTAAAGCGCATTTCTCTATAAAGAAGGACGGCGGAGCTGAATTGATTCATCTTAACGACACCGGTTAACAACCGATTGAAATCAGCAACAGGAGGCAGAGGTTGAAATTCAAGCATTCCATAAAACAAAGCGCGGGCATCATCGACCCGATCAAACCCAGTTATGCGCTTGACTCCTAAAATTTCTTTAACTTCACCCCGGGTTAATTTCGAATAGGGAGGAGGGTTGGAACTTGGACAGCAACGAGATGAATAATAAAGAGGTAATGCGATAGCAGTAGCATTATTACGATGAATAAGAGAAGCAGGGGAAGAACAAAGGGAAATTTACCAAAAGACAAGTGAAATTCCACATCTTCAACATATACAGATCTCGGATTTGCAAATCGCACACAAGTGAAAGTGAAAGGGAATGGGAATGGGAAAGGAAAGGAAAGTGAAAGTGAAATTCAACCTGGAGGAGAGCTGAGCTGCTTGCTTTCTATCTATCAATTCTCAACTTCTTCAAACAACAGGTTCGATGCCAAATTTGTTTACTGAAATTCTTCAAGATTTACTGTTTCCACTTTCAGGCCTTTAACCTGAAATTCTTCTTTCTTTCATAAATCGTTACCAACGATAATATAAAATAATAGATCATCAACGTAAAATAAATCGTAAACCTAAACCGTGAATGAGTTCAAGACACGTTAAGAAAAGAGAAAGAAGCGCGAAACATATCACATTCTCAGAGAAGAATTTCTTTTTTTAAAGCGCCAAGATTGTGAATAACTTATCTTCCAAATTTCTATTAGGAGTTTCCACCTACAAAATAAACCACGATATGATGATCGGAGAAACGATATCATAAAGTCGATCCTTAGCTTTCGACTTTCACGAATGTAAACACTATAGAAAAACAATAAACGGACCTAATCAGACGGTCAAATCACGGGACGCCTAGTTTCCAGATAATTAATATGTTTTAAAATGTGTTTATTTCATTTTCTATCGATCCGAATAATATAAAAGTGATTCAGTATTCCAACGTCAATTTTTAGTGACGTCAGATTTCAAACGGCGTTGGTTGGTTTAACGAGCGTTATGTTGTTCAAAATAATAAATACATTTAATGTGGTGTCGTATTCACGTCGCGTGCAAGACACCTTCGACGCGGATATTTGTTTGCCCTTATTTATTTATTTTTTTTTGTATTTTATAGTTAAACTCATTTCATCTTCAATCGTACACTACACAGTAGAACTTCAAATCCGTCGGTCCTTTTTTTTTTTTTCCCTTTTCTGCAGAAACTACTAACGGTACATGTTTGATAAAAAAGTACACGGTTTTATTCAATTGTTACAACGAAATCGAATCAAAAATTTTGGTTGATTGAAATTTAAAATGAAACCATATTTATCTGTTAGAGGTAATAAAAGGAATCAGACGTAAATATATACTTTGGTTCGGTTTATTATAACGGAGAATCGAAGCGAAAAATTTCGGTTTCTATATAACGGTCAAATCCGGGGACGCCTTACTTCCAGGATCATTAATACGCTTTAAAATGTGTTTACTCATTTTCTATACGATCTGAAAAATATAAAAAGTGATTTGGTATTCCAACATCAATTTTAGTGACGTTAGATCTATGAAATGGCGTCGGTTCCACCCGACGTTATCTTTGTTCAAAATAATAAATACATTTAATGTGGTGTCACGTAGTCACATTTAAGCACACCTTCTCGACGCGGATATTTGTTTACCTTTATTTTTTTGTTGTATTTTATATTAAATTTGACTCATCTTCTATCGTGACACTACACAAGTAGAACTTCAAATCCGTCAGTCTTTTTTTTTCCTTCCTTTTTCTGCACAAACTACTAACGGTACATGTTTGATAAAAAAAAGTACACGGTTTTATTCAATTGTTGTGCCGAAATCGAATCAAAAAATTTCGGTTGATTGAAATTTAAAAATGAAACCGCATTGTCATTGTAAGTAATAAAATGAACCGTATCGAAATATACACTTTGGTTCGGTTTATGTAACGGAGAATCGAGCGAAAAATTTCGGTTTTATATAATGCTAACCGAAATTCCGAGTTTTTATCAAGAAAAAAATCATTGTTTAAAAAAAACAAAAAAAAAATGCCACGTGTCAGTTCAGGAGGTTGCTACGTGGTCAATTGTGGAGCAACCTCATTAGCTTTTAATAGATATAGATATAGAGATAGAGAAGAAGATAAGATTATTATTATTTACCATTTTCAAAACCGAATTAAACCGAATTTCAGATTAGTCGGGTTATTTGGTCTCGGATACCAGAGACTTTAAAATTGCCACTTTTTTTTTTATCCGTGGCACCACAACTCTCTTAAAAATGGGTGTTTACCTTTGGCACCACACACTTTATTTTTAAATGATAATCATCATTATCATCATTATTATTATTACTATAATAAAAGAGTCGGTGTGTTTCCTCCGTCAAGTGTTTTCACCCTTTAAAATTGTTGTAAATTTAATTTAGTATTCCAGATATATAAATGTAGACATAAAAAAAAGTAACACGTTAAAAATGTTACACGTCATATTTGCTCAAGAAATTAAATTATTTGATATTTTGTCCTATTAAATTATATGAGATAATATCAAAATATATTTCTTATTATTCTTAAAATTGAAAGCCAAAAGATAATACAAATAAATATTATTTCCTAGATTTAATTTTTTGGGATAATATCAAAAATTAATTATTAATTGTCTTTTAAGGAAATAAATATAAAATATAATTAAAGTATAATAAAATAAAAGAGATACTAGTAAATTGAATTTCTTATTATATTTTCAATAAAACTGTATAAGATAAATAAGAAATTAAAAGGATAAAAGCTTAAAATGATTATCTTATTAAATTAAATAAATAAGAAATAATCATTGCTTGCTTATCATTCGGCTACTCCACACCTATAAATACGAGAGCTTTGGTCATTTGCAAATCATCAAGAAAAGTCAGAAGGAAAACAACAACAAAAGGGTGGAAAAAGTTAGCAACAACAAAAACGTGAAGAAGTTCGAGAAAAAACTCTAAAGTATTCTGTTTGAACACCAAAAAGAAGGAAGAAAAGACCTAAGAAGCCACAAGCCTTCAAAGGCGGCATCAAAGGCATCAACAACGTTCGAAGATCGTCCGCAAAATCCGGCGTTCTTCATCAACAACGTTCGAAGGTCAACCGCCATTCAGAGATCTTCAACAAACAAATGCGTCCTTCCCAAAAATCGGAAGAATACTACAAAAGTCCGAGAACAAGTCCCCACGACCCTCGGCAAAAGTCAAAAGGGGAATCAAAGGCTATCCCGTAGAAATAGAGATTTTGCTAGAGATTGTACCCACTTTACATGAAAATCAATAAAATCATTTGTTACAATTTTTCTTGTCTTTCTTTTATTTAATTTGCAGGACAATTAGATAAAAGAAGCCACAATTAACGAAGCCGACACTGTCAGTAAAGCTCTTCCAAACACCGGCACTCTCACGTGATTAGCTGCAGCATTATCGGCGGTGCTTTCATTGGAAGTTGGACCTTCGACGGAGCGAGAGTGAGCATTTAAGAAGGGCGGCGCATGAGGAGATAACAACGGCGAAGGTGACAACGCCGGAGATGGAGATAATTCAGGAGCTGGTCCTGACCCCAGAGATGCCGGCAGGAATACACTATCAACGGTGAAAATAACTAACGGAGTCGAGTCAAGCACCGTTGAAACAACATGAGCAGTCGATGTTGACAGTGACCCATCACCGGCGGTGGTGAAACTTAAATCAAACTTTTTAGAACCACCAGAAGCAAGAGTCGAAATAGAACCGGATTGAGTCTTCAACGAACCAATTGGAGAAGAAAAGAAAATAAGACAATTAAGGGGAATAAAAGTAATAATAATGCAAGAACCGTGAGTGAGGGTTCGTTTAGATCAATGTTACGAACCCCCACCCGGACATTTTTCCGTAAAAACTGCTCAGGACCGAAAAGACGTTAGTCTAACAGTTCTGATACCATATTATGATCAAGCGCTTACTATTCCACTAAAACCAACTGGTTTTAGTAAAACGGTAAGAACTTGATCCTAACATGCTACCAGAGGTCAAGAGATCGAACCTGATGTGAACATTATTTTCACTATTTATATTGTATAAGTGTAGGGAGAGATTGTCCACTACTATAAAGGCTATGTTAGATTAATGGAAGGAGACAACACTTAATACAAAAAAAGAGCTCCGGAACCAAGGAATAAAAAAAGAAAGAAGTTGCGTACCTGCAAATCGCTGCTATGAAGGCTGAAGGCTTTGATGTGTTTACAATAACACAATAAGTCTTTATATAGACCATGATTTGGTCAATGAATTATAAACCTAACCGTAAAAGAAATGATAAGTATTAAAAAAACACGTTAACACCTTCTTTTTTCCTAGGAACGAAAGATTATATTAATCGCCGGACAAAGTCGGTAAAAACAAAATACAACGCCGGACACCGCCGGGAAAGGCCGGAACAAAACCGGACAAAGCCAACTAAAGAAAACAACAACACAAAGCCGGGTAATAGAGCGAAAGAGGTCTTTGAGCAACAAAGAGTAAAATTCTCCAAATGACAAAGACGCCGCACACGGAACCTCTTATTCCATCTATTACTGACAAACAAACTAATACAAACAAACTAATATAAACACAAAAGAAAAGAAAAGCAAACAGCAAGCACCGCCAAGATACCACCATGCCCGTGCAAAACCAGGCACCCCTCCTGAAATCCAACCAGCGGACCACGAGCTGCCGCGGAAGATGCCACGAGTGACGGTTGGACACGAAAGATTGCCACTAGTGACCGACAACAACTCAGATCAGCAGCGGAAACAGGATGCCGAAGACTGAACCTCCGAGAAACAACTCCTCGGAACCAAACTGGTCAGGCCATCGACCAAGAGGAACCGGCGGCAAAGGCAACGCAATAATGATAGCAAGCGGCGCCGCCATCGACCCCCCATGCCCCAGATCTGAATAACACCATCGAAGAACACCACCAAAAGATACCGGAAAAGCAAATCACCCCCACCAGATCAAGATCAGAAGAGAGGAGCACGTGGCTTCCGGCCAAACGGAAACACCGGGCAAAGACGACGGAGGAATCGGATCGAGCAAAAGAAGAGAGCAAAGGGGAGAAACTAAAAGATTATTAACTAGAAGAGGAAGAATATACAATGAGAAAGAGAAGAGGGACGCCGGCAAAGACAAGGCCGCCCGGCGTCAAGAGGGAAATCTGCAAGAGGCGTTTTGAGTATAAGAGGCGAGAGGAAAAGGGGACCTTTTTAATCCAAACACGTTAACACCTTATTTTAAAGAAAAATTTTATAGTGCAATGAATCAGTTGTATGAAGGTTTGCTGCAAGTATCTTTCCACCTTTCATTTCTAACATCTCACACACGCAAAAAGTGTATTATGAAAGAGAGTTAAAATGAATGGGCTTAAAGATATCTTGAAACTTTGTCATAACCTTCCAACAAATCGCTGCAGACCATAAAAGTTCTCTATTTTAAAACATTCAATCAATCAAGGATTCTGTGGATATAATAACTAGAATTTGGTATAATAAATGTTTATTTTCTTAAGCATAATAAATTTAATTAAACACATAATAATTAGAATATGGTATATATAAATTCTAGATTATTATAATAATTACGAGGCAGAAATGCCTACAATGATACAATTACATTTTCAACAGGCCAAAAGACCGTTTTACCCCTGCTTTAAATTAAAAAAAAACACAAAACCCAACATTACCAAGAAATCCACCGTGAACGGAAAACCTTTCTCCATCGCATTCCTCTCCTCAAATCCCCAAATCTCCCACGATGATCTAAACAAATCTGCTCTAGATTCAAAATCAATGGAAGCTTCTCTGCCGGAACAGCCTCCGGTCCTCGGATTTCCTCCGAATTCTGCCCTTTTTACCATAAAAAAAGCCGAATCCATTAGATAAACAACTAATTCATTTTTGCTCCTGAAGTTTGCAAATATTCTCGATACTTAAAAGAATTTTGCGTCATTGCAGTAAGAAACTTAAGGTTCGAATTTGTTCGTTATGTGATTTCAGGAATTGAGCTTCAAAGTGCGAGTACTATGTATTTGTTATTGCCTTTATACAAAATCTCCGTAAATATATATAATTTGATTGGAAATGTTTTTTGTGTTAGTCGACTCTTTTGCAGTTGAAGATTTCGTAGTGAGCTGGAAAATACCTTATACCTCCGCAAATAAATACTCTTTGAATTTGTTTGTTCTGTGAATTCAGTATGTGCTTGCAGTGACAATTCTGAGAAAATAATGTTTGAAATTCTAGTAATTGGATAGAATTATGGCGCGTGATAACATTTAATTTGATTTGCACCTAAAGATTTTCTCTTAAAATGGAGAAAGACATCTCAAAAACAGGTCAAGAAGTTTATCTATCATACATCTGTTTCAGTCTGCTTTAATGTTTTGATTGTAAACCGACAAATGTCTCAATTTTTTTGAATGTTTTCTATGGTTGCAGCAACTAGTATGTTCAATGTACTGTTTTGATCTAGGCACATGTGAATTGGGGGTGGGGTGAGGTGAGGTGGGGTGACGGGTGGAGGACAGGGTTGCAGAGCAGGTTATACATTGTTTTGTTCTATCGTTGGGATAAAACTTTAATTTTCATCCTAACAATCTTCATGCTCTACCTCTCTTGTTAGTTGTTAGATTTTGGTGTGATTCGACTTGTTTGGAAGTGTTAGCTGAATTTGAGATTGGATTCGAGGCAATATGTTGCTTCTATCGAAATTTTGTGGTTTTTTTTCTATGTTATGGATTTGGTTTTGCTTCCACTGTTGAATTTGTTTAAATAACGTTAATGATTCCTAAAGACGTTTCCCTTTTTGGGTACTTTGGTTGGTTTAGTTTCAGTTTTGCGATATTTATGCTTTGATTCTTTGTTGATACTGATTGATGGGCTCTTAATCTGACAGTTCTTCCTCTTGACTTTTAATTCGAGATGGAGGCTTGGTGTTTGATTAAGAGTTTGAATGATTGTTGATCTTGGTACCGTCTGGCCTTACTTTTTATTGGATGTGTGTTATAAGCAAATGATCATATCACCATGGTAGGTGGGACAGGGCTTTTCGATCGATGGATGTCTCAGATATGTCGTTTCCTGATTTAGTCAGTTTATTGAAGTTGTGCATTCCATGGCAATCTGAGGCAGCTAATGTGCCTAGGGATTTTTGGATGCCCGATCATAGTTTCAAGGTGTGCTACGAGTGTGTCACCTGAGAACTCAAAGTGCTTCGAGGGTTTCATCTGAGAACTCAAAGTGTCGGATGACGAGCACATAGAGGTGCTCAACAAGGTCAATGATGATCCGCTGCTTCGTAGCATCAGAGAATGGAGAAAGGGAGGTGAGAGTGCTGGTGCCAGATCCAACTTGCATCTACCTGTTCATGATCAACTTCAGAGTCCAACAATTTCAGCTTCCCGTAAAAGGCAAAAGCCATCTCATTCGGTACGTTTTGGTACACCGCGGCAGTCATTGCATCCTCTACCGATTATTGTGCATGTACAACCTTCATCTTTCTTATCAAGATGGGAGCCTGCTTCAGGAATTGCCGGTAGAAGACCTGGGCGTGTCTAAACATTTTCCTCGCATCACCGCAGTGAATTTTTTACTTTCTGTTTGATTATTGTATTAATTTCCTTAAGGTGTGTTTTTTTTACTTTTGTATTGATCAGCTGGTGTTATCGTCTACACCCACACAGTATCACAGCATTCCAACCAAGGTCCTGGTGCTTTTTTCAACAACGAACATGTACAAAGAACTTTTGATCCTTTAATTGGAAGGAAGGTGATGACAAGATTGCCTAATGATAGCTACTTTTTTTTTTGGTGAGAAAAATGATAGCTACTTCTACGAGGCTAACATAACAGAGTACACCCCTACACAACTTTTTTGAAGACATAGTTCTCTGTTGTAGTTCCTTTTAAGATATGATACCAACATTGTTGTAGTTCACTGTTTCTAGTTCACTGTTACCAATTGTGTATTTTTCCTTGTTGTAGTTCACTATTTGGAGTAGGGCTGTAAATGAGTTGGGCTACTCGTTCTCGACTCGTAAAAGAGTTTGACTCCATTTGGGTTTTTTCGAGTTCGAGCTCGAGTCAAGCTACTCGAATAATTAACCGAGCCGATCTTGAGTTTTAAAATGTCGTAATCGAGTACCTTGCGAGCTTATCGAGCTTGATTAAATAATTATTTTAATTAATTAAAAATTATTAAATTTATTATAAAATATTATTTATTATAATTCAAAAAATATTATTCGATTTGAGTTTGATCTTGCCATATTTCATTAAAAAATAAATGAATTCTAGGAAAATAATCGAGCTTAATTACGAGTCGAGTCGAGCTATATCGAGTACTTAACGAGTTGAGTTCGATCTTTTTTTTATGGCTTGATCGAGCTCGAGCCGAGTTATGAGCCCGAACTTTTGTAGTCGAGTCGAGCTCGAGCCCTAGGGAGTATTGACTCGACTCGGGTCGATTACACCCCCTAATTTGGAGTTCAATGTTGTAGTTTGCTATTAGGAGTTCACTGCTGGGAGTCCATTACGGTTATACTCAAACTCTTAGTAGACTTTTGTAATTCGTTGTTGTAGTTCACTATTGTTAATTCAGTTTTTGAGTTCATTTTTGTGAGTTCACTTTTATTGGATATAAAGTTATATGACGAGTCTTATTCATTGATCATTGTTCTATATACACTGTCTAATGACACAAATGTAATAAAAGAACCATTTTACTCTATTAAATCACATGTAATGGTACATTGGTACTTGCTTTTCTACATTGTACCCCTCTTGAAATATTCATATCATTTGAAGAAACATTGCTCTGGTTCACTGTTTTACAATGAGCTTAAAATACTCTGGTTCACCGTTTTGTTTGATATACAGAAACCCGAATCCGGATCCGTTCCATAATTGGATCATCAGATCTGATTCACAGCACCGATCGAGACACTCGATCTAGCACAGCGGAAGCTACGAATAAATTCGCATGCAATTATACCACGATTTGATTCGCATAAACAATTAATCTAACTATGAGAAGGTTGAATTACCTAATTGAAGAGGAATAGTAAATCGACAGAGAGGGAGAAGCCACAGTCTTCCGGATTGTATCTTCTAGCGACGACTGGTGGACGTCGATCCTCGCCGTAGAACCTCCTCGAATATGCACAATAAAAACCCTAGGTTTTTCTTCTCTTAATGACTAGAATAAGAAAATAATATTTCTCTTCTCTTTTGGTGAAAAGCGGCGCAGATTATTGTGTGTTATTGTGTTGGGAGGAACTCTCTTTATATAGGAAAATAACTAGTCAAGAGAGAGTTATCTTTTTCACACCACAATTACCTATTCCCATAAGGAAAGATATTTTCCATAAGATAAGAGATAATTCCCAAAAAATCAATCTCTTATCTCTTTTCCATCAATTATCTAGCAAATAAATAATCAATTAATTACACATGTGACATAATCTAGGAAAATTTTTTCCCCAACTTTATCACATAATGGGGCGCCACTTATCATCAATTTTAATAGAAAATGTCTTTTCTATTTCACATATTATTTACCAAATAAATAATATTGCATATTCATTAAATAGACCAACTATTTAATTTATTCTCGAGGTTCCATAAAACGAGAAAACACTCGCGTGTTAGGAGCCAACCCGGGGACCATGGACCTATAACCAGTAGCTACAATAAACTAAATACAATATTCATCGAACAAAATAGTTCTACTTAATTCATTAATTCCGGAATTACGCCACCATAAATCCGAAACTGAACTCTATCGATTATAGATATAACTTATTCTCAAATCGTCGAGTCGAGTCGATAAGTGTCCATTGATATAATCATTACATATAAACTAACCCTCCATAGACTATCCGTAATGAAGCAGGATTATTTCTGTAGATCTTCTTCAATACATCTTATCCTTATTTACCATTAACCCACTAGTGATCAATTAGTTCATAACTAATACGAACTCCGCGGATCGATCAGTTTCTAGGATTAACAAATAAGGAGATTGTCTTTCTACTTCCCGCAGGAAGGAATGGGTACCATATATGTAAAACACACACTTCTCACTCATTCCAGAATAGTGCCAACGTGAAAGTGATTCGGACCGCGCCTCTCAGCTATCCTTAACGAACACATCAAACCCTATCCTGAGACTAGTAGGAGTATGCAATCACTTCAGGATTAAGGTTAATCCATAGATGATCATCTTGTCATTTAATAAGATTTCTCAATCACGGAATTATATGAGAAACGCAGATTAAATCGGTCCAGTCCTATATGACTCTCTTCATATATAAATGCCCTACTTAGACAACCAATGTTGACGGTCTGGATAAGACGGTCACACCATAAAGTGTTCTGGGCGCATTAATGGTGGTTTAATCAATAGACCCCATACTTTGATTAAATTCACCACGGACTAACAGTTCAAGTGTATCACCATAAACTTAATCCTCATATGTGACGCACACTAAGTTATATGGCTACATATGATACGACTTGGGGTTTTCAGCAATGTATTATATATAAGCACAAAGCAAATAATAAGATGAGAATAAATCTGTCATTTATTAATTATAAAAACAATTACATAAATTGTCTTTCGGACGCTACTTCCAACACGTTCCACACCTAAGCATAAATAACAACATGTTCTTATTCACTTTCGTGACTGAGTCTAATGTTTCAATGTAGTAATACAATGTTATTGGGTAACTATGATCCTTAAATATACTAATTCACTATTAGCCAGCAAAATACTTTGGTTCACTGTTTTTCATTGAGTTCAAAACACTCAGGTTCACTGTTTCACACCTACTTCACATTACTAATTTACTCCAAACCAAATTCACTTTTAGGAGTTTATAATTGTAGTTCACTTTTATAGTTAACCATTGAAAGTTTACCATTGTTAGTTCAATTCTTAGGTTTTTTTTTGCGAGTTCATTTTCGTAGTTCACTGTTTGTGGTTCATTATTAACGTTCACTTTTTGAGTTCACTTTTAGAAGTTTACACTTGTAGTTCACTATTAGTAGTTCACAATCGGAAGTTTACTATTGTTAGTTCACTTTTTGAGTTCATTGTTGTGAATTCACTTTTAGGAATTTACAATTATAGTTCATTGTTTGTGGTTCACTGTTTCACACCTACTTCACATTACTATTTCACTTCAAACCAAATATCACTTTTAAGAGTTTATAATTGGAGTTCACTATTGTAGTTAACCATTGGAAACTTACTATTGTTAGTTCACTTTTGTGTTTTTTTGCGAGTTCACTATTGGAAGTTTACTATTTGTAGCTAGCAAAATACTCTGGTTCATTGTTTTTCATTGGCTTCAAAACACTCTGATTCACTGTTTTTCATTGAGTTCAAAACACTCTGGTTCACTGTAACACACTCTGATTCACTGTTACATTTCAAATTGATAGGAGTCAACTTTACGTGACTCCGCTACAGTGTTTGGCCTCCGTTTACCACATTTTCGGCACATTTTTGGATGATTTAGACCACTTTCGGGGTAATATTGTGAGTTCCTAGCACGGGGGGTAATTCTGTCATTTTCTGATAGTTTACCACCCCTTTTCGATGATATTGACCCCATTCCCGAGCACGTTTACCCTTTGGAATGTTTTGGTTATTTTTGGTTATTGTGATGATGTAGGGTATTGGTGTCTCGATGACCCGAAAGGCAAGGGTTTACAATGAGAAACATGACCGGCGAGAAAAGAGGTGAAAAAGGGAGAAAAAGTGAAGAATTGGTGGCACAGATCCAAACGCTGGTTTGGAACTCTCAAACCAGCTGCCTGCACCCCAAACTAGCGTTCCAAGCCCAAACCGGCTCCAGAGTTGCGAGTCAAACGAGTTCAGCCCTTCAAACCGCTGGTTCAAAGAACTACCTCAAACCAGCGTTCCAGGCCTCTCGAACGCACGTTCCCTGCCTTCAAACCAGCGTTCTGCAAGACAGAAGCCCTAAGCTGCCCATAATTTCAAGCATAACGCACGTTCCACTTGTTTGGAACCAGCGTTCGAACCAAAATCTGCAGGATTTTCCCTCCACCTATAAATACCCCCCTTAGTCCATTTTGGGATTATTATTCATCTTCTTAGCCAAACTTTACCCCTTTCATAGCTCGAATTTTGTAATAGCTTAGAATACTCTCTCTTAGTGTAAATCAACAACATCTTAGCATAATCTTTCCATTTCTTAGCTTAGATTTTCATTCCAAACACTAAGAGACCACCTTTAATTACTTTCTATTTTGTACTTTTTGGATCTAATCTCGAATTTCTGCAATTTTATGGTATATCTCTCTTCTCTTTTACTTGTTATGGCTCTTATTTACTTGTTTTATGCATGTTTTGATTAGTATAATGTGTAGCTAAACATCTTCATAGCTTGAATCATGTGAAATTTAGTGAAATCACCATTTGGGTGATGAAATTGGGAGTGGGTAGTGCTTTTATTGTTGTTTCTTGCATCTTTCACGTCTTAGAACTTGTTATAACGGATTTGGGCTAGATTGATCACCTAGGTCAAAATCACACACACCACTCTTGAGAGTTGTTGAGAGAGAGGGTGTGGGGAAAAGGGTTCTAGGATCGCATTGTAGTGCGAGGTTACTCGTTTTAACGTTTAAACGGCTCTTGTGCATGATTGTCTCGTGAATGAATCTCTCTTAGGAAAGGTTAGTTGACTTGGCATAAGGTGTTGGGGAAGAGTTGTTCAGACCTTAGCACCGGGATTAGGAGTACGTACCCGTGAAATTGAATGTAAGAGCTCGTCCGTTTATTGCACACTCCTGGTTTTGTCATTCCTTGGGGTGAAACTAGCTATTTTGGTCATGGTTCGGCTATGTCTCTTTAACTATCTTTAGAACTTAGTAGTTTAATCTTCTTTCTTTCTTTTTATCTTTAGACTCGTTAGTTAGAATCACTTAGTGTCGTTGTAGTAAACAAAACCTTAAGAACTTTGATCACCTAGACTAAGCATTACGTTCACTTTGGTACTTACAAACACGATTCCTTTGGGTTCGACCTCGGACTCCTGTAGCTATACTAGCAATCGACCCGGTCCACTGCCGGTTAGAGAGCTTGTTTAGTCACCGTTGTCTTGAGTATATTATAAATCTGTTTGGTGAAATAAACGCTCATCAAAATGGCGCCGTTGCCGGGGAATGGTGTGCTATTTGTGATATCTCGTAAGTGAACCGAAGGCTTGGGCCTAGGTTTTATTTTACTGTTTCCGTGTTGTTTGCCTTTTTGTAGTGCATGACCCGGAGATCAAACACCACTCGAACCTTACATAGACGGAATTGAAGCTTACGCAAGGCGTAGAAATAGTCAACGAAGAAGAGGTCGTCAAGTAGAGGAGTCGATTCCGGTCCTTGAAGAGAATAATTTAGGTGAGTTGGGAGAAGGATCCGACATGGCTCAAAACGGTGGACAAGGTTTGGAAGGAAATTTGGGAATAATAATGGAATTCCAATTCCAAACCCGCCTCTTGTCAACAACAATGCACAAGGAGGTGGGAATGGACAAGAAACAATGTTGTGAATGCAAATGGGCCGATACCTCGGAATGTTCAACATGAGGCTCAAGGGAATCAAATGGATCCCGCTTATGCAACAATTCAATGCATGGATGTTTGAACCGTTTCAACAAAACCAAAACCAAGCTCACAATCAAGGTGCAAACGCGATGCCAAATTGGTTTAACGGTCAACAAGAGCAAAACCAAGGTGGTTTGACTTGTAGAGATTTTGTGTTAGCTCCTACGGCAAACATGGGGCATAGTCCAATCCGAATGCCACCGGTAGCCGCCAACAACTTGGAATTGAATAGGAACATCATACATTTGTTAGGAGACAATGCTATATTCAAGGGAACCGCTTTAGAAAATCCTCACTTATTCATTGATCACTTTCTCCAAATAGTGAACTCGACAAAAATCAATGGAGTGAGTGATGAGGCACTCAAACTTATGCTTTTCCCGTTCGCCTTGAAAGAGCAAGCTAAGAGGTGGTATGATTCGTTGCCTAATGATTCTTTACACACATGGGAGGAAGTAGTAAAAACTTTTCTACTCAAATATTACCCCCCGTCGAAGACCATGGATATGAAGGAAGCTATCATGTCATTCAATGCTTATGAAGGAGAAGAACTACATGAGTCATGGGATCGGTTTAAGGCTTTGTTGAGAGAGTGCCCAGGGCACGGATTGAGATCGTACGAGGTAGTTCATGCTTTCTTCCGGGGTTTAGACCAAGTGCATCAAAGTACCTTACATGCTTCGTGTAATGGAGATATCATGAGTATGGTACCCGAAGTGGCTATGAACCAAATTGAGAAGATTTCCGAGACCTCGAGGCAATATATATCGTCAAGTAGAAATGGGACAAGAAGCAAGAAGCCGGTTTGGTTGAAGTGAAAGAAGTTGAAGCAAATGATCAATATCATGCTCAAGTACAAGCGATGGAGCAAATGATTGGGGAGATTGCAAAAGAGAATGAGAGTGCTAAGCTTTGCCAAATTTGTAGTGGATCACATTCGGCAAAGGATTGTAGGATGACGACCAAAGCTCAAAATATGGCTTATCCTCAATCCTCGACTCAAGGGCAACCTAGCACTCTATCTCAAGATAACATGAATGAGTTGGCTAAGCGGATGATGAGTATTTGCTCGATGGAGCAATGGAATACGGGGTCCCAATATCAAAATCAGTCACAAAGCCCTTATCAAGGCCAATATATGGGGGAACAACAAGGTGGGCAACCGTATGAAGAATCCCAAGATGTGAATGTTCGGTAAAAACTAGTTTTATAATTTATAAACCGAAACACCCCAAGTATAAGGATCGTAGCATAGGATGTTAACGGGTCGTCCTAAGGGAGTGGAATGTTTATCGGATCAAGGAACAATTATTCTATCGATTATGTCATGACTATTAACTAAACTAAGGTTGAAACTAACTAAAACCTAAACCTAAGAATTGAAACTAAAACAGGAATAAAAACAAGCAGAAAATAAGAAAACAGAAAGACGGACGAACGTTCACTTTGATGAACGAGCGTCTGGAAACTAAAGCTAACGGACAGGCGTCTGCTATTGCGGACGAGCGTCTAACTACGAACTGAAACAGAAAAGTGCAGGAAAACAGCAGGAACCTAGGGTTTATAAAACTAGAACTTAAACTAAACTTAATCTAAACGATTCGATTAATAAACAATTAAAGGAAAACACAGCAAGGCGACTAGGTTCCACCTATCAACCAACAATCCAACTAGACGGTGATTAAAAAGACATAGTTTTTAGTAGTGATTTATTCACGAATTCAATTAAATTTCTTCAACCAAATTCTAGGGTTTCGTTTATCTTTTCAAATAAACTAAACATGCAATCAAAACGAAATCACGAGATTGTTTCCAAACTCTTACTCAACTAATCATGTATAATCTCTTACAACACAATTAGATGCATTACTTTAAACGAAAGAGAACTCAAATAAACAGACTTTCATAAATTTATTCAAGCATAAATTAAACATAGATCGTTTCATCAAATCTTAATTCAATAAAACTTAAGCAATACAAAACAGATCCAAAGTAATGAAAAACTATGAAATAAACTCACTAAACTTAAGCATCGAACTCTCTAGTTGGTTTTGTTGATGATAGGCTTCCTCCGTCGACTCACTGCAAGGCTTTTAGCCAACAATCATGTTGAAGATGATTGTTGGGTTGGAGAAGTTCATCTCTATGGAATTAGGGTTCTGGCCGCAGCTTTTTGGCGTGAAAGTGCGATCTCAATGATTTTTTGTATGAATTAGGGTTAAGAGGCTGCTGCTATATATAGAGTTTTGAGTCGGTTATGACTAAGTCGGCAACGGACGCTCGTCTGAATATCCGGACGCCCGTTCAGAATGCCTGGACGCTGAGTAAACGCTAGTTCATCCTCCGTCTGAACTCTCTGAATGTAAAATACGATTTTGACGCCGCATGGACGCCGCTTCACTACGGGACTTCGTTCAAGATCGATGAGCGCCCGCTTGAGCTGGCCGAGGATCGGATCTCTTCATCTTTATCCAATTTCTTCAAGCCAATTCCAACTCTATCTCTTATAATTCGACTTGAGCTTCATTTATCCTCATTATATGCACGAAAATCAACTCCTACATGATAAATAAACAATGCAAAAACGTAATAAAATCCAAATAATAATAATTCCATTAAATTAACACTTAAAATCATCAATTTTGCATACAATCATCTTAAAATCATCTTTACTCAATATTTACACTTAAACCCCTTAATTTCATGCAAATTACATAAATGTGGGGAAAATAATAATGAAATAAACCTTTAATAATCATATAAATATGGCCTTAACAACTCCCCACACTTAACTTTTTGTACGTCCTCGGACAAAACAATCAAAACTATAGCTCAACTTTATAAATAATCCACATAGATCTCTAACTCACGTAACGAAAGATACAACAACTATAGCAAATGATACCAACACGTAGATAGATTCGTGTAAGTGTGACAAGCCGTTCTCAATCTTAACAAGCCTTTCAAAGAAATATCCTCTCAAAGATTCCAATGACTATCCACAAGTACTGAGCATAAAGAATAGCTCCACTCAAAGCCTTCCAACGCACTCCGTAGAGGATAATCCCACAAAGATATCATGCGGTTCTCACTGGGTATAAGATCCATGATAACAAAGACTTCACTTTATTTTTACTCATCATTTCCAAAATTTTCAAATTTGACGCATATCAGAATAAGCTCTTACCCATCATAGTAGTGTAGGACATTTCGTGATAATCCCCTACCTACTCAAATCATAAGGTAGCTTCTTCTAACTGTCGTGAGCTTTTGGTCATCATAGTGGTATAGGACATCACGAGGTATACCCTACCGCACTCAAATCATTAACTTGACTTCCGACAACGTATTTATTAATAATTGCTCACTCACTTTATTTATTCACTTTTCAAAGTCATAAGTTACATCTCACTTATCACATTCAAACTTTATGATATTCACAGTACACGGTCTAACTAAGGTGTTACTATACTGACCTTCCTAAGATAAATCATTAAAAATAATGAGAGGATATAATTCAAAAGTCATGCTTCAAAATCAAAGGCTTTCGTGAGTGAAAAACGAAACTATCTCCATAAAAGTAAAACATGCTATAATTATCTCACTAAGTCACATACTATCATCGTTAGAAAACTACAACTAGCAAGCATCTAGTTCCAATTATATGCTCGAGTCGAGACTCACAAAAAATTTTAAATTCCGCAGAAATTTAACATTCACTCATATTTCAAAGGATATAGCATAAAAACATACCCAATTTACCCCCCCCACACTTAAATCACATTATGTCCTCAGAATGTGCAGAATAAAAGAAAAAGAAACTTAGCTGGTTTCCACAGTGGTTGTCGGAAGAAAGTTGGCAGAGGTCAGGCCGGAGCATGGATGTACCGCTGCAACTAGAATAGACAACACTGGACAGTAGTAACTCGAAAACCTGCTCAAAAGTATCTGCAACACTCGACATACCATATAATCTCGGGGTACACGGGGTATATGAGCAACACATAACACAAAACACTTACAATGAATGTAGGAGGAATAACCATCAACACAAAATCAACTAAAGTATTATTTCTAAACAATAAAGCAATCTAAGAATGAAAAAAAACAAATAACTAGGTTGCCTCCTAGGAGCGCTCTTTTAATGTCAATAGCTTGACACAGATTCCAAAAGATCAACCCGGATCGGGCCACTTTGGTTTAAGCGCCGCCACCTCAAGATCGTAATTAGAATTACTAGAAGCGGAAATGATTTTCACCACAACAACAAGTCAAGTGCGCAATAAGATCATTAAACTTTTCTCTCCAAACTACACTGACTCTCTTCTTCTTGTTCTTGCGGATGATAGGCGTAGGTGTGCTAACATGCTCAGGAGTCCTAGAAGAAGGTTCCTCACAGGTAGAGGTAGGAATGTCATCATCTGACTCAAAGAAATAAGATGGAATCTCTTCACAAATCAGGACATCTGTACTCTCATCTCTTCTTTGGAAATAAAGAGTCTCAGGCTTCTCCTTTGGTTGACCAAAATATTTCTTAAGTCGATGGCCATTCACTTTAAAAGCTTGATTACCATACCCGTTCAAAGTAATGACTCCACTTGGATTAACCTCGAGAATCTCAAAGGGACCGGACCATCTAGACTTGAGTTTACCAGGAAACAAATGAAGTCTAGTATTATAGAGTAAAGCCATTTCACCAACTTTGAATTCTCGGTCCTCGATCTTAGCGTCATGGAGTATCTTAGTTCTCTCCTTGCTGAGTTTAGCATTCTCGTATGCTCTGAGTCTGAATTCGTCGAGCTCGTTCAACTGTAACAACCGTTTCTCCCCACAGAGTTGGCTATCGAAATTTAAGAATTTAATTGCCCGTAAAGCTCTGTGTTCAAGTTCGACGATGTAAATGACAAGCTTTGCCATAAACCATTTGGAAGGGTGACGTGCCCATCGGGGTTTTAAATGCGATGACGATAAGCCCACAACGCGTCATCCAACTTAAGACTCCAATTAGATCTATTATTGTTCACGGTCTTCCAAAATTCTTTTCAGCTCGGTTGCTTACCTCGACTTGGCCACTAGTTTGAGGATGATATGGTGTACCAATCTTATGTTTGACACCATACTTCTCAAGGATCTTGTCAAGCGGCGCATTGCAAAAGTGAGTACCTTCATCACTAATGAGTGCTCTCGGACGACCAAATCTAGTAAAGATATTCTTTTGCAAGAATTTCTTCACGACTTTATGATCATTAGTTTGAGTAGCTATGGCCTCGACCCACTTTGAAACATAGTCCACACAGACGAGGATATACTTATTACCACATGAAGATGGAAAGGGTCCCATAAAATCTATGCCCCATACGTCGAAAACTTCACATTCAAGAATGGGCTTAAGTGTCATTTCCATCCTACTACTCGCGCCTTCTGTTCTCGGCACTGTCACAACCTTTACAAAAGGCTTCGCATCCTTAAAGCAGGGTCGGCCAAGAGAATCCGGCTTGAAGGATCTTTGCAACCGTCTTTGGTGTTCCATAGTGACCTCCGGTAGGACCGCTATGGCATTGTTCTAAGATATCCCACCGATCATGCTCAGGAACACACCGTCGAAGCAACCCGTCTTCTGGAGACACGAACAAATAAGGATCTTCCCATACGAGATATTTAAGATCGTAAAAGAACTTTTCTTCTCCTCGACACGTCATATCCTCTAAATGACCACTCGCTAAATAGTTGGCGTGAGTCGACATACCACGGCCTAACCGTTTCAAGCTTCATCAATTGCCTAGTCGGAAAATCAATGCCTATATCCTTGTGATTTCTCTGCACCCTCATTTACTAAGCGAGATAAATGATCAGCCACAATATTCTCACTACCTTTCTTATCTTTAATCACAAGGTCAAACTCTTGTAAAATCGAATCCATCGAAGTAACCTTGGTTTTGCATCGACTTTGTCCATAAGGTAGCGTAGGGTTGCATGATCGGTCCAAACAACAACTTGAGGCCCTAGAAGATAGCTTTAAACTTGTCAATGGCAAAGACGATGACTAAGAATTCCTTCTCGGTTGTGGTATAATTTGCATTGAGCCGGGTTCAAGGTACGACTCGCATAATAGATGGGCTGAACCTTTTATCAACTCTTTGTCCTAAAAGCTGCGCCTCACGGCATAATTAGAGGCATCACACATCAATTCGAAAGGCTTGGTCGATCAGGTGCAACTAAAATAGGGCATCGATAAGCTTGTCTTTCGAGACAATTGAAAGCTTCTTTGCACTTCGTGATCGAACAAGAAATCTACATCATCTTTCAAAAGATTTGATAAAGGCTTGGCAATCATAGAAAAGTCTCTAATGAAACGCCGGTAGAAGCCAACATGTCCTAGAAAACCTCGTACCTCTTTCCTTTGTTTTGGGTACGTCATCCTTTCAATGGCCTCGACCTTAGCCTTATCAACTTGAATACCAAACATTGGACACCTTATGTCCCAAAACGATTCCTTCGTCTACTAGAAAATGGCATTTTTCCCAGTTAAGCACTAAATTCTTTTCAACACAGCGTTGAAGTACCATATCTAGATTCGCCAAGATCTCATCGAAGCTATCGCCATAGACTGAGAAGTCATCCATGAAGACTTCCATACATTTTTCCACAAGTCCATCGAAAATGGCTAACATGCACCGTTGAAAAGTCGCGGGTGCGTTGCATAGGCCGAATGGCATTCTGCGAAAAGCAAAAGTACCAGATGGACACGTAAACGTGGTCTCTCTCTTGGTCATTGGGGTCGATGGCTATCCGGAAGTAACGAGTATCCATCGAGAAAATAATAATACTTGTGACCACTCGGTCTTTCAATTAGTTGGTCAATGAAGGGTAAGGGAAGTGATCTTTTGCGGTGACTTCATTCGATCTACGATAGTCGATCTGAGACTCTGAGCGATCCACGAGGCGTAGGGCAACTTCCTCTCCTTTTTCATTCTTTTCAACCGTAATACCGCCCTTCTTTGGCACAACTTGAGTAGGGTGACCCACTCGCTATCGGCGATTGCGTAGATGATTCCCATGTCAAGCCACTTTATAACCTCTTTTTGACAACCTCTTGCATATGCGGATTTGAGCCTTGGCCGAGGTTGTCTTACCTTTTAGCTCCTTCCTCCGTTCGGATTTTATGCATGCATATGTCCAGGTGATCCTCGGATATCACCCACTTGCCAACCGAGCGAGGATGTTTTTCTTAAGCACTTCTATCATTTGTGCTTCTTGCTCTTGGTCGAGTTTCAAGAAATGATCAAAGGCAATTTATCTCCATCCTTAAGAAAGATATACTTAAGGTGTTTTGGAAGCGGTTTAAGCTCTAAATCGGTGAGGTGGTTGCTCAATACTAGACTTTAACAGCCACCTTTCTCCTTATGAGCTTGGAGTGGTTGATGGTAGAACACCTCATCTTCCCGAGGCTCAACCCAGAAAATACTGGATCAAATCATCCATCGGAATCCTCCGGTCAACACTTGCTTCCTTTTTCTTGTGATCGATCATTTTTCTTAACTCTTCATCTTTAAGCTCTTACGCGACTCTTCCCAATCATCTACTTCCCAATGAGTAGCTTCTCTCCAAAACTCTACCTCGTCCCAACTACCCGTGAGCTTCTTCTTCACCAGGGATGAAGTCTTCACGACTCGGCTCTTTGAAATCATCGTTTGTTCTTTGGGCATCTCCATGCTTCTAACTCAATAACAGGCCCAGTATGGGTGAGTGAAGATGACTTCGTCAATGCCTACGGCTTGAAATGAATTAGAAGGTGGTCCATGATCGGCCGGATCCTCAATGTCCAAGACTTCAAAAACACCTATCTCTCGTCAACTCCTCTCGCTTCTTCAAAGTAGGCATCTTTTCGATCCTCATAGATAGCTTCGACAAACGATATTTCATCGGTTATGGTTCTTCGGGACTTGTCCCTCGTGTGAAGGTAACGGATGTGTCACCGATTCTAAGGGTAATCATCGCTGCGTAAGTCGATGAGCGTTAGAAGTGTCTCAAAAAGGTTCGGCCTAGAATTAGAGGCATCTCCTTATCAGGTGGATAGTCTAGAATAACCCGATCGGTAGGGAAGACTAAATGTTCAACTTGAAGGAGCACATTAGCTACACAACCGGCTGCGATCCGGCTAGATTTATCTACCATCGAAGAGAAATCGGGCGTTCCGCATCCTTTTATCTAACCCGAGCTTTTGCATACGTTTAATGGCATCACATTAATAGAGGCCCCTGAGTCGCATAATACATTTTCGAATAAATGACCTTCGATCTCACAGGAGATTGAAGGTCTGCCAGGGTCACCTCGCTAAACATGACAATTTTCTGTGAAACCATCGCGCAATCTTCGCGTAGCACTTCTTCAGCCATCCCCTGAAGTTTTCTCTTGCTCCCACAGAATTCTTTAAGATACTTAGTACATTTAGGCATTTCAGACAATACCTCAGCTAAGGGCATACTCACTTTAGTGTCCTAAGTATCCTCCTCACTCCAAAGATAACGCTTGTCGTTAGTGAGGGCTTTCTCTTTCCTTTTGGTGGATAAGGAAGGGCTTTATCATTCCTCGTAGCTTGATTCTTTATCGCCTCATCCTCCCTATCCTTCCATCTTACGAACTTTCTTCCTTTTTCTTAGTCGAGTACTGACCTCACGACTCTCCTTTCTTTCCTCGTCATCGAATTATTTTCATCCTCCGAAGAATTGTCACTAAGCTCCTCATCGTTGCTTTCTTCGGTATGTGGTTTCGATTTCCCTCCCTGAACTCATGGCGTCGGGAGGGGCTACTCGTTCCGACATCTTGCCGGGTCCAATTGCATTTACCACTTCTCAACGTTACTTCATTCAACTCCTCTTCTTGCCCATACTCCCACTTCGAGGTGTAATGGCGGTGCAAACATTCACATCGACTTTGGATTTCTCTCGGTATAACTCGGAAGTTTACCGTGAGGTGCTGCTTGCTTATTTGGTCCGCCATTTGACCAACTTGTCTCTCAATTGCTTTAACACTAGTAGAGCGAGTCTTCACCATGTCTACCGACTCATCGAATTTGTGTTGAGGACACATGAGGTGGTATGATTGTTGTTACGAGTTTGATTCCACCACCTTGAGGCCTTTGGGAGTTACGAGGCGGCCTTTGATAGTTCGAGTTGAAAGAATTCGAATTTGAAGGGCCAGGTGGTAACTTGGCTTGATTGAAGTTTTGTCTTTGAAATCTGAATAGTCCCAGTTACGGTTGAAGTTTCGGAAGGTTGGTTTTGATTATCCATTAAGTTTACTTCTTCCGTTATCTCGGTTCCTACTGCATTCCCGGATCGGAAGGTTGCGTCAAGATTGGCCACCGCTTGCTTATCAATTCCATCCGAGCAACCAACGACTTTGTATCGGGATTGCTTGCGTACCTTCTTTCTTAACAATATTGGTCTTCTTAGGAGTCGACCACATATTGTTCTTGGCGATGGTCTCGACCACTCTGAAAGCGATCTCATCACCTCCCCCTAAGAAGGATCCATGAGCTGTGGAGTCAAGATAGTCTCTATTAGGTTGAGAGACACCTCTATAGAACAGTTCCAGCAACTCATGTCTGTCATATCCGTGATTGGGGCATTTCCTCATCAATGATTTAATCTCTCCCAAGCCTTGCCATGCAGTCTCATCCTCCATCTGTTCAAAGCGTAGCTATTTCCCGTTTCATCTCCATAATCTTGCCTGGTGAAACCCACTTAAGAGCGAAGGCTCTTTTGACATCATTCCATGTATGGAGGGAATGATGTGCTAACGACTTAAACCATCTGCTTGCTTCACCTTTTAAAGCAAAAGGAAATAGCTTCAACTTTACGATCTCAGAATCAACACCAGGATAATGGCCTGCTTCACAGATTTGTACGAATGTGGACAAGAAGTCGTGCGGGTCTTCTTGAGCAGTGCCATGGAAAGAGCTATTTTGGACTAGTGCAACTACTCCATTTTTAAGGTCGAAATTTACTCCCCCCATATCAGGTGGACGAATAGGTCTATGTCCTCGAGAAAATCTTGATTAAGATATGGAGTGTAGGGTCTGGTTCAACCGATTAAGTTTGGTTTTGGCGGAATTGTTGAAGTTGTTGATTTATGCCAGCTTGCTGATTCTGCATTCTTTCGCAGAGCTTGCATTTGTTGAAGGAGTAAATTTAACTGAGCTTGGGGTCAGGATTTGGAATTGGTGGATCTTGATCCGCCATTTTGTCCAAATCAGGAGAAGCCTTCTTCTTAGGATAGATCGTTCGTGCTCGGGATCAAAGATCGAAGTCCCTTCTTACTTCGTTTGCATAAACGGAAGAAGAAAGGAAAAGAAAAAATCAACCCTTTGGGGTTGATTAGAACAGTTTAGAAAAGATCGGATGGTTTAGAGGAGAAAAGAGAAGAAAAGAGAAGAAAGAAAAGAAGTGATGATTGAACAGATTTGAAGCGGCGCCCGTGTTAGTGGGCGTTCGTTTAATCGAACGCTTCGTTTTGATTGAATGAACGTTCGTTCAGAGGACAGAATTGAGGTGGACGGGCGTTCAAGTTATCGAACGCTCGTTCAGCTACGAAAACCTAAAAAAACTAGAAAAACACTAAGACGGGAAAAAAAAACGTGTTGAAATCTTCTAGGGCCAAAATGGAGGGGAAAAAAACGTGTTGAAATCTTCTAGGGCCAAAAAATCTCCTGTAGCTATACTAGCAATCGACCCGGTCCACTGCCGGTTAGAGAGCTTGTTTAGTCACCGTTGTCTTGAGTATATTATAAATCTGTTTGGTGAAATAAACGCTCATCAAAATGGCGCCGTTGCCGGGGAATGGTGTGCTATTTGTGATATCTCGTAAGTGAACCGAAGGCTTGGGCCTAGGTTTTATTTTACTGTTTCCGTGTTGTTTGCCTTTTTGTAGTGCATGACCCGGAGATCAAACACCACTCGAACCTTACATAGACGGAATTGAAGCTTACGCAAGGCGTATAAATAGTCAACGAAGAAGAGGTCGTCAAGTAGAGGAGTCGATTCCGGTCCTTGAAGAGAATAATTTAGGTGAGTTGGGAGAAGGATCCGACATGGCTCAAAGCGGTGGACAAGGTTTGGAAGGAAATTTGGGGAATAATAATGGAATTCCAATTCCAAACCCGCCTCTTGTCAACAACAATGCACAAGGAGGTGGGAATGGACAAGGAAACAATGTTGTGAATGCAAATGGGCCGATACCTCAGAATGTTCAACATGAGGCTCAAGGGAATCAAATGGATCCCGCTCTTATGCAACAATTCAATGCATGGATGTTGAACCAGTTTCAACAAAACCAAAACCAAGCTCACAATCAAGGTGCAAACGCGATGCCAAATTGGTTTAACGGTCAACAAGAGCAAAACCAAGGTGGTTTGACTTGTAGAGATTTTGTGTTAGCTCCTACGGCAAACATGGGGCATAGTCCAATCCGAATGCCACCGTAGCCGCCAACAACTTGGAATTGAATAGGAACATCATACATTTGTTAGGAGACAACGCTATATTCAAGGGAACCGCTTTAGAAAATCCTCACTTATTCATTGATCACTTTCTCCAAATAGTGAACTCGACAAAAATCAATGGAGTGAGTGATGAGGCACTCAAACTTATGCTTTTCCGTTAAGCCTTGAAAGAGCAAGCTAAGAGGTGGTATGATTCGTTTCTAATGATTCTTTACACACATGGGAGGAAGTAGTAAAAACTTTCTACTCAAATATTACCCCGTCGAAGACCATGGATATGAAGGAAGCTATCATGTCATTCAATGCTTATGAAGGAGAAGAACTACATGAGTCATGGGATCGGTTTAAGGCTTTGTTGAGAGAGTGCCCAGGGCACGGATTGAGATCGTACGAGGTAGTTCATGCTTTCTTCCGGGGTTTAGACCAAGTGCATCAAAGTACCTTACATGCTTCGTGTAATGGAGATATCATGAGTATGGTACCCGAAGTGGCTATGAACCAAATTGAGAAGATTTCCGAGACCTCGAGGCAATATATATCGTCAAGTAGAAATGGGACAAGAAGCAAGAAGCCCGGTTTGGTTGAAGTGAAAGAAGTTGAAGCAAATGATCAATATCATGCTCAAGTACAAGCGATGGAGCAACAGTTGGGGAGATTGCAAAAAGAGAATGAGAGTGCTAAGCTTTGCCAAATTTGTAGTGGATCACATTCGGCAAAGGATTGTAGGATGACGACCAAAGCTCAAAATATGGCTTATCCTCAATCCTCGACTCAAGGGCAACCTAGCACTCTATCTCAAGATAACATGAATGAGTTGGCTAAGCGGATGATGAGTATTTGCTCGATGGAGCAATGGAATACGGGGTCCCAATATCAAAATCAGTCACAAAGCCCCTATCAAGGCCAATATATGGGGGAACAACAAGGTGGGCAACCGTATGAAGAATCCCAAGATGTGAATGTTCGGTAAAAACTAGTTTTATAATTTATAAACCGAAACACCCCAAGTATAAGGATCGTAGCATAGGATGTTAACGGTCGTCCTAAGGAGAGTGGAATGTTTATCGGATCAAGGAACAATTATTCTATCGATTATGTCACGACTATTAACTAAACTAAGGTTGAAACTAACTAAAACCTAAACCTAAGAATTGAAACTAAAGCAGAGAATAAAAACAAGCGAGAAAATAAGAAAAGCAGAAGAGCGGACTAACGTTCACTTTGATGAACAGCGCCGGAAACTAAAGCTAACGGACGGGCGTGCGCTATTGCAGACGGCGCCTAACTCTACGAAAGCGAGAAAAGTGCAGGAAAACAAAGCGAGGAACCTAGGGTTTATAAAACTAGAACTTAAACTAAACTTAATCTAAACGATTTGATTAATAAACAATTAAAGGAAAACACAGCAAGGCGACTAGGTTCCACCTATCAACCAACAATCCAACTAGACGGTGATTAAAAAGACATAGTTTTTAGTAGTGATTTATTCACGAATTCAATTAAATTTCTTCAACCAAATTCTAGGGTTTCGTTTATCTTTTCAAATAAACTAAACATGCAATCAAAACGAAATCACGAGAGATTGTTTCCAAACTCTTACTCAACTAATCATGCATAATCTCTTACAACACAATTAGATGCATTACTTTGAACGAAAGAGAACTCAAATAAACAAACTTTCATAAATTTATTCAAGCATAAATTAAACATAGATCGTTTCATCAAATCTTAATTCAATAAAACTTAAGCAATACAAAACAGATCCAAAGTAATGAAAAACTATGAAATAAACTCACTAAACTTAAGCATCGAACTCTCTAGTTGGTTTGTGTTGATGATAGGCTTCCTCCGTCGACTCACCGCAAGGTTTTTAGCCAACAATCATGTTGAAGATGATTGTTGGGTTGGAGAAGTTCATCTCTATGGAATTAGGGTTCTGGCCGCAGCTTTTTGGTGTGAAAGTGCGATCTCAATGATTTTTTATGAATTAGGGTTAAGAGGCTGCTGCTATATATAGAGTTTTGAGTCGGTTATGACTAAGTCGGCAACGGACGCTCGTCTGAATATCCGGACGCCCGTTCAGAATGCCTGGACGCTGAGTAAACGCTCGTTCATCCTCCATCTGAACTCTCTGAATGTAAAATACAATTTTGACGCCTTTGCATGGGCGCTTGATTCACTTACGACGCTCGTTCAAGATCAGTAGACGCCCGTTTGAACTGCTGAGGATCGGATCTCTTCATCTTTATCCAATTTCTTCAAGCCAATTCCAACTCTATCTCTTATAATTCGACTTGAGCTTCATTTATCCTCATTATATGCACGAAAATCAACTCCTACATGATAAATAAACAATGCAAAAACGTAATAAAATCCAAATAATAATAATTCCATTAAATTAACACTTAAAATCATCAATTTTGCATACAATCATCTTAAAATCATCTTTACTCAATATTTACACTTAAACCCTTAATTCTCATGCAAATTACGCAAATGTGGGGAAAATAATAATGAAATAAACCTTTAATAATCATATAAATATGGCCTTAACAGTGAACTATGTCGGACAAGGTCAAGGAGGGAACTATGGAAATCAAGGTGATGGTTCTTGGAGGAATAACAACAATCAAGGTTGGAACCGGAATCAAAACCAAGGCCAAAACCAAGGTTATAGACAAGGCCAAAATCAAAGCCAATCTTCACAAGGGCATGTCTATCAACCTCCACATCAAAGGCAACAAGGAGGGTATAATCAACAGGGTTCTAACAATCATCAAAACCCTCCTCCTTTGGCTCCTATACCTCAAAAGAGTTCAACCGATGTCATCTTGGAACAAATGAACAAAAACTTTGCGGAGATTAAAAAAGACATGGTTGAGATGAACTACAAACATGGGTCCGCCATCAAAAATCTTGAGACTCAATTTGGTCAAGTGGTGGAACATGTTCAGTTGAAGGGTGGTTTACCGAGTAACACCGAAAAAAATCCGAGAAGTGTAAATGCCATCTTAACTCGAAGTGGCAAAGTGTTGAGAACTAATGGAGAGAAGAAAGTCTTGTGGGAGGACAAGGCTAGAAAAACTTCCATTGAGACCGAAGCGGGAGCTATGGATGGTGATATAGGTGGAATTGAAGATGATGAGGATCATGGGGAGTATGTCAAGAAGAAAGAAGTTGAAGGGAAAGAAGCTCAAGCTCGGGGAGATTATGTGGTTATAGATGTGAAAGAGGAGGAGTCAACTAGAAGAGAAGGGAAAGAGCCAATAAAAGAGCCGTCTTCCCCACGCTCCAAAGGTAAGAAAGGTATGATCTCTCCTCCTTCTAAAGATTTTGATTTGATTACTCTCCCGTATCCCCCTAAGAATCATAGACAAAGTTGCTTGAATAAGGCACAAACTCGATTCATTGAGATTTTATGAAAAATTGATTTGAACATTCCTTTCCTTGAAGCACTTGCAAACATGCCCTCGTATTGTAAGTTTTTGAAAGAGTTACTAACTAAAAAGGGTAAGATGCAAGAAGTTGTGTGTTTAAATGAAGAGTGTTCCGCTATTTTTAATGGAAAGTCTAAGATTCCCCGAAAGTTAGGGACAAGGGTAGTTTTACTATCCCGGTTACTATTGGTACGACTCATTTTCCTAGTGTCTTATGTGATTTTGGGGCTAGTGTAAGCCTGATGCCCCGTGCTATATATGAGAGTCTTAACCTAGGAGAGTTGGAGCCAACGGGATGACCCTTCAAATGGCGGATAGGTCTATAAAGGAGCCTATGGGAGTGATAGAGGATGTCATAGTGAAAGTGGATAAGTTTGCCTTCCCGGTAGATTTTGTGGTGCTAGACATGGAGATGGATTCCAAAACACCTTTGTTGTTAGGACGTCCCTTTTTAAATACCGGGAGGACTTTGATAGATGTTATGAGCGGTGAGATAATATTGAATGTTGGAGATGAAAAGTCGCGGTCAATGTCTATAAAGCCATGAAACATCCTAAGGAGAGCACCGAGGACTGTTTTCTATTGATGCTATATATCCTTGCGTTTGAAACATGTTGACATGCGGTATATAAAGACGAATCCGATGAATGCATGGAAAAAGTGAGTACGGAAACCGATGAAGAAAAAGAGTTGGAAGAGGAAGCAAAAGAGCTCGAAGAGACAGCTTTCGTGGGTGAAAGGTGGACCGAGAAGATTGATCTTGGGCTTGAAGGAGAGCTAGAAAAGCCATCAATTGAGGATCCACCGAAAGATTTGAAAATGAAGCCGCTTCCACCTCATTTGAAGTATGTTTTTCTTGAAAATAATGATTTACTTCCTTTGATTATTTCTTCTACACTAACGGCTTTGCAGGAAGATGAGTTAGTGAGGATGCTTAAGAAGCACAAGCGTGCTTTTGGGTGGAAGATGTGCGACCTTAAGGGTATTAGTCCCACCATTTGCCAACACAAGATTATTCTAGAAGATGGAGCAAAGCCGGTAAGGCAACCCCAAAGAAGACTCAATCCCCACCTCCAAGAGGTTGTGAGGAAGGATGTGGTCACAATGTTGAAGCTAGGGATCATCTATGCCATCTCGGATAGCAAGTGGGTGAGTCCCACCCAAGTGGTGCCGAAGAAGGGAGGTATGACCGTGGAGATCAATGACAAAGGTGAGGAGGTACCTAAGCGTTTGGTAAGTGGTCATAGAATTTGCATTGATTATCGTAAGCTAAATGACCAAACTCGTAAAGATCACTTCCCTCCCTTTATTGATCAAATGTTGGAAAGATTGAGTGGCCATGCCTTTTATTGTTTTCTTGATGGGTTTAGTGGGTATTACCAAATACATGTGGCTTTAGAGGACCAAGAAAAGACTACCTACACTTGTCCCTATGGTACCTTTGCCTTCCGTAGGATGCCTTTTGGGTTGTGTAATGCGCCTGCGACATTCCAACGGTGCATGGTCGCCATATTTGCGGATATGATAGAAAAGTTCTTAGAAGTCTTTATGGATGATTTTAGCGTGTTTGGTGATTCCTTTGAACAATGTCTAGATAATCTTGAGAAGGTGTTGGGTAGATGTGAGGAGACAAACTTGGTGCTTAATTGGGAGAAGTGTCATTTGATGGTTACAGAGGGGATAGTCTTAGGGCATAAGATATCTAGTAAGGGTATAGAGGTAGATAAGGCTAAGGTTGAAGCGATAGCTAAGCTTCCTATACCCACCAACCTAAAGACTCTTAGGGGTTTTCTAGGCCATGTGGGGTTTTATCGTAGGTTCATCAAGGATTTCTCGAAAATAGCCCGTCCTCTTACTCTTCTTCTTGGAAAAGACATCCCGTTTGATTTTGACAAAGCTTGTGTTGAAGCATTTTTGATGCTCAAGCAACTGCTTGTATCCGCTCCCATCTTAGTTGCCCCGAAATGGGATCAAGAATTTGAGCTCATGTGCGATGCGAGTGACACCGCGGTTGGTGCGGTCCTCGGTAAAAAATTTGACAAAATCTTCAAACCTATTGCGTATGCTAGTCACACCTTGAATCCGCCCAATGAACTACACCACCATCGAAAAAGAGCTTTTAGCGATCATCTTTGCGTTTGATAAGTTTCGGTCTCATCTCGTAGGTTCTCGGGTAGTAGTCCACACGGATCATGCCGCTTTGCGTTATCTCTTTGCCAAGCAAGATGCCAAGCCCCGCCTCTTGAGGTGGATCTTGCTCTTGCAAGAGTTTGATTTAGAGATTCGTGATAGGAAAGGTTGTGAGAACGTCGTAGCCGACCACTTAAGTCGTATGGAGCTTAGTGAGGAGTTGATTAAGGCACAAAGGGAGATAAATGACTCTTTCCCTCACGAGCAACTATATGCACTTGACACCCTCCCTCCGGCTAAGAAAGGAAACTTTCTGAAAGTCGGTAAGGAAGGTAGTCCTTGGTTCGCTCCTTTTGTTAACTACCACGAGTGCGGTTTTGTAGATCCTGACCTTGACTCGAACCAAAGGCGTAAATTCCTTAGTGAGGTGGGTAAGTATGTGTGGGAAGATCCTTGTCTATATAGGTTGTGTTCGGATGGTATTCTGAGGAGGTGTATCCCAGAAAGTGAAATTTTGAGTGCTCTTTCGTTTTGTCACGACAAAGAGGCCGGAGGCCATTTCTCGGGGCAAAGAACCGCTTTGAAAGTATTGCAAAGTGGGCTGTATTGGCCCACTCTATTTCGAGACGCTCATGCTTATGTGAAATCTTGCGATGCTTGTCAACGGTCCGGTCGTATATCTAGAAGGAGTGAGATGCCTCAGAAGCCGATCATAGTGTGTGAGATTTTTGATGTGTGGGGCATTGATTTCATGGGCCCCTATCCCTCCTCGTGTGGTAACAAGTACATCCTAGTCGCGTGTGATTATGTGTCCAAATGGGTCGAAGCCTTAGCTTCACCCACCAACGATAGGAATGTTGTTATCCGTTTTCTTAGAAAGAACATCTTTTGTCGGTTTGGGGTGCCACGTGCTATAATCAGTGATAATGGAAGCCATTTTGCCAACAAGCCGTTTGATAAACTTTTAGAGAAGTATGGAGTGAAACACAAGTTAGGTACCACTTACCATCCCCAAACGAGTGGTCAAGTCGAAGTCACGAATAGGGGTATTAAGCGTATCTTAGAAAGGACGGTCGACACGAATGTCAAGAGTTGGTCTTTGAAGTTAGATGATGCCTTGTGGGCCCATAGGACAGCCTTTAAGACTCCCCTAGGCATGTCACCTTACATGATAGTCTATGGTAAGTCTTGTCATCTTCCCGTAGAGATCGAGCATAAGGCTTATTGGGCCATCAAAATGCTAAACCTCGATGATACCTTAATTGGTGAGAAGCGTATGGCCCAATTGAATGAACTAGATGAGTTCCGCCTTTGTGCATATGACCTTTCCACGAAGTATAAAGAAAAGACTAAGTTACTCCATGATAAGTTGATTAAACCTCGTGTTTTCAATGAGGGTGATGAAGTCTTGTTCTATAATACTCGTTTGCATCTTTTCCAAGGGAAGTTGAAGTCTAGGTGGTCCGGTCCCTATGTTGTGTCAAAAGTCTATCCGTCCGGTGCTATCGAAATCACCCATCCTAAATTTGGCACGTTTACCACTAATGGCTTGCGGTTGAAAAGGTATGAACGGTTGCCCTACGATGAAGCACTAGAAATAGTGCATCTTGACGATCCCGTACCTTGTGATGAATCTTGTAAGTCTTGTCATGGACTTTAAACCTTGACTCGTATAATTCTGAATCCCTCCTTCCGTCTTTCTACCCTTTCTCGCCTTGTGCCAACGGTATAACTTTGAAAAAGTTGGCACCGTATAATCCATCTTGTCGAGCCAACGACGTAAAACAAAGGCGCTTAGTGGGAGGCAACCCACCTTTTTGTGGTTTAAGATGGTTGAGTAAGAGTCTAGATTGGTCTAGGGGTGGTTAGATGTGAGTGTGGAGTGATTTTCCCCTGTTTTCCTGTTTTTCCCCTGTTTTTGCTCTCAAACGCACGTTCCCATTGTTCAAACGTGCGTTCCAAGCTTCTCAAACGCACGTTCCGGATCCCCAAACGTGCGTTCCAAGCTCTTCAAACGTGCGTTCCCAGATTTCCAAACCAAACCGGCGTTTGAGCCTCTTGCCCCGATATCAACTCCTCGAGTTCAAACGCGACGTTTCTCCTTTCAAACGCCGATTCCTCTCTTCCGAACGCGACGCGTTCCACCACTCAAACGTGCGTTTGAGTTATGCGAAACGCACGTTCCCAGCTTTTAAACCAGCGTTTGACACCTTGTCTATATATACCCCCTTCTTCCCAAACCAGCGTTCCACCCTCAAAATTTCTGAGACCTAACCGCCGTTTCACGCCCCTTCCACCACTTTTGCTTCGAAATCTTCGTTTCTAACCCGTTTTGAGCGATTTTTGTTGCAATCAACACCTCACGATCCCCTCTTTTGTTTTCTAAACTCAAATCCACACAACAATCCCCCAAATCCCCAGTTCAATCGGTGCTTGGGTGATTTTTTTTCACCATAGTCGATTTTCACTTTTCGTTTGTTTCGGGGCTCGTTTGTCACTCCACAACGCTCACGTAGGCTAATCTAAGCATAAGACAGGTACTTTTTGGTTTGCATTTCCGTTTTGAGTAGGGTTAATTTTTGATTTTTTTTTCTCAATTTTTTCCCCTACCCCGTTTGTGATTTGGCATTGATTTTGTACCTTGTTTCTTGTTTGTTTGTTTTGTTCTTGGCCTTGTGGTGTGTGGTGGTTGACGTTGTGGTTGTTGTGGGTTGTTTGTTTTGAAATCCCGTATTGGATGATAATCGGGTCGGTTTGCCTTGTGTTGGTTGTGGTGTGGTTGTTCTTGTTATAGGTAGATGGCGGGAGGTAAACGAAAAGAGATAGATAAAGGGAAGGGTAAAATGCCTGTTGTTGGTAGGAATCGGCCCAAGAAACAGTAGAAAAACCGCGTTCGCACTCAGAGGCGGTGGTATTAGGATCGATGAGCGAGGAGAGGTGTGGCGCAAACCCAGAGCTCTTAGGGTGGACAACTTAGAGATGAGGCGTCGGATGATGATTTGAGCCCGATCATCGAAGGTCGAAATTCTAGCGATGTGATGATGATAGCGGTGAGGAGAGCTGCGGAGTTTGTGATGAGGCACCCTGTCCCGTGTCACACCTGTGGTCGCTCGTCCCCGGTTTCTCAACCCCACACCTCCACCTACTCAACCTATTCCTCGGACTTCCACGAGCCGCAACCCCAAGTAGCTTACGCGCTCGTCGACCTCTTCCCTACGACATGCGTTTCTCCACGCCCCAAGCCTTGAGCAATTACGAGGAGTTCGTAGTCGATAAGAAGATGTGCTTTGAAAGAGGGCTAGATTTGAAGGTGGTACCGAAGCCCTTTGTGGATAATTTGAGGAGTAGGGTTGGAATAACCTTATCTTGGAACCCGAGGGCAACTTTGAACTTGTCGATAGTCCGGGAATGGTATGCCAACTTTACTTTGTGGCTAACTTAGAGAGAGGAACTGTTTGGGTGCGTGGAGTGAATGTCCCATGGTCGGTCGGGCGATTAATAGTTTTTATAGGACACCGGCTATCGTGGGCGATCATTATGAGGAGTGGTTTCGGGACAAGAATAGTTGGGGTAGTATTGAGGACCCTTTGGAACAGATGAGGGTAGAAATCAACCCTGAGTTGCAATGGATGTCAAAAGGGGGTAACACGCGCATCGATTGTTGTTGGCGGCGACTTGGCCCGACGATTGGAAAGTCAAGGCTAAGTTCTCCCGTAATCGTCTACTACCTAAGGACAACATCACACATTTTCACATTAAGGATCTACGGTTGTTGTACGCCTACATTATAAGTTGAAAGTAGGCGTGGGGAGGCGATTTTTACGGAGTTTCGGGAGAACCGAGAGAAACAAGCGTCGGTTGATTATGTGCCCCTACTTGATTTACGGGTTGTGTCGAGATGCACGAGTTGGTGAGTATGCAGATGATCAGATTAGGAGGAGCAAAGTTTTGCCTATCATGCCTAAGTCGTTCAATGCTCGTACTGCTTCTCGGCCTTCCAGACGGCTCATCCACACGGTCCTCCGACCTTTCACCCCTACCTCCACTTCTTTCGCCTCTACTTCCACCACGTTGCCTGTACCACCACCTCCCCTCACCACTATCACCACCACCACCATTCCACCACCTCCCAGTTCTGGACCTTCCACCTCCTCCACCACTCTACCTCCACCTACACCTACCATACCTTTCACCGGAGGGCCGTGGCTGAGCGAGAGGCAGGGGCTGTTGATAGCCCACAAGCAACGAGATTGGATGGACAGTCTGCGGATCATGATGAATGGGTTGCTGAAGAACCAGAAGGCGATAGCTCGAGCTCAGCAGGTCCATCTTCCGCACAGAGACTTGGATACTACAGCCTTCCAGTACACACCTGAGATAGAGGCCGATCTGCAGCGGATTACCGAGAGCCTGCTAGAGGATGAGTCCGATGAGGGGTCAGAGGTTCAGATAGAGACTGAGGCAGACGATTCGTTGGATGTTGAGACAGAGAGGCAGGCCTGAGGCGGGGGAATCTGGTCAGAGAGGCAGTGGGGGACGGGTGTCGCTTGAGACTACGACTGAGAGTGCGATTCTTTGTGATCGCACCATCTTCCAAAGACACAGATCCTCCAGGTTTGATGTCTGAGGGCAGAGCAGCTAGCTTATTTTTCATTATTTCTGCATTTCTTTTGAGAGTTGCAGCTTCTTTTGGCTAGTCTATTTTTCATCTATTTGTGGGTACTTTTGACTGATTCACTTTGAGGCAGGTTGACTTTTGATTTCTGACTTTTGGCTGTTTTTTATATCCTTCACTTTTGATACGCATTTGTAATCATTGTTCAGCCCCTGAGGCCTGTTTGACCGTGCATGTTTTTATCCCTTGTGATTGACATTTTATTGGGATATTTGTCTGCTATTTTCGCAGGCGTGGATGTTCTGAGTTTTATTGTTATATTGTATCCGTCCATTGCATATCCCGTTCCCCCTCGGCATGCTTTGATTTCGTTTCGTGGCATGGACTCGTTTTCTTACGCACTCGTTTACCTTTTGCTTGATCTTTAGCACGTGGACTTTTCCCGTGCATGCGCTTTCTTTGTTTCTGTTGTTCTCGCTTTAGGTTTCGGGATGGACTTATACGAGGGTGTCACGAGTTTCAAGTGTCGGTTGCGCCTTTCTGCCGGGTTTCGATTAAACAGCTAAGTCCTCCTTTCTTTTTATCTCTCACACACTGAGGACAGTGTTTCGTTTAAGTGTGGGGTGGGAGACTTAGCCGTTTTCTTGTTTTTGTTGTTGAATGTGCTATAAATGTGGTATGCTTAGCCTATGATCGGGCTCGAGTCGATTTTTGGTTAATTTTTAAAAATTTTCAAGGGTCTTAACACCGTGTTGTATGTGTTATTCTCACAATCGAGTGGTGATCACCTTAGTCGGGATCCCGAACATATGCATTGCGGTTTGATATTATCTTGAGAATGGAGTTTATTATTTCACGAAGTTACACCTTGTGCACAATTTGATTGCTACCATCTCACATACCACTAGTCTCGAGGCGAAATAGAAAGGTTTACCTAAGTAGGACACGGGATGACGGTCATGGCGTCTCTTTGACCAACCAAAGCCAAATAAGCCTTACCCCAAACATTAGACCTTCGTAGCCCCTCTCAGCCTTGACAGAATGGTCTGACCACCATTCGTTTTATAGCCGTTTTGTTACTTAGTCAGAAACCTACCTTGAGCTTTATTTATGGTCACATTCCCTTCATTCATACCCTACGAGTGGACTTAGTCTTTTGTTAGGCCACACTTGCTAAGGCAAGTGTGGGGTGGGGGAAATGATGTCTTGTGATGGGTTGGTGTTTTCTTGGTTTGGAGCTATAAGGAGAAGAGGAGCTAAGTTGGCCCTAATGTTTGGGTTGGCCTAAAGAGAAAAGAAAAAGCTGTGAAATTCTTCATTTTTTTCTGGTAAAAAAAAAAAAGAAAAAAAAAGAGAACTCAATCAATCAAAGTTCAAAATAAATTAGAAAGTTCTCAACGAATAAGAGTTTGGAGTTTATAAAATAAAGGGTTGGAATCAAAGTAATGAGCTCAAAAGTTATACTTATGATGTTGGAGTTGGGATAGTGAGATAGGTGCTAATGTATTCGACCTCGCCTTATGAAACTTGAAACATAGTTGATTTAGGCAATGAGTTCGGGTATGTTAGCATTCTATGGTTCCCAAAGTGTTAAAAATAATTAAAAGGAGTTTGGATGGTTTGTATAGTAGAGATGAAGTGGTACACTTGTTGATTAGGTTCACTCGTACTTCTTTTTCTCCAATTCCCAAAATATCCTTTTCGATTAACCGGAATCACCCTAGCCTAACATTATAACCCTTCAAGTCCTGCTCGATCGTGTCCAAACTTAGTGACCTTGATTAGTGGAGAGGCTAGTGATTATGAGACGGTTGGTAGGCGTTTGGTTGGGATTCAAGCCCCGACAATCATTTTGAGCACTTGGTTTTAGCTTGGCACCACACACACTCCATTTTCTTGATAATGTTGCACCAATGTGTATATGTTCGTGTTTCTTACTTTGTGGTTACCTTGAGAGTGTGAGTAGTAGCACCTACATCATAAAGTTGAATCCCTTGGTTTGTTTTAAAACGCCTATTTTACTCGAGGACGAGCAAAGGCTAAGTGTGGGGTGGTTGATAGGAGTCAACTTTACGTGACTCGCTTCTGATGTTTGGCCTCCGTTTACCACATTTTCGGCACATTTTTGGATGATTTAGACCACTTTGGGGTAATATTGTGAGTTCTAGCACGGGGGTAATTCTGTCATTTTCGATAGTTTACCACCCTTTTCGATGATATTGACCCCATTCCCGAGCACGTTTACCCTTTGGAATGTTTTGGTTGTTTTTGGTTATTGTGATGATGTAGGGTATTGGTGTCTCGATGACCCGAAAGGCAAGGGTTTACAATGAGAAACATGACCGAGGCGAGAAAAGAGGTGAAAAGGGAGAAAAAGTGAAGAATTGGTGGCACAGATCCAAACGCCGGTTTGGAACTCTCAAACCAGCGTTCCAGACCCCCAAACTAGCGTTCCAAGCCCAAACCAGCGTTCCAGAGTTGCCAGAGTCAAACAGAGTTCAGCCACTTCAAACGCTGGTTCAGCAACTACCTCAAACCAGCGTTCCAGGCCTCTCGAACGCACGTTCCCTGCCTTCAAACCAGCGTTCTGCAAGACAGAAGCCCTAAGCTGCCCATAATTTCAAGCATAACGCACGTTCCACTTGTTTGGAACCAGCGTTCGAACCAAAATCTGCAGGATTTTCCCTCCACCTATAAATACCCCCCTTAGTCCATTTTGGGATTATTATTCATCTTCTTAGCCAAACTTTACCCCTTTCATAGCTCGAATTTTGTAATAGCTTAGAATACTCTCTCTTAGTGTAAATCAACAACATCTTAGCATAATCTTTCCATTTCTTAGCTTAGATTTTCATTCCAAACACTAAGAGACCACCTTTTAATTACTTCTCTATTTTGTACTTTTTGGATCTAATCTCGAATTTCTGCAATTTTATGGTATATCTCTCTTCTCTTTTACTTGTTATGGCTCTTATTTACTGTTTTATGCATGTTTTGATTAGTATAATGTGTAGCTAAACATCTTCATAGCCGAATCATGTGAAATTTAGTGAAATCACCCTTTGGGTGATGAAATTGGGAGTGGGTAGTGCTTTTTATTGTTGTTTCTTGCATCTTTCACGTCTTAGAACTTGTTATAACGGATTTGGGCTAGATTGATCACCTAGGTCAAAAATCACACACACCACTCTTGAGAGTTGTTCGAGAGAGAGGGTGTGGGGAAAGGGTTCTAGGATCGCATTGTAGTGCGAGGTTACTCGTTTTTAACGTTTAAACGGCTCTTGTGCATGATTGTCTCGTGAATGAATCTCTCTTAGGAAAGGTTAGTTGACTTGGCATAAGGTGTTGGGGAAGAGTTGTTCAGACCTTAGCACCGGGATTAGGAGTACGTACCCGTGAAATTGAATGTAAGAGCTCGTCCGTTTATTGCACACTCCCGGTTTTGTCATTCCTTGGGGTGAAACTAGCTATTTTGGTCATGGTTCGGCTATGTCTCTTTAACTATCTTTAGAACTTAGTAGTTTAATCTTCTTTCTTTCTTTTTATCTTTAGACTCGTTAGTTAGAATCACTTAGTGTCGTTGTAGTAAACAAAACCTTAAGAACTTTGATCACCTAGACTAAGCATTACGTTCACTTTGGTACTTACAAACACGATTCCTTTGGGTTCGACCTCGGACTCCTGTAGCTATACTAGCAATCGACCCGGTCCACTGCCGGTTAGAGAGCTTGTTTAGTCACCGTTGTCTTGAGTATATTATAAATCTGTTTGGTGAAATAAACGCTCATCACAAATCAAAATACTCTAGTTCACTATTTTAGATAACTATTGGAAGTTTACTATTGTAAACTCAGTCATGAACGATTGCCAACAAAACTATGTATGAAGACAAACTATGTACTATCACACTATTATGAGTTCATTATGATCATACTTAAACTCTTAGCTCACTCACATAATTCGATGTCGTAGTTCACTATTTATGGGGGTTCATTATAATCATACTCAAACTCTCAATTCACTCTTATAACTTGACGTCGTAGATCACTATTTATGGAGTTCACTATGATCATACTCAAACTCTTAGTTTACTCAATTCGATGTTGTAGGTCACTATTTGTAATTCGTTGTTGTAGTTCCCTATTATTATTCTTAGTTTGTTTTTGTGGGTTAACTTTTAGAAGTTTACACTTGTAGTTCACTATTTGTATATTCACTTTTGTTAGTTCACTTTTTTTAAGTTCACTATTTGAAACTCGTTTTTGCAATTCTCTATTATGAGTTCAGTGTTGTAGTTCACAACATATAGTTTACTATTTGACCGCATGTCTACGAACAATGAAATATGATATTCACTGAACGAACAATGAATTTCGATAGTGAACAATGAAACTCACTACAAGAACAATGAATTTTGACAGGGAACAACGAAATTCACTAAACGAACAACGAATTTTAACAATGAACAATGAGATTCATTGAACCTCTTATAGCTTCCATTGATGAGGCCCTTCAATACTTCAATGAATAGATGAGTAGACAAAATAAGGAAATAAAAATGGAAAGAAAAAGGAAACTAGAAAACATTGATCCTGCATCTGACGAATAATTCAACCATCATTAATTTTAAGCTAAGTTAACTACAAAGCTAAAATAATTACAGTGGGTTGAAACAACTTTTTTTTGAAATGCAAGGAAAAATTAATATATTGGTAGTAAGATCCACTAGGTTAGTGAATCCAAAAACAAATTACAAGAGATACAACAAGAAACAAGCACCAATGATGGATCAAACAAGGTGAAGAAACTGAAACAATTCCACCATATTCTTCATACAAACATGAAGAATTCTCAAGAACAATTTGAAAAGGAATAAAAGCGGTAAAATGAAAAAACAAAATTAACTTGCAATTTTATTGATTCTCAAACGTTGAGTTTACATTCATGTATCTACTAGTATATATAGGCATATGAACTAGCTTGAGTACCTAAAAGGCGGTTACAACTAACTTAATTAGCTACAACCACTTCCAATCGTTTTCGGTTGAAAGTGTTCGACAAAATGCCTAAGAGAAGTCTTCACTTCTATTGTTGCTGCTGCTGCTTGCTGTTGCTATGTATATTACTCATTTCACCCCCCTCAAGATGGACTAGGAAGAGAGAAAATATTGGAAATGGACAGCTTACTCAATATGTTCTTGAAGATAGGACCATCTAATGGTTTGGTTAGAATATCTGCAAGTTGATTAGTTGTGGAAACAGATAAAAGTTTGACTAGTCGATTGAACCTTTTCTCTTACCACATGACAATCAATTTCCATATGCTTTGTCCTCTCATGGAAGACTGGATTGTGAGCTATGTGCATAGCACTTTCATTATCACAGAACATTGGAATTGGTGTAAGCACTGAAACCTGTAAATCCTGAAGAATGTATAATAGCCACTGTAATTCACACACTCCTTGTGCCATTGCTCTATATTCAGGTTCTGAAGAACTTCTACTAACAGTAGGTTGTTTCTTAGACTTCCAAGAGACAAGAGCAGGTCCCATAAACATGCAATATCCTATTATTGACCTTCTAGTATCATGACAGCCTCCCCAATCAGAGTCAGTGAATGCTGTCAGTTTGAGATCATTTGTACTAGGAAAGAAAAGACCCTGAGCTGGTGCTGCTTTAATGTACCTTAAGAGTCTGTTAGCAGCTTGTAGATGATTTGTAGTAGGAGCAGCTAAATATTGGCTTAACTGGTGGACAACAAAAGAGATATCTGGTCTTGAAATGGTCAGATATAGTAGCTTTCCAACCAGGCTTCTATACATTGTGTTGTCTGGTAACAACTCAGAATCACCATTTTGTAGACATGCTTTACTTTGAATAGGTGTTTTGGCAGGTTTACAGCCTGCAAAGCCATATTCTTGCAATAGATTCATTGCATACTTCCTTTGGCATACATAAATGCCCTTGTGTGATCTTGCCACTTCTAGACATAGGAAATACTTGAGTTCTCCCAAATCTTTTATTTGAAACAGATCATGTAAGTAGGATTTGAGTTCAGTGATCAGTTTCATGTCATTGCTGGCTAAGACAATATCATCAACATAGACTAAGGCTGCAATGAATGAAGTATCAGTTTGTTTGGTGAATAAACTGTAGTCATGTCTTGATTGCTTATATCCCAGATTTTTCAAAGCTTTTGTTAATTTGCAATTCCATTGCCTACTTGCCTGTTTGAGACCATAAAGGGACTTGATAAGTTTGCAAACTTTCCCTATTGGAGCTTCAAAACCTTGTGGAAGTCTCATATATACCTCTTCTGTTAAATCACCATGCAAAAATGCATTGTTGACATCAAGTTGATGTAAGTAATAACCTTTTGCAGCTGCTATATCATGTAATACTCTCACTGTGTTCATTTTTGCTACTGGGGAAAAGGTTTCCTCATAATCTATGCCATATGTTTGTGTATATCCTTTAGCAACTAATCTTGCTTTGTATCTTTCAATTGAACCATCAGCCTTATATTTGACTTTGTATACCCATTTACAACCTATTGGTTTCTTTCCTGGAGGTAAATCAACAATCTGCCATGTATTTGTACTGACTAATGCATCTATCTCCTTTTGCATAGCATCTTGCCATTCTTTGTGTTGTATATCTTGATTATAAGTTGAAGGTTCTGTTATTTTATCTACTGACATGACAAAAGACTTGTAGCTGTCTGAAATATTATGAAGACTTGTAGCAGAACTCAAAGGATGAAGAGTTGTATGAGTTGCCTGATTGCAAATGTATTCTTGTAGGAATGAAGGAGGTTTTTTGTCTCTACTAGATCTCCTGACATTGGCTTGCTGTTGCTGATGATGAGGGCTTGAAGGTGCATAAGAATCTTCTTGAAATTGTAAACTACCTCTGCTTGAACCTCATGCGGAATCATCTGCTTTGAAGCACATGCGGAAGTATCTTCTGGACTCTCATCAGCATTAGTTATTACTGGAGGTGCAGAATTTTGAGAAAAGAAATAGTCATTAGACATAGATGGTATAGGAAAAGACCACGAGGTCTGTGACTGTGTATTTTGTAGATGAATATATGGAAAATGATGCTCATGAAATACAACATTTCTGGAAACAAACACTTCCTGTGTGGACACATCTATCAGTGTGTATCCTTTTTGATGATCAGCATGTCCTAGATTAGCACATGTCCTTGCCCTGGCATCAAACTTAGTTCTGGCAACAGGTAATGAAGATGAAAAAACTAAACAGCCAAACACCCTTAGAACATCATAATCAGGTTGTCTATTGTGAAGAATAAGAAAAGGGCTTTTGTTTTCAATAATGGGAGAAGGTAACATGTTGATGAGTTTGACTGCATGTAGAACACAATATCCCCACAAGTTAAGAGGCAGTCTAGACTGAAATTTAAGAGCTCTAGCAACATTCATGATATGTTGATGTTTCCTCTCCACAACACCATTTTGTTGTGGAGTATCAACACAACTTGTTTCATGAATAATGCCTTTGGCATTGTAAAACTCATAATATTTAAACTCCTGACCATTATTAGATCTAATGGTCTTGATGGACTTCTGAAAATGATTAAACACATACTGATAGAATGTAGAAATGACACTCCTTACTTCATCTTTAGATCTCAAAAGATATATCCAAGTATATCTACTAAAATCATCAACAATTGTTAAAAAATATGACTGACCATGGATTGTTTGGTGTCTATAGGGACCCCAAATATCCATGTGTACTAGATCAAAAATGGAATCGACAACAGAAGTACTCAAAGGAAAAGGCAACTTCTTCTGTTTTGAAAGAGGGCACACATAACAAACAGAATCTTTTGGTTTTTGAATCTTATTACATGTGTTATGTAAAAACTGAATTCTACTACTTGATAAATGTCCTAATCTATAGTGCCATAACATGTCATCTTCTATTTTGTTGGATAAAGGAGACTGAGAGCAAGTGGCAGACAACACAGTGGAAGTAGAACAATCAGCATACATCACATATAGTCCTTTGTCTTTCTTAGCTGATCCAATCATCTTCCCATTGGACTTGTCCTGCATTAAACATTTGTCAGAAACAAAGGTGATAGAAACATTTGAGTTATTGGTCAATCTAGTAATGTAAATTAGATTGTACTTAAAACCTGGTACAAATAAAACAAGAGACAATATGAGATTATCATTTAATCTAACTTTTCCTATAAAGGTGATAGGAATATGTGCACCATTAGGCAATGTGACATATAAACCTTTAGCATGATGTTTGGCAAAACACAAGTTACTATCAAAAACAATATGGTCTGTGGCACCTGAATCCACAATCCAACAATGAGTGGACAGACCTTGAGTCTCAGCAAGATCTGGTTTGAAGTTTGTAGTGAATGCAGTGACTTGGTTCACCATAGGCTGAATTGGATCCCTTTTATTTCCCTCCATGAGTTTCATTAACTAAGCTACTTGATCTTGTAGATGAATTATCTGATTTTGCTGATCTGGATTTGTGACAGAATCTTGTATGAAATCCTGACCACCCTCTTGATTAACCATATTGACTCTTGGTTTTGGCTTCCAACCTGGTGGGAAACCGTGCTTCTTGTAGCACTTATCAATAGTATGACGATTATATCCACAGAAAGAACATTGTACTTTCTTGTTGCTGTTATTAACTCTGTTATTTCCTGCATTTGCAGTCTGGCTTTGATATCTTTGTTGCTAGCAGCTGGTTGATAACATGTTCTGTTTTGATTTTGTACTTGATTAACAAAAGCTATGGCATCTGAACCTTGTGGATGACCCAATGCATATTCTACCTGTCTTTCAAACTTGATAGCCATGGCAAATGCCTGTTTTAGACTAAGAAAAGGAGTCATCAAATAAACCTGTGATCTGACAGGTGCAAAGCTGTCATTGAGGCCTTTCATGAATCTGATAACATGATCAGCTTCTATGAAACTAACCATCTTAGCACTGATATTACAAGCGCAAGGATGTCCACAATCACAATGAGGAACAGGTTTCAAAACTTCTATCTCATCCCACTTGGTTTTCAACTTTGTAAAATAAGTTGTAACTGACATTGAACCCTGTTTGATCAGATTTACTTCTTCAACCAAATCTGACACCCTGAAATAGTCTACATTTGAGAATCTGTCTTCCAACTCTAACCACATATCTCTTGCAGATCTAATCCACATAACACTTTGAGCTATATCAGGAATAACAGATTTTATAATCCAAGTAAGGACGGTAGTATTACATTGGCTCCAGATTCTATACATTTCATCATTCATGTCAGGTTTCTTGATCGTTCCATCAATGAATCCTAACTTGTTTTTAGTTTCCAACATCATAGTCATAGAACGAGCCCAGGAATGATAATTTCTAGCATCAAGAGGTGGAGAAACTAAGGGAATCGAGGGATTTTCACTAGGATGAATATAAAACTGACTAGAGGTACTTACCACAAGTCCAGTACCTTCAAGACTAGCACCATCAGGTCCTCGACTTTTTGTTGATTGATTTGCCATAACAACAACAGAATAAATCGACAAGAAAAGTTGCAGAACGCTCTCAGGCTTCTGGAAACAATAAGAACTCCAGGCAGAATACTCTCAAGATTCTGGAAAACTGGAACAATCTTCGAAAAAAAATCAGAAATGGTTTGCGATTCTGTCAAGAATCACTTGCAGAACTGCACGAACGGAAGTTACTCTCTGATACCATGAAGAAATTGAAACAATTCCACCATATTCTTCATACAAACATGAAGAATTCTCAAGAACAATTTGAAAAGGAATAAAAGCGGGAAAATGAAAAAACAAAATTAACTTGCAATTTTATTGATTCTCAAACGTTGAGTTTACATTCATGTATCTACTAGTATATATAGGCATATGAACTAGCTTGAGTACATAAAAGGCGGTTATAACTAACTTAATTAGCTACAACCACTTCCAACCGTTTTCGGTTGAAAGTGTTCGACAAAATGCCTAAGAGAAGTCTTCACTTCTATTGTTGCTGCTGCTGCTTGCTGTTGCTATGTATATTACTCATTTCACAAGGTGCTGTAATGAAAAAAACAGCTTCTATCTAAAGAGATCAACTCTGCTTGATTTATACTCCACAAAAGTCATGGATTTTCTTCCACAAAACACGTTCGGCTTGCGTCATTCTCGGCATCATGTAAGTACAATTAACCTAAAAAAGCTTCATTAACAAACAAATCATTAAATATATTAAAAGAGTCAATGTGTTTCCCTTTAAAAGTGTTTCCCCTCGAGTGTTTTCCATAAAAAAAAGTTTCTCCATAATTAATTTGTTTAGATAAATATAATATTAATTATTTTATTTAAAGGATATATATAATACCATTGATGAAAAATAATGATATAGATTAAGAAAACAACATCAGTTGGTTTCGGATACCGGAGTCTTTAACCGGAAAAGAAAAAAAAAAAAAGAAAAAAAAAAACATCACATTCTTATAGTTAGACGTCATATTCTTATCTTATGATTAATATTTATCCATTATTATTAGTATTATTATTATTATTATAGCAACACTAAACTTCTTATCATTAGTTTCTCTTCTACCCAAATTTTTTGAAGGGGGATCGAGGGAAAATGACAAAAATATTTATAAAGTTAATAAATAGGTCACTTTTTTTAGTTGCAAAAAGGACAAATTTAGACGGACAAAAATACCCCTTTAATAAAAGGAACACGCGCACATCTTTACTTCCGCTTCCAGCAATCCATCTTCAGGTTTGTCTTTTTGTTTTTTCAAACACTCGTAACTTTTGATTTATAACTCCGATCATCGAAAATTTTTCACCAAAATTCATATTTTTTTATCTTTAATTTGAGCCCAAATACGATACCATTCCGACGTAAATTTTGAAAGCCGAAAAAATATTTACATTAACCGGAGCGTTTTTCTTATAAACGACCGTAACTTTTGATTTAGAACACCGATCATCAAAATTGTTTCACCAAAGTTCATATTTTTTTTATCTTCATTTTGAGACCTCATTTGATACCTTTTCTACGTAGTTTTTGAAAGCCGAATTTTATCGCTGCGTTTACACCAACACAGTAACACAGACACAGTAACACACAGAACGTGTGGTGATATTCCATAATTTTTGTGTCCGAGTACATTTTGCGGTTTTCGTATGTGCAGCTGTATACATGTATGCGAAGAAACTCTGATAGTAGAATGTAACAAGTATATAAATTGGTACAGCATATAAAACAGTTTTACATTCTTTTAAAAGGTTACAAACAGAAATAGCACTCGGACACAGAAATGGTGTATTAGCTCAAATATTCTGAAAGAAATGTATAATGTATTAGTTCATTGTATCTTTCTGTTTGAAAAGCTACTACAGTCAAAGGTAAAGAACCGTGAGCGTCGTAACGGAGAAAACTTGAATCAGTGAGATTCGAATCTTCAAAACAGATGGGACAAGAAATGAGAGCTGATAACACATTCTTTCCACCCCACATTTATTCTCCACAGACATAATGCCTTTCTGAATTCATTTGAAAACTGTACTTCTTTCACAGATTAGGTAAACACTGAGGTCTGAAAGCATCATCTAACCTTCATGTGCTACAAATAATTAGAGCTCTGATTTGGACATATCAATGGTGGAAACAGGACGGGCTCCGTCTTTTGGATGATACTCTATTGAGATGACATTCTCAAAATAAGCACTTTCTTGGGGTTACCTGACTTAACAATACTAATAGGCACCTCACCCTCTGAAATTCCAATCTTATCTTCTACAAAACCACTACTTTCACTAGAATTAACCCCAGTTGAAGCAAACCCAAGTGGGATTCTCTCACAATGCAACTTAATAAACCTATTGAACCGATTAAAAGCTTTCCAAAGAAGCCACAACCTTCGGCTTCTTTTTAAAACTACAGCTATATAATCCATCAGAATAATCTAAAATGCCCATCAAAATTGAAACTGGGGGTCAACTTAGCAGTATGATGTGATCATGTACAAAAGAACCAAACTGGGCCAAAAAGTTTACAGCATTAATGGAAACAGATGATGCCTGCCTAATTAATGGTATGAGCTGGTTAAATTAAGAACTCAATTAACAAATCCCATCAAGCTCGCTAATTGAGTAGCTACGTATAGCAAAACAAAGAGTGTAGAAAATCCTGATAGAAAACGATATATTCAGATTACCTGAATAAGCGGAAGCGGAAGAAATCAACAGGACCGTTCCTACATCCATTGTTATTCGACTCCGTCTCAGTTTGCCGCCAGGATCCAAACCCTCCGTCTCAGTTTGCCGCCAGGATCCAAACCCTAGAACAAAAGAAGAACTCCATATGCACAAGTGGCATATGGTGCTATTAGGTCTTCTGGTCTATGCCTATTTTCTGTATGATCACCAACCGATGGTACACAGGCAGTCTATATATAGGAAAGACTAGGGACCTAAAGCATTATGGAATATTCCGGATGAAAACCCTAACCATCATAGGATTTCCCATAATACCCTTAATTAATAATAAACCAATAATATATTTACCAACATAATCATTAAATAACTTAAGGGCCACATATAATTATCTTTTACTAAATGATAATTCTTACATTCTCCCACTTGGCCCGAAAAGTTATGTCGGCACATCATTAATGAGTGACAACAAAATTTGCATGCACAAAATGTCACTATTTGGTTTATTAACAAAACTTCAACTGATCAATACTAACACAAGAACTATGGCGGTTATGCTCAATAAAAACAAACACTCCCTTCCAAAATTACAATGTGCAATATCAACCAGCCAAGTAAACCTTTTATGAATGAACTAATCAAAATATCATTCGGGGTCCCTGAATCCAAATGGATTCACTCATACATGAACTCGGTGCACTTTCATGTAATTGCTACATCACTATGATGCCTATTTTGTGATTTTGAGAGAATTCAGACGAAGCAACTTTACGTGTCAATAAGTCAAATATGAGTACAATATGATTGTGAGATAACATAAGCCGGCAAAATACACAATCTTTATTCTCATATTATTCTACTTACTTGACACTCGTCTTATAGCTAGCTTACCTCTGACAACGTGTCCCATAAATGTCGATTTGCTAATTTCATCATCAAAATTATTCCTCATATGAGTGAGGATAAGATGAGTCAAAAACTTCGCCAGAAGCAACATCAACCAACAAACCATAGGCCAAAACTCATAAAGCCTGTGACTTAATTTACAAAATTTTCGGTCATCCATAATGAGCTACTTCAATCAATCCACAAGTTCACCTCTAAAGGTAGTTGATGCAAGCTTAACGAGATCCTGACATAGATGATCTCATTGAACCTCTTATATCGATATGAGATTCACCAAATCATACAACATATCCTTTTAAGGAAACTATTTGTCATATGTATAGCTCTAACAAAAATGCAAGTGTACAATTCGAAAATATGTTTAATACTCCCACTGGTTGAAAACATCGTTACAATGTAAACCAGTATAACAAAATCAGAAGCTTACAAAATCCATATAAATACTTGCAAACCGAAAACAATTATTCAGTGCTTTTGTTCTCCAACACATGTTGTGTACATTTCAGTGGTTTATCACACAAATGACAACCACTATAATGGTTAAATAAACCATATTACTATCATGAGCTACAATCAACAAAATGGACACAATATTCTTACAGAATCGTATAGAAGAATTGATAATCTTAAGTGCCTTCTAGGGAAAATTCTCAACAATAAATCTAGCATTATTTTGCTCATCATAACAATAATAAGCTCCCAAGTGATTTATTAAATCATCAATATGGGACTTTATAATAAACAACAAAGTACTAGTACAAACATGAATTTTCTTAGGATGTAACAATGCAACTCATGCTCACAATATTCAAAAGAACCAATTCATGCACACAATTCAAAATAGAATCAGGTTTTAATAATTGAGAAATTTACTCCCACTATTTTACGTAATTGGTGGTTTAGAAATGAGTAGTACCATATGTGATCGTCCTCAACATGTGATCAATCTATAATTGAATCTCTTAATATGAAATATAACATATTCCATTTAGAATCAACTAAGTTTCTTCATTGAAAAGCAGAATGATGCAATTCACTTTATGATTAATCACTTAGAACAATCACTCCCACTCAATCAGCATTTCCCAAAATCCTTATGGTTTCTAACTTCACATTATGTTAGAATATGTGATCAACCTCTTGCGATTCCAATGAATCAATCAAAATATCTATTTACACATGAACACTTCATTTGACCAAAATTACATATCAAGAGTCATAAACTCTAGTCACACGAAGGTCAAATCCGAATGTGTAATGTTTCAGCATGATTCTTTCCACAACATAATGTTGTCAAAATGACAACCTTGAAAAGAATCTAACAATATTACACAATGTTCAAATAAATTTTAACTCCTTAGGATACTAATAAATGTCATTTTTGACGGGATTCTCCCACTCAATCACACGATGGTACAAATAAGTGTGATTGGATCATTCAAGGAGAAAATGACATATATTTTTCTGCCATAAATGTCTTTTGTTCTATACTATCATAAATAGCATACTTTACCCTCGATCATAAAAACTTTGTGGACAATATAAACTTTAGTAAGGATAAGAAGCCACAATAATGGATGATATCAAAATATGAGACGAATACTCAAGCCATCCAAAATATTGAACAAAGACACTAACTATATCATGATCTCATCTAAAATTCGACATAACAAGTAAATTTAATGGTTTGCCCTATACAAACCCGACAAACTCAAGTCATGGTGATAAATAAAGCTATTAAGCCCTACAACCCACCACAACGTTAGTTTACCTTTAGAGAAGTATATCGCCACTTCATATGTCAAAACAAGTGATATATTCATTGATGTCAACTATCTAATGTAGGTTAGACATAACTTAAGAGGCTATCATGCTCCTGAGAATAAAGATTTGAAATCTTAAGTTGAGCACGAGAGATTCACTATCCAAAAGATGATAGCCTCATAATTTCATCTAATGATGAAAATTTGACCTCACGTACAATTGACATTGTGAAGTAAAGATATGAAACACTTCACCTAATATCACAACTAAATATGAGATCTAACACATAGCAATTTCCGTACCATGAGATAACATACTTTAATGTCCCTAACCAAAACTAATAGGAACAAGATTACCTCTAAGTGTAATTTCTTAAAATGAGACAATACGATATTCCTTATATGTCTCACAAAATTCACTCATCATGCCAGAATACAAATGATCAAATACACTATAGACCACGTGTTTCTCTATGTTCATAAAATTATGAACACTCGAACATGACAAATGTATTTAATTACACTATCACAAATAGAAATCACCCAAGACCACAGGAAAATCATAATATTAGTAATCCAAAATGATCTACAAACCAACACTAATAACCCAATTTCTATTATGAAAAGTACGTACTGAACAATTTTATTATATGTCATTGAGGACAACTCTAACATTAGGGTGGTCAAAATAAACTTTATCCTTAATGGAAATGCATTTCAAAAATGGTTAAATTTTATTTTAAGAGCACCAACATAAGCGATTGAATCGCTAAAATGCTCAAAAATCAACCCATCAGTTGATAAATGTGATTCCGTAGTGAGTGGTGGAGCACCCATACGAATTACAAGATCCTGACCAATGCATTCGAAATCAATCATATGAGTTGCCTTAAGCAGAATCAACCAATGTTAATTCGATTAAAAGTAAATTCACGGCCTTCCTGTGGGTAGAGGCTGTAATCACTACATAGAATTTACTATCATAAATAATAAGACTGGAGAATTAACTGTATAGATTGAGACCATCTGTACCTGTGGGCATAAGATAAATCTCCTCATCTTTATGCTAATTTCCATCTTATTTCAATTAGTCTCATAAAGATAATTGCCTCCTGTGGGGCCGGGCATTATCTGAATGAACTAATTGGTGCGAAATGTATGAGTCACTCATGTAATCACTAAAGCGTTATGTGATTAATGGTTGCATTACTTCTCATGCATTCGGATCTTTGTGGCTACTCAAGAGATGCAAGAGAAATAATATCTTAATGTGACACATACGGTTTGATTATATAGTTTCCATTCAATAAAAACAATAAAATAATGTATATTAATTACGCTATGGAAAGACTACAACCTTAATGGTCAAACCAGTTAATTATTAGGTTTCACGAAATGTACAAACAAGATATGGTTCACTAATATATGCCAATCATCTCTTTAGTTGTATCTAAAATATGCATTAAATTGATCACTAAACATGATGCAATCAATTTCGTCAATTTAATCACCAACAATATGTGATTAAGTCTTTTGTCAATTATTGAGCTGCTGTGGCTACACTCAAAATCGACCGTATGACATGACATATTTTAGAAGTTACTAAATGAGGTTAAATACAAATGTATTTCTTATCTGAGACACACCATTTAATTGAACCATTAGTCAATTCCACTGAATATCGATGAATTTTCAATCACTTCACATATAGTGATCAAAACATTTATGCATCATCATGTCAGGCTGCTGTGGCTACACCCAACATTTGACATCATTGACATTCAAAATATTGACAACTGTACATAAGCCAACTCGATCTAATGTTGACATAAACATGTGCAATTTAATACTTAAAATATGGTTCAAGTATGCATATTTATTTCCACACTAAAATTATTACAACATTAATATGTCATGATTTGATCACTAAACTTAATGCGACCAATCTCTATCGTCCGAATTTGAGCCGCGATTGGGTAAACTCTAAACATGACACGACATATTTTTCAATGTTGAAAATCATTAATAATCTAAAGGCATATACTAAATGACATGTATATGTTTCACGAACCAACAACTATTACTTCAACGATATTAAGTCAATAGGTATGTATCACTACTTTAATCACATATCATTATATGAATAATTTTTATTTTTATACACTCCAAAAGCATAAAAATAGTCATCAATGTGATACATAAGCTATGATCAATCAATCTCTACTAAATGTATACACAAATATTTTTTTATTTTATTTTATTTATAGCATAAATGTACACATAATTAAACAAAATAATGCGTACATGCGGGAGTCATTAATAGACTAATTTTGATCATATCTCCTTGACAATTATAATCGTAAATTATTAATGTGAAAACAAAATACATTAAATTATTTACAATTTTACGGACATGCAACTAATTTGTCATAAAACTAATAATATTGTCAAGGGACAAATGCTATTGTAACTAAAAATGGAGAAACAATAGTGAAACAATAATTATAACAATACTGACCCAGGTACCATCGGCTCATATATAACATTGGAGCAACTACCGGCAACCCTTTGCTTTTAACAAAGGAAATAATGCGGCGGTAAAGCAGTTACAATTTTTATTTTATTTTATTTTAATTATAGCCCTCCACATATAAACGAGAAAGACACGGCTAAGGATTTAATATAAAATAATATTTTACATATTATTAAAACTGATGTACCCTAATATTTTAAAACCAAAAGCGTGGCGTCGGTACAACAAATAGGAGACAAGCGCATTTGTTCTCACAAGGCCGCCGCCGCCGATACAAAATGCCACCATTGTCAGCCGCGTTGATCAACCAATCCACTGTCATCACCTTCTTCCTCATTTTTTTTTATTTATTTTTTATTATAATAATTATTATTATTATTTTATAGATTGAACATGTACTGATTGCTTTCAATATGCAGGAGCATCCGGCGACGGCATACAATGGACGGACCAAACAACAACAAAAAAGTTCAACCTTTGATACAAAAATAATATATATATATATTGTCGATCTATGAATCAATCGAAACAGATCAATATTGATCCATCATTCATGTCTAAATGGATCTAAACTATAATCATCGAATAACATGGATTATAGGGTCGCTCGATACCACATGATAGAAAGCGATATATTGATTACGAATAAGCGGAGCGGAAGAAATCAACAGGACCGTTCCTACATCCATTGTTATTCGACTCCGTCTCAGTTTGCCGCCAGGATCCAAACCCTCCGTCTCAGTTTGCCGCCAGGATCCAAACCCTAGAACAAAAGAAGAACTCCATATGCACAGGTGGCATATGGTGCTATTAGGTCTTCTGGTCTATGCCTATTTTCTGTATGATCACCAACCGATGGTACACAGGCAGTCTATATATAGGCAAGACTAGTGACCTAAAGCATTATGGAATATTCCGGATGAAAACCCTAACCATCATAGGATTTCCCATAATACCCTTAATTAATAATAAACCAATAATATATTTACCAACATAATCATTAAATAACTTAAGGGCCACATATAATTATCTTTTACTAAATGATAATTCTTACAAATCCAGCTATTGAGAAAGAACAGTTAGTGAAACGCAACTTGTGGCTATGATAGAAATGAAGGGAGAAAGAGCGTATGTACGATTTAGGAGCCACATGAAGGGATTTGGTGAGGAACCCACTCGCTGCCCCCCACGGCTCACCTCTATATCTCCGCTCCCACCCACCCAAAACCCCAAACAAAGGAAAAACAGAGGAAACTGGCATGATGGAACAAGTTGAATGAAGATTGAAGAGATGCGAGACGAGTGGATCCATCGGATGAAGGAGCTCCGAGAAATGTCTTGCTGCATATCGACGACACCACTTTTCCGACGTCAGGCTCCGGCTTTTTGGATGAGTTTCATTTAATGAACATAGTATTATGTTATAGATCAGGGATTAAAAGATTTGGTAAAATAGTCTTAAGCAAAATGTTTTGTCCTTAAATCAACAAAAAAATACAAACTGGATTAAAATTTATATACTGAGCGGAAAGTGGACTAAAACCTAATATTCCATTTTTTAATAACCATAAATGTTGATCTAGGCCTATTATCCTCATAATTCTTTCACCGTAGTTTATAGTTTTTCATGCTCTTTATTTTGATACTATTTAGCGTAATTTATGAATTTGAAAATACATTTGTGTTGATGGCGAATGTCACAATATTTGCGGTGACACCTTATGTATAACAACAAACTCATGGCACCACCACTAGGACTTGCCTATTAAATTGTTGGCGCTGCAGTAACACCTCATGTAGTAATTCAATCACACTACTTTTTATAGTGACACCTTACGCATATAGTAAAACATTTTATATGTGATACCTTTTACTACTATATATATCCTATATATGAATGGATTTCACATCATAAACTACTATATCGTTCTAATTATGACACATGTTCAACTTTGCATTTTAAAGCCCATATATTTTTTCAACTTTTCATTAAGAATTTACAAAGCTACTTTAACTCAATTTCAATTGGTAATTTTAATTGTACATATCCTATATGTAAGATGAAGCATAGGTACAATTGTTAAAATTATGACCTAACAACACTTTCTTTCTTTTTTTTAATTTTTATTTTATTTATAGATAACACCGCATTCACATATTCAGTTTTCAATAACATAAAGTAAGATATTACACAATATCGATAATCCATTGTCACAAATCCATCCATACTAAAAATAACACATACTCTACGTTAATTACAACACAACATGCATACAACTTAGAGTAGGAACACTCCGCATTTAGTGCAATTTTTTTTAGTATAATTTAAATCGTTATTCAATGTGTGATAATGGAATCAATTGTGAAGGTAATCAAGATGATGAAATTACCATCCTCATAGACAGTGATGTATCTCACACTTTCTTAGACCAACAGGTTGCCAAGGAGGTACAGTGTGACATAACCGACTCACCACATGTTAATAATCACAGTAGTGGATATAAATAGAATGGAGAGTGAGTTTAAGTGTCATAACTTTCCATTGATCATGCAAGGGGTTAAGTTCCAATAAGATGTGAGATTGATCAAGTTGAGAGAATGTGACATGGTATTAAGGGTGGATTGGATGAATGGTACAATCTAATTGTCTCGACTTCAACAAAACATATATGGTTTTTACTAACAAGAGAGAACAAATTAAGCTGAGAAGTTACACATAAGAAGCTTAACTTAAGATTATCAGCTATAAAATCATTACTAAGGAATTGAGAAAATGGGAACTATGGACTCCTCGGATGCTTGATTTGATACAAAAACATGAATCGAATCTTTTGCCTATTGAACTTACTTATGTTCTAGATGAGTATCATGACGTGCGTGCAAATTCCCAAGGATTACCATCGAAGAAGGGCTATGAGCATCCCATAACTTTGAAAGAAGGTGTTAGACTGTGAAACTAAAAATTTATAGGTATGATCACTATCAAAAGGATAAAATATAGTAGTTGATGGATAAAATACTACAACAAAGGATTATAGCACAATAGTAGCCCATTTTCATCACTCTTGCTCCTTGTGAAAAGAAAAATAGAACACGGAGATGTTATGTGGATTCTGAAGGTTGAATGACCGATCATCAAAGATAGCTACCATATTCCTCTAATTGTCGAATCTGTTGGATGAGTTAGGAGTGTTAGGGCATTTTGAAGAATAGACTTGAGGTATGGATTCTTTCATATTCGATGACGGAAGATTATGTCCGTAAGAGGCGGCTTTGTATCTTATCATGGCGGTTAGAATTCAAAATGATGTCGATTGGGCTCACAAATGTCCCACCACATTGCAAAAAGTATGAATGAGATCTTGAGGCCTTGGTGAGGAAGTTGTCTTTGGTATTTTTATGACATCTTAATCTTTCACGACATGGCTTCCCACATACATTTGAAAGTTGTTTTAGAAGTTTTGAAGAAGAACCAATACTATGCAAAATTTTCCACATGCTCTTTTGACAAACCAAGGTGGAATACTTGGCCATATCATATCCGAGAGGTGAAGTGCATCTTGATCCAAGAAAAATTTAAGCAATGTCGGATTGGCTGACCTTATAACGTGATGAACCGAGAGGGTTTTGAGCCTAACGAGTTTCTATAGGAGATTTGTAACCTATTGTGGGATTATTGCTAAGCCCTTGAATGATCTACTCAAGAAATATGGGCTTTGTTGGTGCCTGATTCCTCGAAGCATTCTAGAAACTCAAGGAGACCATGTGCAAATCACCCGTACTTTTCTTGCCAGATTTTGGAATTCCATTTTTCTTTTTTGCATTGAAACGGATGCATGTGGAAAAGGCTTAGGAGCTGTTTTACAACAAAACAAAAAACTTGTGACTTATCTAAGCAAGACCTTTAACTCTACGAAGATGAGATTGTTCATCTATGAGAAGGAACTTCTGACACTCTCCATGGCAATAGCTAAATGGAAGCCACATATTCAAGGCATGCATTTCATCATGGAAACTTGTCAACAGAGTATGAAGTTCATTCGGATCGGAGGGCCTTCTACAAAGACTACTGAAAAAAAAAAGGGTGACCAAGTTTTTGGGTTGAATTTCACTATTGTGTACTAAAAGAGAAGTGAAAATGTAGTGGTTGATGCCTTGTACATGCAAAGTCATGTTTAGGGACCATTGTGTGTTGTGAGCACAATATCCTCTTCTTGGATGCAAGAAGTAACATCCAACTACAAGGGTGACCTAGAGGTGGAGGAAAACTTTCGGCACTGATGATTAGTACGTCCTTAAATCCCCTCTACACTATGCACCATGAGATTCGTTCAGTACAAAAGGATGATATACAAAGGAACCCCATGAACGTTTGAGATCCATTTCTTTGAGATGTTTGAGATCCAAATTGACAGGAAGTTGCACTCAAGTCAATAGAGGGTCATTCGAGGGGGTCGAGGCATGTTATAGCGAGGATTAAGAGACTTTTTTATTGGCGCCAACTTAAGAAGGATGTTTAGGAAATGAGTTTAAGGTTCAACAGTGCAAAAGTCTACATTATAAACCTCAATGATTGCTCCACCCATTACCAGTCCCTCACTTTCATGGTCCCAACTCAGCATGGATTTTATAGATGGATTGCCTAAGTCTAAACGAAAGGAAGTCATCACGGTAGTAGTGGACAAACTAGCCAAGTTCAACCACTTTATGCCACTTGAGAAGAAGAGGCAAATAGTATCACAAAAGTGTGGAGGAAATAATTAATAATACTTAAACGAACAATATAATATTTTTCAAATAAATTAAATGCGATTATTATTAAATGCGGTTTTTTGCTTGTACAATTAGTCTATCTTAGAATAAATATAATTCAATAAGGTGATTTGGCGAGATATTGGTTCAAATCCAATTCGTGTGAGGTCTGAAACTAATGTGACACAATTATTGATCCTCTATCTTTAAGATTATTAAATTTGACCAACAATAAATTATTTAATAAATAGTATTTGCAGTTGTAATTGAATGTGACTATAAAATATACATATTAAAACATTACACAATTTTTCGGACACATTATATTTTGATGATGATTTCGGTTAGAAGCAGTGGTGGACACATGATCTCGGGTAAGATGGACAATAAATTTTTTAAAGCAAATAAAAAATTAAGGGGGGGGGGGGGCAAAATAAACACATACTACATATATCAACGTATTTTCTCGGATCAAGAGGGGCAGTTCCCCCTAGTTGTATGTAGGTCCGCCACTGGTTAGAAGAAACATAGAAACATATACTTGAGACAAATCTTAATTCGATACCTATAAAATACATGATTTTATAACTAAAAAAGCTTATCGTATTTAAAAGAATGAAAATGTAATATGACAAGTTTGATTCAACGCTATGAGTAAGAGAAATAATTAATTATACAAAACATAAAGTTATGGTATAATTGTCGTTATTTAACATATAATTATTTTATAAATTAAGTGTATGGTCAACAATATAGATACGATATAAATTTAACTTAACACGTGCAAAGCACGTGCATTTTGCTAGTAATCTTATAAATATGGCAATCAAAGTAGGATAAAAATCAAGCATACCATCGATAAACGACTATATGAAATTATGCGGAATGAGTCAAACTACTCAAATCACAAACCTTTGAGCGAGAACGAGCTAAATGAGCAACAAAATGACTAGCATTATCCTGCTAATATAGATAATATAAGAACAAAGAAAACCACTCATAAAGTAGTAGTGTTGTTTTAGGGAGATTGGTGTGAAACTTGTTCATCAAGAGTTCCTGTCTTATTATGATAATCTTTTCAAGTATAGTGCCAAACCGGATAATATTGAGCATATTTGGAATGGATAAGAGATGCAATAACATGGGCATGGCTTGATTTTCCTTTCAATCCATGGCTGTGAAAATCCAAGTTATGGAAGAGGCATCGGTAGACGTAACCCCCCAAACGGGTAAAACACCGTCTTCACTACCGGTTGCTAAATACTGCCCATCAGGGCTAAACTTCAATCACACCTTTGTGGGCACAAATATTTTTGACTAGTATAAAGTGCACTAAGTTCTTTACACTTGTTTCTATTTTTTTCTCAAAAAGGTTAAGCCCTAACCTTGAGGGTCCCCACTCGCCCAATCGCATAGAATGAGTGGAGATGTTAATCAAGGATCTAACAGCTCAGAGTCGAGGGCTGCATTTTTACCAAGCGAAAGGCGTTGTCCCTTTACGGGATTCGAACCTCCACACTCCAGCTCCTGGCCCAGCTGTCACTACAACACCAAAGCCTTTTACCACTAGACCATATCCAGGGGAATTGTTTCTCTTTTTTCTCAAATTTCATCTGAAAAGGTTTATCCTCTTTTCTACTTTTCATCTTATCCACAAAACTTTTCCACCAAAACTTCACTTTCTGATTCATATCTGTGTTCTTACATCTTTCAATATGAACCACACCTCGTCATGAAGAATTAGCCACAAACGCAAGGTTTTTCACGGTTTCTTTATGTGGACAATCAAATGGATCCTCAACTAAAAGGTCGAGTACACAACAAGATTCCGCATGATATCCACGCGCATTCCGTAATCTATCCGTGTCGAGGTAAATTTTCTATTAACCGTCTCACCAATGAACACGAATCCTCAAAAATCCCATTCGATTAAGAAAATCCGCTAAATCGTTGTTTTACTTTTTTAGCTCATTACACCAAATCCCAAAACTTAAATTAGTAAAATCTAAATCTTCTAACAAAATGAATCCTCATTATCAAAGAAAATATCTTCTTCTCTCTATATTAAACTTCATCATCTCTAAGAGTGCTTCAAATAGAATAACTAACTCTATCGGACCAATTGCACAAACTAATATCATTTCCAATCCTTTCCCACCATTGCAACAAGGAAATGTTATGATTTGTAAAATCAGACCATTGCATAGGCCCAAGATCATATATTTCCTTCACTCTCACACAATGAAACAACAAATGCTCAATAGATTCTTCAGCAAGAATAAGTCATAAGACACGTTTTAGTCCTGTAAGTGGTCATTTTTTTCACAAAAATAGTCTAAACGCCGAAAAGACCACTTACGGGACTAAAATTGGTCTTTCGGCGACAATTTTAGTCCTGTAAGTGGTCTTTCCGGTGACAATTTTAGTCCGACAAGTGGTCTTTTCAAGGCGTTCAGGACTATTTTTGCAAAAAAAGACCACTTACGGATTAAAATTGACGCCCGGAGAAAAATCAGGACCAAAATCGAAAACGTGTCTACTTAGAGGATGAAAATTGTAATTTAGCCAGAATAAGTCATAAGACTTAACAGAACACTTACCATTGGCGCTAAAATTCCAAACAAGACTACCTTACTTTTTTTTGAAGAGCTTAAAGGAATTCTCAAAATAGATTGCACACAACATCCCAAAAACAGCTCTCAACCTTTTGGTCTTTCCATAAGCCATGTCTAATAAAATTAAGCGAGCATCTTTGGGCAAGTTGTCTTAGGGTTAATAGCCCTAAAGTTGGGATGGGAGAGTCAAGAATCAACTATCATCCCAGCCTCACTAAATTATATGTTTATTCTACCTAATTTGCCCCAAAAGAAAATTTTCTCAAAACAAATCAAGAAAAAACCGAGAAAAAAAAAAATCGACATGACTTATTGTAGAATTTGTTTCTCTCGAATCAATGGCTAGAGAATATAGTGATAAAGACGACTCTAGTTCTTGATCAATTTAAATCTTGGCAATTCTTTGTCAAATACACCATCATTTTTTCATCAACCGCTACATCTCTCAAATTGGTTTTATCAAAATGCCTAATTTCGGATTAAATCGTTGCTGCTCCACCATTTTCTACGTCAACTTCGCTGATTATGTTTCGCGCTTGAATTCAGTCTTCCTAATTAATTCAACAAAGTGGAAAGGCGAATTGAAGCACAACGAAGTTAGACAAGGAAAAGAAAAAAAAACTGGTATTTGTTTGCTAATAGGTCCAAAATGAATGACGGCAAAGGGAAAGTTATTACGGTTAAGTTATTAGGGGTATTTTAGGCATAAAATATGTCATTTGTCCTTAGTGCTTTATTAAACATTAAGCTGGACTATTATTTGAATCAAAATATGAAAAATGTTCTTATTGACAATTAACTATAATTTATAGTACACTTGTGAGTGGTGACATTTGAGATCAAAATAGGTGAATATTCAAATAGGTGAATGTCCGAATAGTGGATTTTTCCAGTTTCTTACGATCAAGAAAGCTCTCGAACCATTTACATTAGACTTTCAAGCAGGGGCGGTTTCAGGAATTTAGTGATACGGATCGAAAATCTGTCATATTTTACAATTACAAAAAGTAATGTTACATATTATAGTTCAATACGTGTCAATAGGGATCAATATATAAAAATAAGGGGATCGGTACATATATAAAATGTGTATATAATTTTTTTTTTTCACTGTAATATTTTTTTTTAACGGGTTGGATGACCCAAATCTTAATACATGTAGCCGCCCCTGCTTTCAAGGAATCCCTTCTGGGCATACTTGAATTAATTTTGCTTGATAAATAAAGAAATTAAGAGATGAAGGGCAAAGGAAAGAAATTAAACAAACATCGAAGTTTTTTAATCTTAAAGCTCAAATATTAAAAGAGAAAAAAAAAAAATGTCTGCAAGTTCAGCTAGATTGTATGTTGCAAATATTTATTTTCTCCAGATTTACGTGGAAATTAAATCAAAATTAATCAAACTGCAAGAAGAATGTGAACTCTATAACCTATCCTTTTCTAGAAGAAAAAAAAAATGTATTCTATGCTTTTGAAATAGAACTATAGAAGGTAACAATAAAGTCGTATCGCAGACATCCTGTCCAGACTTCCCCATCACTGCATGGATCCACCTCAGAATTGCTTTGACTTTCTTGATCAATCAAAAATGTTTCCGATTTTATTCGGTTTCCCCCCGGCCAGGTGTTTCTCTAGTCTTTTTGAGTATTGGGGAGAGAACCAAACTGGAAAGTTGAAGCAAGATCATGAAAATGGGGTTGATTATTGCTGCCGATCATTCTGATTTTCGTCTAAATCATTTTCTTGATTTTTGGTTTGTTTTGTTTGTTTTGCTTGTTTTGTTTCTTCTCTGTTTGTTTTTTGGGAGTAGAAAAAGAATTGAAAATACCTATTTAGATCCATACAATATGATATGCCATGAACAACAATCTTTCTGCAATCGAGAACTATACGTGCAAACTCTACATAGCTAGAATCTACTATGCAAATCAAACTTCGCAATCCATCCATTGTACTCAACCTGAAAAAACAAGCACAAAATAAACAAAAATGAAAAAGTGATTAGTTTTTCCATAATCCTAAGGTTATAAACTGTTGAACATGGAAATAAACTAATTATTATATACAGACAGTTCTCAACGGAATCTAGAATAATACGATTGCATATGATAACATGTAGAATTAAACAAGCAAACAGTTATGGATTGTATGGAAACTACAATCCGAAGATAATTAAAGCGCGAACGCGAAAAGTAAATTTATTCAACACGAATAGAGAATCAGTTTATGCTTTTCTTGTTAACGAATTAGGCTTTCAAAGAAACCACATAATCTTGCCAATCAAAGAGATCATCGAATCTTGTCAAATATTTTAGGCTAAATTACAATTTTGGTCCTCTAACTAGACACGTTTTCGATTTTGGTCCTGATTTTTCTCCGGCGACAATTTTAGTCCTGTAAATGGTCTTTTTTTTTGCAAAAATAGTCCTGAACGCCGGAAAGACCACTTACAGGGCTAAAATTGTCGCCGAAAAGACCACTTACAGGACTAAAATTGTCGGAAAAAGACCAATTTTAGTCCTGTAAGTGGTCTTTCCGGCGTTCGAGACTATTTTTGCAAAAAGCAGACCACTTACAGGACTAAAATTGTCGCCGGAGAAAAACCAGGACCAAAATCGAAAACGTGTCTAGTTAGAGGACCAAAATTGTAATTTAGCCAATATTTTAGGATATAAATTTCATAATTTAAAGGAGGTTAATTAAACAACAATAAATACATTTATTTGCTCAATTGAAATATTGATAGTAAAGCAACATGGATGTATTCATAATTGTTAGCCATTAACTATGCCCATCAATGATTTAATGAGTAGATTCAATGTCATTGTATTTGTATCATAAAACAAGGATTTTGTAAAGCAGATTCATGTGAAAATAAATAGAAAACGAACGTTTCATGAGCGTGCATTGGTGAGTCCAGTGACTTTGATTTCGAGGATTTTTTTTATTCCACTGATTTTTCAGTGCCACCGGAGATTTAAAATTTTCACCCCGGTGCCGGAGATTTGAAGTTTTCACCCCGGTGCCGGAGATTTGAAGTTTTACCCCGGTGACGGAGAAAACTCTCCGGTTATGCAAATACAAATATTTGACAGAGTCGGTAAAAAAATTCTAACAGGGTGTTTGCACAGAAACAAGCAAGCAAACAAACAAAAAAAAATAAAATAAAAATTACAGTCAGATCATTAGCAAATCAAAAACAAAAAATTAAACACACCCCGCACCTGCAAATCAGAGTTTTTATTTGGCTCGAGCAACCTGTCCAGTTAGCACCGGTGAATAAGCTAATTATGGCTCCATAAATCATGCTACTAATTTCTAAGATTTGTTTTTTTGAGATAGAAGGTTTCAGATAATAGAGTGTCTGACGGCATAAGAAGTGTGTTTGGAGTGTTTATAAAATAATGAATCGGGTATCCCTTTTTATACTCAAAATACTGGACCACATAAATTATATACATTGAACTTGATAGATCCTATTATGGTAATATATAAATTTAATTTTCTATTTTCCGAATATTTAAAACCTACGCCGACAACTTATACCATTTACCCAGCAACCCTACAATACATTGGTGCTATTTGAGCCCATCTAAATAAAATGGGCCCACTAGGTTATGCACTGCTGCCTCAAGTGGGAGTAGCTAGGGTTCGAGCCTCACTTTAAGACGTGTGTGTTGTGTTATCTTTTCGTTTTTAGAAGAAAAAAAAACAAAAAACAAAATGGGCCCCCAAAATTTTTCATCAAAAAAAAAAAATTATATTCCTTGTCGCTACCCTTGAGGATTTATTTTAAAAGATACACATATATGCACGCAGTGGCGGACCCAGAATGTTTTTCAGCGGAGTCCGTAAATATTTAACACACTAAATAACTTTTTTTCACCGGGTTCGAATATTTTTCTATAGGTAAACTGTAAAGTATTTTTATTTTTAGCGGGGTCCGTGGACCCCTTTTAGTTAAACGTAGATCCGCCCCTGTATGCACGACCAACCCCCACTCAACCCACCCCTAAAAACTTAGCATCACTGAGAATATGACAGAATTTTTTTTTTTGTTACCGTACAAATCGATAACAATATAATACAATTATAATAATACAAAATTATCGTTTCATTATAAAATGATAGAAAAATTACGGTACGAAACTTTGTACAATTTAAAATGACAGGAAAAATAATAGTACAAAATGATATTAAATCCGAAACAATACACATTATAGTACAAAATAATCATGTCAAAATTTTGGCAACACGAACTAGTTGTAAAAAGTTAAAATGACAGGCTAAAATTGTCGTACAAAACACGTAACAGTATATTAGAGTTGTAAAAGTGTATTCTCATTGATTTCAACTGTGTACAATAGATTGTTTATATAAGAGTACAATAAGGGTAAATACGGAACATAAAACAATAATAATAAAACCCTAGTCTAGGCGGCTACTTGTTGGCCAAGGCTTAGAGACTCGTCAATACGCCCCCGCAATCCCATGGGAATGGAATGGACATGGAGATTGTGCTTGAGATCGGTGAAACGAACATGGCCAAGGGGCTTAGTAAGGACGTCGTGGTGATCTTTGGAAGAAATGAAAGCAACATTGAGCTTACGAGCGCAACAAGTTCGCGGACATGATGAAAGTCAATCTCGATATGTTTAGTGCGAGCGTGGAAGACCGGATTGGCAGTAAGATAAGTCGCGCCAATGTTGTCACACCATAACGTAGGAGCTTGAGGTTGGGAAACCCGCATCTCAGACAAAAGAGCCGAGATCCATTGCAACTCGGCAGCAGCATGAGATAGAGCCTTATACTCGGCCTCCGTACTACTCTTAGCAACGGTGAGTTGTTGCTTGGAGCGCCAACTAATTAAATTACTACCCAAGAAAATGCAGAACGCACCAATAGAACGGCGGTCATCAGGATCAGAGGCCCAATCAACATCAGAGAAGGCCTGAAGGAGCGTGGAAGTGGCAGGCCGAATGAGAAGACCATCATGGATAGAATGTTTCAAGTAGCGGAGAATACGCTTGACGGCAACCCAATGAGTGGTACGAGGAGCATGCATGAACTTACATACTTTATGAACTGCGAACGCAATGTCCGGACGGGTGGCCGAGTGTCTGAGACCACCAACAATGCTGCGATAAAGACTAGCATCCTCGAAGGGCTGACCATCATTAGCACTAAGCCGAAGATTAGACGCCATATGTGTGATACACGGCTTAGCCGTTTGCATGTGGGCACGACAGAGCAAAGAGTGAATGTATTTGCGTTGGCTAAGCAGAAGACCCTCGGGAGTTCGAATAGCTTCAATACCCAAAAAATAAGAGAGCGGGCCCAGGTCCTTGACTGGAAAATGAGAGGACAAGTGGGATATAGTAGCGGTAACAAGAGATTCCGAAGTACCTGTAATCAAGACATCATCAACATAAATTAAGACAAAAACAGAGTCAGATCCACGAGTATATATATAGAGTGATGTGTCGGCCTTGGAAGGGAAGAAGCCAAAAGTGCGTAGAACATCCGTAAACCGCGAGAACCAAGCCCGAGGAGCTTGGCGAAGACCATAGAGACTGCGTTTTAATTTGCAGACATGAGAAGGAAAGTCAGGGTGACGAAAACCCTGAGGCTGCTGCATATAGACATCCTCGGAGAGAAAACCATGTAAAAACGCATTCTGAACATCAACCTGTCGAATAACCCAATTGCGTGAGATAGCAAGAGAAAGTAATATACGGATGGTAACCGGTTTAACAACCGGACTAAAAGTCTCAGAATAATCGACCCCAGCTTCCTGATGAAAACCCTTTGCAACAAGACGCGCCTTATAGCGCTCAATATGACCATCAACATGACGCTTGATACGAAAAACCCATTTAATTCCAAGAACATTCATCCGAGGAGAAAACGGAACAAGGTCCCACGTGTCGTTCTGGACCAAGGCATTGAACTCATCTCGCATGGCATCTCTCCAATCACGGGACTTAAGAGCATCGGTAAAAGTAGGTCGTTCGGTGGTAGGTGAAGGGAAGTGGTGGCGTGGGGAAGTGGGTAGCGCACAAAGTCTGCGAGGAAAATTTGTTTAGGCTTGAGAGAGGTGGTTTTAGACCGGGTAACCATCGATGCGGAGGTGGGGAGGCGGACGAGTAGAAGGAGATGGGGATCTGATTCGAGATCTGAGGCGTCGATGGTGGAGATGAGGTTGGTGAGTCGGGGTCATAAGATGGAGTGGGAGGTGAAGGAGAAGAAAGCTTGTTGAGGCGGCGGAGGTAAAGGAGGAGTAGGGAGAGTAATAGCGGATGGCGAGGAGGCGATAGATTCAGGATCCAAGATAGGCGGAGGAGGAAGCGGTGTCACGGAAAGGAAGCTTCATTGAAGGCGACATGCCGGGAAACATATATCGACCGATGCTAAGGTCAAGGCATTTATAGCCATGGTGAGTAGGGCTATAACCAAGGAAAATACACGTCTTAGAAGCGTAAATCGGTTTTATGGTTATTATAAGGCGGAGGTGGGGCCAACAAGCCACGACCAAAAGCGCGGAGAAAGCCATAATCGAGGAGAGGATGATGGACCATTTCGTAAGGAGGCGTGATTAAGGACACGAGTTGGTAGGCGATTTATGAGATAAGTGGCGGTGAGAAAAGCGTCTTCCCAAAAGGGAAGAGGAAGATGAGAGTGGGCTAGAAGTGAAAGACCGATTTCGACAATGTGACGATGCCGCCGCTCAATGGCACCATTTTGCTCAGAAGTATGGGGACAAGAACGACGATGTTCAATGCCAAGGGATGTAAAAAGGGTCGTGAGACGACGATATTCGCCACCCCAATCTGTTTGAATAGCTTTGATTTTAGTGTTGAAAAGGCGTTCTACGAGGGCACTAAATTGAGGAAAAACAGATTCAACATCAGATTTTAACCGAATATGATAGAGCCATAAATATTTTGTATAATCATCTAAAAAACTCACATAATATTTATTACCATAAATTGAGTCTTCGGCACACGGACCCCATACATCAGAATATATCAAATCTAAAGGACTCGAAGAAGTAAACGGCGACATAGGTAAGGACTGACGATGGCTCTTGGCCATTTGACATGCGACACAAACAGACGTAGGGGCAGTGGAAGGGGCCGACATATTATTCTGACGCAAACATTGACGCAAAACAGGATAAGAACAATGTCCTAGACGCCGATGCCATTGAGCGGCGTTGGAGGCTATGAGAGAAGAGCTTGAGCGGGAAGTGATTGAAAGATTTGGAGAAGTGATAGAGGCCATCCTTAAGAAAGCCCCGATGGTGGATGCGGCCGAGTAGTCCTTCACAAGAAAATAATTATGGTGAAATTCAAAGTAGGCAGAGTTATCTTTAGCAAATTGGGATCTGAGAGAAGATTAGTAAAGAAGGAGGGGGCAAGCAAGACATTATTAAGAACATAAGAATGGGAAGGGTGGAAAGAAGAGAAGAACCATAATGGGTGATATTCAAACTGTACCATCACCGATGTGCAATTTTTCAGGGCCATCATAAGCATCACAGAGAGATTTAGGATTGCGGGAATTGTTGGTGGTGTGGTGGGTAGCACGATGATCGAGGGATCGATCCGATGTGTATGGCTGAGCTTGGGGCATCATAGCATAGGCTTGCGGCGGGTTTTGGCCGGGTGGGCGGCGGTGGATTTCAGGAGCAAAGGTTTGATCAAAGCGATACCGGCGATTCACGAACCGTATGACCATAGGCGTTCACATGCCCGACATTGAGGGCACACCGGAGGGGTGGTCCACGGCTCGCGCCTCTGCGCCGACCACGCCCGTCCTCGATTACCATAAGAGCCGGTGAATCGTGATAATAACCCGACCGATTTTCTTTGGTTGTGGGATTGCCCACGGCCGCGAGAGTTTGGATGAGTTGGCGGCAGAAGAAGCGACGGAGAAGAGGCATTGGCGGCCGGCGGTAGATTAACATGCTGGCGCTTTGATCAAGGTGATTAAGGCGAGCTTGATTACTAAGTAATAGCGAGTAAAGTTCATCAGGAGATACCTCAGTTCGAACAGAGAGTAGGGTAACAAGAGAGTTATATTCCGACGGTAATCTGGCGAGAACATATGCAATTAAATCGTCATCATTGATGGGATGGCGGCCAAGATGAGATCATCGCAATTCGTTTAATTGTCATAAAATAGTCAGTGCGCAGATGAGGTTACCTTTACGAGTAGACGCAAGTTTGGTACGCAGGTGCACAAGTTGTGCTCTAGATTGGGACGCAAAATTAGTTTGCAAGGCTTTCCAAATTTCTGCCGAAGTAGTAGCGTTGTAGACTTGAGAAAGAACGTCATCAGATAAAGAAGATGTGATTGTCTCGAGATTAAATTGTCTTGTTTCCACCCGGTGATCATAATCTGGATTTGGAGAAGTCACTCCGCCGGTAACAATGGAGGAGGCGGTGTTTTGATGGATCCGTCAACATACCCCAGTACACCTTGTCCACGAAGATAGGGAAGAATCTGTGCCCGCCATAGAGGATAATTTTGGCGTGTTAATTTTAGTAATATGGATAGTAGAAGATGGTGTGAAGGAGGGATATTTGGAGAGAGAGGAAGAAGAAGGGACGGCGTCCCCTGAAGTTGGTGTGGAGGTGGTATCGCCGGACATAGCTTCCGGTCGAAGAGATTGCTGCCGCTTTTTTTTTTTTTTTTTTTTTTTTTTTTTGTGGCTTTAGGGTTTAGACGGGATTGGAGAGGGAGACATGGGAGATGAGAGCAAGAGGCTCCGATACCATATTAGAGTTGTAAAAGTGTATTCTCATTGATTTCAACTGTGTACAATAGATTGTTTATATAAAAGTACAATAAGGGTAAATACGGAACATAAAACAATAATAATAAAACCCTAGTCTAGGCGGCTACTTGTTGGCCAAGGCTTAGAGACTCGTCAATACAGTACAAAGTGATAGTCCAATATAATTGTAACAGTAACAAGTTAATCATAATTGTATAAAATGACAGAAAAATGATGGTATAAAAAAACTGTTGTAAAATTTTGACAGTACAAAATAATCATAAAATGATTAATTGGCAATACGAAAAGCGTAACAGTAGAAAATGACAGCAAAAAGTAATTGTCACAATAGAAAAATGACGGTAAAAAAAATCGTAACATGAACATGATTGTTCGAAATTTGTAATAGTATAAAATGTCGATAGAAAATAGGGAAACTTTACTTTTTATGCTCAAAAAGTAAAAAAAATTGAAAAATATGCCTCGTATGAAATTGTTGGTGGAAAACTATGCCTATGTTCGACGCATGAATTAATGACGCACGAAAGCCCATGCGTTACTCTCGACCGACACACGCGTGACGCATGACCGACGCATCATGCACGCATCATACAAGACATATTTTGTCAAATTTTTTACTTTTTGAACATAAAAAGTTTCCCTACAAAATAATAGGTTCAAAATTTTGATAAAACATAAATTTTGACAAAATATTTTTTCCGAGGGGCAAGGGCATGGGTGTTTCGTGCATTCCATATGAAAAAATGATTTTTTTTATTTATGAAAAAAGAAGGGTTTTCATGGCAGGGGTTAAGGGGTGTGTAAGTGGGCTCCACAAGAAACATAAATATTTTCGTGATTATTTATGGGGGCGGGGGTGTGTCGGTGAGGGCCGGAGTTCTACAAGGATCATAATTTTTTTGATGAAGAAAAGATTTGTGCGTGGGGTTGGGGATCGATGTTGGAATTTCTTTTTATTTTTCTAAATTTTTCATAGATTCTTTATGGATTTTTCTTTTGAATTTTGCATGTTTCTGAATTTCTAATCTTGTAACGATCCGTTCAGAAGACCGAGCCCTTAACCGGAAACAGACCGTTTGACACGTGTCCCTTAACTTAATTTTAGAAACACGTTAACCTGACATCTATTAAAACATGTTAGAAACGACGCGGAAGCAATTAATAATAATTAAATGATCGGAATATTTACTATTAAATCTGAATGATTCAACTACCCTTATAAACTAAAATCCACTAAGTACGTTAAAATCATAAAACAGTTGGCATGTAGCCATCATTATCTAACTAGCCATATCTAATGTGTTATCACAATGTATCACCTCGAGTAAATGCTATTGTCGTTCATCACCGAGCTACTTTGAATCCTCTTATGCTATGTCAATCATCATCCTCATCATCACCTGTCAATCTTATTATTCCAAATAATAAGAGTGAGCTGACGAAGCTCAGTAAGGAGAAAAGAAGTATTAATTATCCTATGTAGGCATGCATATTCAACTGGGATGAATATACATACTCATATTTAGAAGTAAGGATATCTTAAAACAATATAACATCTATAAAAGAAATCATTTATCCACATTACATAGCTACTTGAAATACACATTACTATACGTATTTCTTATAATGCATAAAATCATAAAGGCTCTACTCTTATGTTCAGTTCGTCATTGACTTGCTATTACTACTACATCTTACTCGCACATTTTCGTACTTGTCTGCCATACATATATACGGGTCTATCATATATTGGTTTATCGTACATAGGTCATCCTTGCATGCATCTACCATGCATGCATCTACCATGCATGCATCTACCACAGATGGGTCGTCCCTACACACATTTACCATGCAGAGGCATCCATGCATGTATCTACCACATGGGTCTTCCATACATTGGTCATCCATGCATGCATCTACTACACATGGATTCCCATGGTTATGCAGGCATGCATCTAGATTTCCATATTCACAATTAGCCAATGGTACCTCGCATAATGCTAGCCCATTATGAAGACTTACTTTGCAACCCATGCTAAGCGCGTAGGAATTACCCCTTAGTCCCCATCTACGAGTGAAATTGCGATGTGTAACGGTACCTTACCAATGGTCGATATGTGCCTTATTGGTCTACCACTTAGTGTAATCTACTCACATATATTACCCTAAACCATACTATTCATACATATAAAAGACCATACATTATCGTAAGCATACTACTCATACATATAAATCCATCTATAAGAACCTTACTCCATCATATATATCCCAAACTACAATATGCAGAATTGAAGGCCAAAATGAATAATAACATAATGCATATAATAAAATTGATATTATAAATGAAACCAAATGAGCCAGAACCAAACTGGCTAATCCAAATAACCTTGCCTTCATGCAACCTTTTTCAGATATACCTTTTCAAGAATTACTAAAAATACAAATAAAGACCATTTGAATAAAAAGAACTGTATTAATTAATTGAAGAACTTTCTTATCTTTTAGCTAGAATTCTTAAACGCAATAAATTTACAAAATCTAGGTACCAAATATCAATTAATGAATTCACCAACAAAAACACACAATTCGGCATACTTCTTTCACAAAACTACTAAATAATTACATAAGGTCATCATAAACCCTAACCCTAGGGCTTATGCGAATTGCATAATCAAAAGGATAGGATGAATTACCTTGAATTGCTACGAACAACTTAAACAGATGGATGCTTCTCTTTGATATATAGGATCGTTTTGACTATTTGGTTTTGCAAACGGATCAACGAAACACTATAAAAGAGACACTTTACTCTCTTGGTTATATTGACGACGATGTGAAAAATGGGTGCGCGGCTTTCTTTTTATTCACTGACAAATAATTTGCAGCGTAGGCACATATTTGTACATATATGATATGTCTGCTTTTTATTCTATTATTTATTATTCTATTTTTTTAAATAAAAGAGTATTAAGGGAAACAATAATAATTATAAAATTTTCTCTTTATTTCTCTTTATTTTTATTTAAAAATTGTTGATAATTAAAAGACTATTAAATAGGATTTCCAAAGTAACGAAAATACCCTTGTGAGAAATTACGGGGTTTAACAGATCTTTTTTATACTTATTTTTTTATTTGTTTATGACATTTCTTCCACTTTCATTTTTTGGAAAATTAGGGATAATACGATACAATGGAATATTTTTAAGTAATGTGGAGACAATTCTACATATTTTTATAGGGAGAAGGACAATTGATAATTTTATAGCGAGAAGAAACAAATGAATCCCGAAAATCAATGAATCTCTCAGGTGAATCCCGAAATCAGTGAATTTTGGCAGTGAATCTTAAAATTAGTGAATTTCGACAATGAATATTGAAAATTAGTGAATTTTTGACGGTGAATTTTAAGGTGAATTTAAATAGTGAATTTAGAATACAAGTGAATTTATTGATGTGAATAAATAGTTTTGTCGCTTTATGCAAAAGTTTCAAAAGATCGTCCTTCTAATCGATTGATGAAATATTTTTGTCTTCTCTCATTCCCTTCATTTTAGACACTTAACGGAAACAAAAAACATAATGTATGTCATTCAACGTAAGTGCACGAGTCCGACCATTGGTTCCTTACATTTTCTTATTTCCTTATTGTTCGTAAATAACTCTTATTTTTTTCCTAATGATATTTTTGATTCTCTAACTCTATTTTTGTTACACGGTTTGGGCATTTAACGGATCCAATGTTGGGTCAAATTTTAATTGTTCAAAAAAATGTTATAAAATGTTAATTTTAATTGGCATGTGTTTCGTGTCTCCGACGGCCAGTAGAGGACCTTACGCCTCAGGGTTGTTTGTTGCATGACTGCTTGACCCTCCTATCTAGCTAGACATGCTTTGACAGTTACTTCTAGGACATCTTTGGGCGTCTCGCCTCCTGATGACGTTTTGGCCGCTTGTTTGGCGGATGTTGATTAATAAAGTTCTTGTTTTCTCACAAAAAAAAAATAAAAATGTTATTATGAATAATAATGAGTAGTTTTTAAAATATAAAGAAAACTCGAGATCAAAAGTATAATCTTCCTTCAGTTTTATAACAAATTTCTGCATGGATCTGAAGTGACGTTGCATTGATCACACATATTTATGTGGCGTGTTCTTGGTAGATGTATAAGACAATGGCAATGCTAGAGACTTGTTAACCTCCTTTCAGTTCAACTTTTTCACACAAAGCATAATGTATAAAGCATAACAATAATATAATGCATTATATATTGTAAGATCATAAGTGTGGTTTATAAATGTACTTCCAATTCTATAGAGATTTAGAGAAAATAACAACTCGTACAATGGAAAATACCTATCTAAATCCATACAAAAATGATATGCCAAGAACAACAAAATTGCATCCACCAAACTTGCTAGTGGTAATTCAAGTTCGATGAAATGGCATCACTCCAACTCTCTCTCGTCCTTGATGCCCGCCCCAATTTAGTATGTAAATATTGTTGGTTGCTCGTTATCGTGCCTTAATGGTTTAATGTACTCGAGATTGTCCTTTAAACATTGTCTTTGAAAGAGGTCGCTTCATACATGATTCAAACTCACACTCCAAGTTGGCTAGACTATCACTACACAAGACCTCAATAACCAATGAAATATTCCTGGAGACATGGTATACATCACTTGTATGTGAAAATGGTTCTAGCTTTGATTGTCAAATTACAAAAGTGAACCAACTTTCACCGTAGAAGGTACCGTCGGTTGTGCTATAATAACGAGTAACGTTGTATTCCACGAAATCGATCAAGTATCATAGTCACTTTTTATCCAGTTCAAGTAAAAATTTCCTGGAAAGTTCTATAAACTATTAAAAAAGAAACTATAATAATAATAACACAATAGTCAAATTATTATTAAGCAAACTACTCTCGACACCTCTGCCAAATGGTAGGCTTTTCCCGACCAACCAATCAATTGTACTAATGAACGTATTTGTGGGTGAAATATCCTAAAATGGTCCTTAGGTGATGACACCACAACCTAAGTCCACTATGTTCGGTTCAACAGTCCCTTATTTGAGATTTAACTAACCTAACATGATAAAGAGCTGAGAGATGCACTTTGTCCACCGAATTCATGGCTTAACAAGAAAAACCTCACTTAAAGAACATGCTCAAACAACTCGCACTAGTTAGTGCATGGCGATCCCAAAACCCTTTTCCCACACTTCTCACAAAATACATTTATAAATATCATGTGTAAATTCATGGATCAAGTGATCAATTTAATTCAAGGACTAAGGTTAAGTTTGGGGACACAAACATTCAAAAGGTTTAACGTTTACCCACAATCTATCCTAAGATCATCATTCAAAGCATCGATTTCATAAACCATTACATAATTCGACTATAATAAATTTAGCTATTCATGATTGAAACAACAACAAAAGATAAAACACAAATCAAAATCGTGGTTGAAATAGAATAGAAAAGATTACCAATTGCAAGAAATTGAAGAAAAGTTGAACCTTTTAACGATCCCCGTTGATAATTTGTCAAGCAAACGTTGGAGAATTGATCCAAGAAAAATAATCTTTCAACTAATCAAAGTGAAATTGACAAGAAAACAAAAGAAATACCTATCCTAGGGTTCTAAGAGCTAAAAGTCGCATAAGGGGGTTTGGAATATGGCAAAATACTATCAAGAACATTTATTTATATAGGAGTCACAAAGCCTAAAATCTGTAAAAGAATTCGTGACTTTAAACATATGGCAAAAAGATGTGTGGTCAAAAATAAAAGAGGTGAAAGGTTGCCATCAAAAGATTGACTATATCATCTTTCGACACACAGTTTCAGTTTGTATTCACAAAACTTTTTTGAAAAAAAAAAAAAAATATATTTTATTATTACAAACCATATATGTTAAATGTTTTAATTCGTATGTATGGTATATTGTACTATACATAAAACCGAATGTTCAGTATTTGAATATCTATATGCCGGCTTGTGTAAATACTTCGTTCATTCCTCGTTATATGAATTTTAACATTGGTTGATCTGTGGTAGAGAGCACTATCATTTGCATTTAAGTAAATGTAAGCAAGTGAAAGACAGATTTTCATAAAATTTAGCCTCAGTTTTATGCATGCTCTATGCTCATGTGCCTAGTTACACAATATTTGGATTTAATCCACTAGTTGTGTCTTTGATTTTAAAGTTTGTGCATATCAAGAGTAGTTAAAGTATTTTGTTACTTTCATCGATTATATACGAGAAGTTGTTATGTCTATCGATGGAAAGCAAAGATGATGCCCATAGACATAGGTGGATCTACGTTGAGCATATGGGTCAGGGACCCGTTAAAAATAAAAATCTTTATATATTACTTATAGAAAAATATTTGGATCCCGTGAAAAAAATTATTCTTATGTTAAATATTTACGGACCCATTGCGAAAAAAAATTACGGATCCGTACAACTCATAGATATAACGATGTTGAGAATCAACCTGGGAAACAAATGGAGATAATTCGTAGTGATTGAAATGGAAAGTATGATGAAGCATTTAATGAATTTTGTTAAGGCGCCAACATCATTCATCAAACCAATCCTTCATACACTCCATAGTCGGCGGTATTTGCTAAAATGCTAGAACTTTGTAAGAATTGATGAGTACTATCTTTGATCAATTCGGATTTATCCCAAAATGTGGGGAAACGATTGTCTCAACAATTTTTATTCTCAATGGAATACCACCATGGAATCTTTGGAAGGCTACAAGC
>CM047817.1:38863890-39119923 GCA_026214975.1 Gentiana macrophylla
CAAATACGGTGCTAAAGGGAAAAATTGTGTGAGTGCTATTGTCTGTTTACAATAAAGATCGAATAGTTCAAGACATAGTTCATCGAATAGCCGAAAGCGGATCCGATAGCATTTCACTAAAGCGGGTTCAAAGCCGAAGCTAACTCTCCGATGCAATATTTTCGGCCGAAATCTCTTCAGGTCGACATTTGCATTAATTTCCATTCATGTGTGGATTGTTGGAGAAATTGAGGAAAAGAGAAATGGTTTTTAATCAATGTAAAATGATTTTTAATCATTTTTTACAACCACTTTAAGAGCCGGTTTCGATTACACTTTTGTATAATTTATCAAGAGTTTATGATGACTTTGAAATCATTGACGACTAATGCATCTTTGAATCATTCAATTCGGATATTGGGTGAATGAGAAATTAAGGCTTGAAAGTTGGTTAGTTGAAAAAGTTGACGTGTTGAAACTTGAATTTGGAAGAGTTCAACTTCCTTAATCCCACACCGGGAATTGTGCTAATCATTTCTCAATATTTAAGTGGGAGGAGTTTAGTGAATGGTATAAGCTCCAAGGAAATGGAGAGAGTTCATAATGGTTTTAGTTAGATCGATGTTCGCGCTAAAATTGCCACACGCTGCAAGGCTAGCCATGCCGCCCCGAGCCCGATTCACCGCTGGACCGCTGACCGTTGACCTTGGCTCGGGAATCGGGACTTGTCAATAATTCTTCAACATTACGATCCGAAATGGTGAGCTGAATACTTGATTCGATTCGATTCGAGGCTCGACTAACCGAGTCCCTCATCTCAGAATCGATACATAATGTAGTTGCATTATTATTTCAAATAAAACTGGCTGGAGTTAAAGGTCATAGAGGAAACTGGATGGAGTTAAAGCCTTAAAGTCCTTTTAGTGGAGCTCCTTCAATCTGATGCCTACTTCAATACACTTCATGGTCAGTCCCTCTCTAAAAGGATCTCTAAAGCAATGGAAATGAACACACGAAATACAACACAAATACTCATTTCCTCCTTAAAGTTGAAGAGTTGTTCTAAAGCATTGTTAGAGTTCAAATTTGTTCAGAAATACCTCACCTTGAAATTGTATACCTGAGTAATCAGGAGACAATTGCATAATCCGTGGGTACAAGACTCCAAATTTTGTCTTATGACAGAGTTCATCTCGCCTCGCTTCTTAGAATATCCTTCGCTTTTGTTTTCATTTAGTTTTCTTTAGTGTAATTGTAATTACCATTCGTATAAATAAACAAATTGTTCTTCTTCTTCTACGGTGGTTTATTTTGTTTCGTATACGATACTACGGGTATAACAACTCTTTAACAAATATCATATTCCGGAAAATTCGCTTAAAAGCAAGAAACGGTCCAAATATGTTTATGAAAACACAGAGTATCATCATCTAACTTCTTGCAAGCATTCTGCTCAAATTCAACCCATTGATGGAACATTCACTCCAAATAATCTGCAGCTTGTCTACACTTCATTCTTGCAATTCAAGATATGCATTAGCATCGTTCCATCCACATCGTGTTCAAAAAAATGTAAACAAAACGCCGATGTTACATACATTTAGGCTTTAGAACATGATTAAAAACTTTGATGTTAACATCTCCTTGCATTTTTTGAAAGGTTTGCTATGGTTTCTTCTTTTCCCATTAACAAGTATTCTTCCTACAAGTTCTAATCCCGATTTACTTAAATTTTACGAGAACCAAAACCTATTATTTTAAGAACAAGAATGTAAGAGGATATTGAGAGAATTGATTTGCTTGCTTTCATTGCTGTACATCTTACAATATATACAATATTACATGGCTGCAATCAAGCTATTCTGTCAACTGAGATCAAGGCTATTAGTCAATGAAATCCTATGCAATGACTATGGAATCATACGTTAATAAATACAATGATGTGGAAATATTTACATTCCTAAAATATATATTTCTAATATTTTAGTATTATTCTAATACACCCTCGTAGTCGGAACGGGAGGTTGTCGGACGCTGAGACTATCCCGAAAGTCATCAAAAAGTTGTGATGGGAGCCCTTTCGTGAAAATGTCAATGATTTGATATCGGGACGGAATGTAAAACACGAACTTGACCACGAAGTGACTTTTTCACGAACAAAATGTATATCCATTTCAATATGTTTAGTGCGTTGATGTTGGACTGGGTTACCGGAGAGATATACGGCACTTACGTTGTCACAAAGAGACCAAAGTGGCTTTGAGTAATATGTGGGCAATGCAACTCAACAAAGAAATTTTGAATCCAACAGACTTCGAAACAACATTCGCCACCCTTCGGTATTCGGCCTCGGCGCTAGATCGACAGCGGCGTGGCTTGTCGCTTCTGACCATGAAATCAAATTGTCTCCAAGGTAAACACAATAACCAGAGGTCGATCGTCTAGTATCGGGACACCCTCCCCAGTCGGCATCGGTATATGCAATAAGTTTGGCCGTGGAGGAAGGATAAATATGGAGACCGTAGTCGAGAGTGCCTTTAATGTATCGAATAATGCGCTTTAACGCGACATGTGTTGCGCTTTTGGGTCATGCATGAAAAGGCACCTTTGCGAACAACGTAAGAAATATCTCGGACGTGTGAATGTCAAGTATCGTAGGCTCCGGCAAGATCGCGTATTCGGTTAGGTCATGATATGGATTTCCCCAAGAGATGCTTAATTTGGCCTCGAGTCAACTGGAGTATGCGACGGTGTGCAAGATGTCATGTTGGCACGGTCAATAATTTCTTCAACATATTTCTTTTGAGACAAAAATAGGCCACAGTGAATGGCGCCAGAATCGATATGCCCAAAAATAACTTAGAGGACCCAAATCCTTCATTGCAAACTCGTGCTAAGTTTAGAAAGGATTGATCGCCGGAGAGCATCGGGTTGATGTGGCAAGGATAATGTCGCCAACGATAATAGAATATATGCCATGTCAGTGCCATGTTGATAGATAAATAAGGAGTGATCGGAAACACTGTGAGAGAAACCCATGTCGGCGACATAATCTGCAAACCACTGGTACCATGCACAAGGGGCTTGTTTTAGCCCGTAAAGAGATTTTTTGAGTAAACACACATAATCAGGGTGGTCAGAATCTCGAAAACCGGGAGGTTGATACATATACACTGTTTCATCGAGATTCCCGTGAAGAAATGCATTTTTGACGCCCAATTGATGAAGACACCAAGATTTAGATAAAGCTATACTTAGAACTGTCCGAATGGCAGCCTGTTTAACTACCGGACTAAATGTGTCGCCACAGTCAATACCGGGTTGTTGTCCCGCCCCATCGCCAACAAGACGGGCCTTGTGTCGTTCAAACGAACCATCAGAGCGTTTTTTGTGCCTGAAAATGCACAAACTACGAATAATATTGGCATTAGTTGGACGGGGGACTAATTCCCACGTCTTATTTTCAATAAGAGCATCGTATTCGCCTTGCATGGCCATTTTCCAATTACGGTCGTGTAGTGGTACGCAAAGGGATGGTAGGGAGGAGGAAATGGAAGCGTGTGGTCGTGGTGTGAAGGTTGAGAATTTTTCGAGGTTTAAAATACCGTGTTGTGCGTGACTTGTCATTTGGGGAGAAATGTAAGGAGACGAGGGCGAGAAGTTGGTTGTGGTGATGGTGTGGACCTGTGGCGGTGGTGGACGGGTTTGTGAGTGGTGGCGTGTGTTGAAAAGGGAAAGTTGGGTTGGGGGCTGGCTGATGTATCGGGGAAGAAGATTGTTGGGCCAGTTGAGATGTAGAGTTTTGTTGAGGAGGCGGGCTGGAAGCGGAGGAGTAAATGGGTCGGACTTGTTGGGAGTGGTCCAATGTGACGACTTGGGCCGGAGGGTGAAGAGGCCGGGTCGAAAGTCATATGAGAGAGCTGGGGTTTGGAGTTTGGAGAAGGGAAAAGTTTGTTCATCGAAGGTGACGTGGCGGGCAATAATAATTTTACGAGTAGAAAGTTCGTAACATTTGTAACCCCTATGATTCGATGGATACCCCAAGAAAACGCATGCAGTAGACCGGGCTTGTAGTTTGTTAATGGAAGTAGATGGAGTTAACGGATAGCACAAACAACCAAACACTCGGAGGTGGAATAGACGGGTCTTTTGGTATATAGTATTTTGGTGGGAGTTTGAAATTGAAGCAATTTGGAAGGAAGTATGTTTCGAGGAGATAGTGGCCATTCGTAAGGTATGGTGCCGTAGTTAAGGGGTAGGAGGCAATGGCGAAGAAGAGTCTTAATGATATTATTAATGGTACGTATTTTCTTCGGCTTTGCCGGTTTGTGAAGATGTGTGAGGCAAGAGAAACAAAAACGCATCCCATGCGTGCACAAAGTATGAAAGGAACTATTGTCGATTCACGCGTCGTTGTCACACTGAAACATTTAATTTCATACTCAAATTGAGTGTTTATGTGGGCTCGAAAAGATAAAAAAAATAGAGTAAACATGAGATTTAGTGGCTAGGGGAAAAGTCCATAAAAAATTTGTGTAATCATCGAGAAAGAGAATATAATAACGATGTCCACCTGAGCTTAACGTAGGGGACGACCATAGGTCACTGTGCACAATATCAAAAGGCATGGTAGTGAGTGATAGAGAACTATAAAAAGGCAATTTATTCAATTTTCCCAAGGGACACGAAGTGCAAAAGGAAGAAGTACGAGTTTTTTGACAATCAATAACATTATTATTGAAAAGAGAATTTAAAATTTGTGCCTCTGACGGCCTAATTGATCGTGCCATAACTCCTGGGGTGAGAGCAAAGAAAGGCGGACGGTGGTGATTGTTCAATGGATGGGCTGTTGGTGAGTGGATATAAGTCCCCAAAACTGCTACATCTCATTAAAGGCATCCTCGTCCAAAATCCTTCACGTAAAAACCGAAAGGATCAAATTCTACAGAAAACGCCATTATCAACAAGAAATTTGCGCATTGTAAATAAGATTTTTGATTAATTTAGAGCATGCAAAACATTATTCGATTTAAGAGGGTGGGGTTCGGGAAGGAGGCATTTCCACAACCAATAATTGGAATATTGTGGGCTATTTCCAACAATAATTCCACGATTTTTACTCATATTGAAATAAGACGTAAGATTAGTGCCATTACCGGTCATGTGGGAGGTAGCTCCGGTGTCCATATACCACTGATCATCGTGGAGTCAACGAAAGTGTGTGCATTGCTTCCTCGAATATCGCTTGAGCCAATGAGGGTCGCTCTCGCTGAGAGGTAGCATTGGCAAGATGAGCTTGCCGGGGTCGGGACCGAGAATTCCGTGTTGACGAAGCCGCCACGCCTCTCCCATGGTGTGTGTGCGTCGGATATGGGCATGGAGGGAGAGCCCACGGATGCCACTGCCCTGTCCAAGGAGGAAAATACCATGGTTGGCCGGACCACTGCTGTGGAACAGGGGCCTGGTTTTGCTGCAGTTGCTGCGTTTGGCCACTCCGGCCACCACCTCCATTGCCCCGACCTCTTCCACGACTACCCTTGCCTCGGCCCATGTGAGTTGAGGAACGACATTACCCGCTTGCTCGAGCATGTCGATGGATGAATGTCGAGTTGTCCATATATGAAGCCGAAAAAGCCGAATTTGGGGTAGAGTGGGCGGCCTTTTCGGCTCGGGCCGTTTCTTCCAAAACGAGCATTGAACGAGCTTTGTAGAAAGGCGGGAGAGAGTCTCCATGGCGGATTTGAGAACCAACGGTAGAATAGGCTTTAGTGAGACCGGAAACGAGTTGGAGCACCAAGCATTCGCTTGAGACACGAGCACCAACGCTTGAGAGTTGGTCCGCAAGCGATTTGAGATGTCGATAATAAGAGGAGGCATCCGCAAAATCCTCCATTTGAACTTTCGAAAACTCTTGCTCGAGGTAGAGCCCTCGAATTCTTATTGTCGAAAAAATATCTTTCAACCGGTTCCATGCTAACTCAAATTGTGGTGTCACGCTCAAGGATTGTGTGGAGCAAATCTTCGTGAGATGGTTCCAGAATCCATTGAAGAACCACTGATAAAGATCGGCAATGAGACCACAGTCGATTCGTGTCTTTGAGAGTAGGTTTCGGTGTCCTTTTTTCAGTGAGAGGAGGGATAATGTGATCAATTGCTTGATATGCCCCCCGGGCATGGATTTTGAAGAGCTCCGACCATGTGATGTATTGACCTTTTTCGATGTCGAGAGTGACTTTGATGAAGCTAGTGATATTAGAGACAATGAGAGCAGGATGAAGGGGACCTGATTTTGGGTCTGGAGAAGCACCAGCCATGGCGAAAATGAAAAGTGCAGGAAGATGATTTTGATCACAGCAATGAAATATGAGAAAAGGACGCAGCTACGGAGGGAGGATCCACCTAGTGCTTTGATACCATGTAAGAGGATATTGAGAGAATTGATTTGCTTGCTTTCATTGTTGTACATCTTACAATATATGCAATATTACATGACTGCAATCAAGCTATTCTGTCAACTGAGATCAAGGCTATTAATCAATGAAATCCTATGCAATGACTATGGAATCATACGTAATAAATACAATGATGTGGAGATATTTACATTCCTAAAATATATATTTCTAATATTTTAGTATTATTCTAATAAAGAACACTTAAACCTAAGATGATGTTTCCACTAACAAGACTTGATAATAATGTTGAGTTTCGCATTTGTAGTATTACGATTTGCTACTTGATTGATAAGAGAATCGGAGATAACAATTTAGAGATGTTTGAATTGAGCACAAATGAAGAATGAAACTATTGATTCAGATTTTAAAGAGAATGCGCCGCAAACCTGGGTAAAGAAAGACCACCAATAGTTTCATATCACAACAACCGCAAAAGTTTTGGTTGGCGTAACCAGTGCTAGATTTGTGGAAATTTTAGTTAAGGAATCAAATTTTGATCCTGACACATTATTGTGATGTATTGCTTTTTTTTTTTTCTTCTTTTTTTCTAAATTGCAAATAAGAACGAATTTTGATATTATCTTTGAAATAACTGACGAAAAGTATAAAATCGAACTCAAGATTAAACACGCAAGCGTATTCATTACACGACGGATTATTTTCAATTTGACTATTTCTAATAGTAAAATCATATTTGACATCCCTAAACATTCATCCGTTAAGTTTCACGTTATTATTTTAGAAAATAACGTAAAAGATTTTTTTAAATGTACATTTTTATTGTAATAAGTAATCTTTTTTAAGTTTCACTATACATCTTACGCCATTAATTATGGCGAGACCTCATTTAAGATGTGTTGTGTTTATCAATACCAATTGATTAAAATGTTTATACAACAACAAAAATATGCAGTAGACACTTTTAAACCATTGATTTTTGTGGATTTCTTATGAATCAATAGGTCTCACGTCATAATTAATAATTAAAAAATATATTATAGATTTAATACAGATATTTTCTCAGCAAGACTATTAGCTTCTTCATGAATGATATAAACTCTCTTGCCTCTCTTACATGTGATATTTTTTTTTTTTTTGGATTTTAAAAAAAAAGGGGTAAACTCAGGTTAAAGGCGTGAAAGTGGAAAGAGTAAAATCATGACATCTACTGTTTGAAGAAGTTGAAAGTAGGTAGATAGAAAGCAAGCAACTCAGCTCTCGTCCAGCTTCAATTATAATTTCACTTTCACTTTTGTGCGAATTGCGAAACCCAGATCTGTATCTGTTCAAGATGTGGAAATTCACTTGTCTTTTTGCTGGTAAATTTCCCTATTCTTCTTCTTCCCCTTCTTCTCTTATTCATCGTTGTAATGCTACTGCTATCACTTTACCTCTTTATTATTCATCTCGTTGTTGTCCAACTTCCAACCCAACTCCCTATTCCCGGAGTGAAGTTAAAGAAATTTTAGCAGTCAAGCGCATTACTGGATTTGATCGGGTCGATGATGCCCGCTCTTTGTTTTATGGAATGCTTGAATTTCAACCTCTGCTTCCTGTTGCTGATTTCAGTCGGTTGTTAACCGGTGTCGTTAAGATGAAGCAATTCAGCTCCGCCGTCCTTATTTACAGAGAAATGCGCTTCAAGGGTGTACCGATTGACGGATGGACCATGACCATTGTGATAAATTGTTTCTGTCATTTGAATCAGGTGGATTTTGGTTTTGCAATCTTAGCAGGCATTTTCAAGCTTGGGTTTAAACCTAATGTGTTTACTCTCACCACTTTATTCGTGGACTGTTTGAAGCGGACAGATTTGCAGAGGCTGTGGAATTATTTCGAACAATGGTCATTCAGAAAGTTTGTAACGAGATTACGTATGGGACTGTGATCAATGGATTGTGCAAATCTGGAAACACTTCTAAAGCTCTTGAACTGCTCCGTCTTGTTGAGAAAGAAGGATCCCTTAAGCCGGATATTGTGATGTATAACACGATCATAGATAGTCTGTGTAAGGATAGGAAGGTGGACGAAGCACTTCAGCTTCTATCTGAAATGGCTGCTAAGGTAAGTCAACCGAATATTATTACATACGGTTCAGTGATACAAGGGCTTTGCAATTTCGGCAGATGGAAAGATGTCGCTAGTTTACTGACAGAAATGGTAAATACGAGAATTTACCCTAACGTGGTTACCTTCAGTATACTCGTGGATGCTTTTAGCAAAGAAGGATGGGTTGAAGAGGCCGAGGCTATGCTGAAAATCATGGTCGAAAGGGGCGAACGTCCCAACGTAGTCACTTACAGTGCACTGATGGATGGATATTGCTTGCAAGGTGAGATGGACAAAGCTCATCAAGTCCTACGGATCATGGTGGCTCAAGGATGCCATCCTGATATTCGGAGTTGCAACATATTGTTGAACGGACATTGCAAGAAAGGGAATTTAGACGATGCACTTGCTTTGTTTAAAGTAATTTCTTGTAAAGGCATGAAGTGCAATGTTATTACCTTCAACACGATGATACATGGATTATTTGAAGCTGGCAAATATGTTGATGCAATGATGTTAATCCGCGAGATGCAACGTCAAGGAGTGAGTCCAAACAGCTTCACTTATAGCATTTGGCTTGATGGCTTATATCAAAATGGCCTTGTCTCTGAAGCACACACATTGCTTTGTGATCTGGAGAATAGCAACGCTTTCAAAGATAGCAGCCTATAATGCTGTTATTAAAGGATTATTTGATAAAGGGATCTTTCTTCAAGCTAAAAATCTGTTTGACAAACTCCTTCCTTAGGATTGGAACCTGATATTAGAACATTTAATGCTATGATGAAAGGATTTTGTCAAGAAGGATTGTTTGAGGATGCAAAAGAGTTGCTAGCTAAAATGAGAGAATCTGGTTGTTTGTCCGACAGTTTTACATATAACGCAATTGTTCAGGGCCTCCTGAAAAAAGTGAAGGGTTTGGAGCAAAGTCACTCTTGGAGGAAATTTTAAAATGACATGATTTGGTATGTTAAAGGTATGTATCTTTAGCCTTGTGGAATTGGTTTGGTTGATGAGTTTTTTTTTTTATAAATAACCCAAGGTAACTTGTTGAGTTCCGTTTAGTTGATTGTATGTATAAATTTATTATGTTGTATGTCCTGCAATATTGAAATCTTACTTGGTCATGTTGCTTTACTTCAAATACGAGACCTCTTTCGGTTGTAAAGCTTCGATTGGATATGTTTATTTATTTAACAGAGATCCCGTGTTGCGTCATCTTGTTAGTTATGTGGCTTGTACAATGATAGAGAGTTGTTGGTTCTTCGCTGAAGTCTAAATTAATTTATTTCTGTTGTAGTAATACTGTGACAAGGAAGCTTTTCCAGTTAATGGAATAGTAATGTGGAGATGAATCGTATGCTTGTTATACAAGTAATTTTATTGTGGGTATGTTGGTGAATATGCTATTTAAAACCGTGCACTTATCGTGATTGGCGATGAATGATGTTCAGAATTATTTTCAATGGACATTAGGTTATGCATGCTAAAAGGATTTAATGAATTTGCTTATTGTTGAGTGTTTCTGCTTTTAACTTTAACATGTACATGTTCTTCACAGGGGTTGTTTAACTATTGAAAACTATTAGAATTCAAACTGATATTTATTTCTTTGATTGGTGTAATGAAAAAATCATTTTCTTCATTGTCTTCACTCTCTTACGGTTGTTGATTCCCCTGTCTGCTTTGGAAATTCTAAACTGTCGCCTCATATCTGGCATGGTATGGTTCTATAGACGATGTCCTCAAATGTTCCAAAGCAGGTATATATGACTGTTTTTAAGCTAAAAGGATTTCTGAATTCTACAACTATGCATGCTTAACACATTGGTTTGTTTCAAGTCTAGCGATAAGTGGGGTTCCTTTGTCTAGGGATTCAAACCGGTTTATAGGCCATTCCAGCCTATAACTTGCTTCAGACAGTTTATAATTTATTTTTGCAAAATCATAGAGCTAGGTGGATTAATTGCTTGAGGGTTACTTACTTACACAAGCACCGCCTATGTTGTTAAAGTGTGGTCTAGATGCCTTTGAACAAACATGAGTTTCTGAATTCATCATTTAACGTCAAACAATTAAAGGTACAGAGATATTTATTTTGGAGGGAATATATGTTGGTTAATTTGTTATGCATTATATATGTATCATCTATGTTCTGTTGAAGTTTACTGCTATTTAAAGGATGATAGCAGCAGGTAATTATAATCATTTATTCCATTAATGAAGTTCAGTTTGACTTCTCTTTAGAATTCTCTCTAGTTTGCAATTGATTTTCCTTTATTTATTATAAGTTCAAAAAAAAATGTTTCGTGATCGAGAAAACTTGAAATTTTACATGGTATTAGAGCATAATACCGCTTCTTGCTCAATATATTCGATTTCTTTCATTGAAATTCTTGGAGAAATCATGCAGTTAACTAAGATGGAGTGATTTAAGGATCATAAATGGTGTGGAAGCAGGAGTACCGAGGACATCACTTGTAATTAGAATGCACATTCTAGTAAGATTTGTTCTGGAAGATGTTTTGCTGCCATCGTTGATTTCTTGGATTTACACTCTGAGTTTTAAGGCTATGGTTTGATCTCCTGAATTCAAGATTTAGTCACATTGTGTCTTGTTTATGGGGCTGTATACACTCGGTCGTTGCTTTTCTTTCTGCTACTTCAAAGTAGCTGCTTCTGCTTCAGCTTCAGCCACTCCCACGGTTGGGAATTGTTAGAATATGTTCATCTAATGCTCCTCCTTCTGAAGTTTAATTAGTGGATAATTAGTTAATTATTAGTTGTTTCTTTTTAGCTAATTAATCCCCTCTATCCTTCTTGTCTTTATCGGGTTAAAATAATGGACTCAAAACCTACTAGCCATTGGACATGACTGCCCAACGGCTACGTTCCCCTTTTAGCTTTATGGGATAGTTTGTGTGTATATAAACAAACTATCCTCCTGTAAACTTAAGCTTTCAATACTGAAATAATACAAGTTATTTCACCTTTCTCTCTAAGCTTCCGCTCTTATAGGAATTAATGATTGGCTCTGTCTACAAAGATTTTGGATTCATTCACACTTTGAGTTTCCGCTAATTGATTTGGGTGCGGTCTTGGAATTCATTAATGTGTTTATCGTGAGTGTTTCTGCTTTAAATTAATCAAATTGCAGTCTTTCCTTTCAAATTTGATAGATGGTGTTTCAGCTTCTTCTATGCAGCCAGAAGAAGTATCTGATGTGTCCCTGCATATATAATACTATCTTGATTCAGACAGTTGGATCATACGAAAGCCTACTGGTGGAGGCGTGTTGCTTGTTTTTGATAAAAAAAAAAAAAGATTACTGGCTTTTGGAAACATGGGGTCGGTCGTCCTTTTTCAACATATAAATTCTGCACTTAGAGCAAGTTTGTATGTATGTTGAAGGTAAATCATTGTTGAAGGTATGAATCAGAGCCATGTGGAACTAGTTCGCTTTATGCGGTCTTCTGAATGAATCCTATGGAACTTGTTAGTCATGTTGTTACGAGTTTGTGTTTGTATGCTTTCCCATCAATCACCTGATTGTTGTGGCGATTTTGCTGGGATTTTACAATGATATGATGCTTCTTAATTTTCTATGTATGTTTTTTTGCTTCTGTGTAACCCTCTAGTTACTACTGCTACAAACTCGAGTTTAAACCTTTTTTGTTTATTTCTTTGGGTGTTATGCTTAATAGTTAGCCGGCAAAGAGTCATCAGGATCACTAAAACAGATTTAGTCTCATGAAAAGGAACGCAAACCGCCTTATTGAAATGGAGGATTACCATATCGTTAGGGTTCCCCGCAAATCCTTCATAAGCATTTCTTTGATTTTGAAGTTTGTATCTTCTTTTGATTCATGGAATTACATGAGATGATGCTCGTTGTTAGTGGTTTATGTTATCTTTTGCCATCATTCTTTGTGTGGATTTACGCTTTATTTTTGCATTCCGTGGTTTATGTCGCTCATCCTCTCGCCCATCATTTAAGACTTTCATACTTAGAGATTTCATCCATATCGTAGATATTTTCTTGGACGATGAGCGACACGGATATTTATAGATGCAAAGGTAACGTCAGTGGTGTTTTTAACCGCCCAAAACTTGTTCTTTCTAATAGTGAATGGATAGATGAATCTACTCATACACATATGTGTGTATGTAAAACTCTTGCAACAATTTTCATATTCTGGAAAATTCGCTTAAATCAAGAAATGATCGAAATAAGTTTCTGAAAACACCGAGTATCATCATCTAACTTCTTGCAAGCATCTGCACAAATTCAACCTGTTGATGGAACATTCACTCTAAATAACTGCAGTTCGTCTACTCTTTGTTCTTGCAATTTAGGATATGCATTAGCACTAGTTCCATCCACATCGTGTTCAAAAAATGTAAACAGTAACGCAATGTTACATACATTTGCTTTTGTAACACGATTAAAAACTTTGATGTTAACATCTCCTTGCATTTTTTGAAAGGTTTGCTATGGTTTCTTCTTTTCCCATCAACAAGTATTCTTCCCTACAAGTTGTAATCCCGATTTACTTAGATTTTACGAGAACTAAAACCTATGATTTTAAGGACAAGAACACTTAAACCTAAGAAGAAGATGATGTTTCCACTTACAAGACTTGATAATAATGTTGAGTTTCATTTGAAGTACACGATTTCTTCTACTGATCGATAAGAGAATCGAGAGAAAACAATATTGGGAGATGTTTGAATTGAGTACAAATGAAGAAGGAAACTATTCATTCAGATTTTAAATAGAAGAGGTCGCAAAACGGGTATGAAACACCGCCAATAGTTGTCATATCACAACAATCGCAAAAGTTTTGGTTGGCAGAATCAAAGGCTGATTTGCGAAATTTTAGCTTAACGAATCGAATTTTGATCGTGACACTATTCATTATGATTTTTTTTTTTTTTTTTTTTTTTTTTGAGGAGCTTTTAAATGCAAATAAGAACGAATTATGGCAATATTCTTGAAATAATGACGAAAGCGATAAAATCAACTTCAAGATTAAACATGTATGCATTCACCTCATGATAGATTATTTTCAATTTAACAATTGAAAATAATGTAAAAATTTATTCGTCATTTATTCGTCATGCATTCACCACATGATAGATTATTTTCAATTTAACCATTTTTGACATCCTTAAACATTTATTCGTCAAGTTTCACATTATTATTTTGGAAAATAATGTAAAAAGTTTTATTAATTAAGATCCGCCAAACAAGCGGTCAAAACATCATCCGAAGGCGTGGAACCCTAAAAAGATTTTTAAAAGGAAGAATACAATAACTATTTACAACCACCATAATAGTGGACTAACGCATCACATATTATGGATACAACTTTCCTAAAGAGGAAACTACGCTAGAGGACTCAAAAGTTAATACTTCCAGAGGATGACTCTCACAAAATATTATGGGTACAACTTTCCTAAAGAGGAAACTACGTTGGAGGACTCTAAAATTAATACCTCCAGAAGGATTCGAACCTAAGATCTTAAATTTCAACAAATAATTAAATTTCATCGATAATAAACATTTTTATTAGAATAAGTATTTTTTTAGGTAAGCAATCTTTTTTTTAAGTTTCACAACACGTCTTATGTTATTAATTACAGTAGACCCTCATTTAAGATCGCATTTATCAACACCAATCGATCAAATGCTTATGCAACAATAAAATACGACATCACGCATCACAATACACTTTTCAACCATCGATTTTTGCGAACTCATATAAATCAATACGCCACACGTTATAATTAATAAATTCAAAACGCTATTGCGATTTAGCGCGAAGATCACGACTTATGGAATGATATATGCTGTGTTGTGTGTGTGTAAGGAAGTGAAATTTTTAAGAAGACGCACTCACGCGCGATATGATGCGCGACACGATCGTAACCACACACGCTTTAAGTCACAGAATGAAATCACGCACACACAAGCAAGCCACTGGCGCTATCCGCGCGTAGGTACGGTGTATGCAAAACTTCTATGTAAGGAAGTGGCTGTTCTTTTTTTATGACTCCGCTGCTGAATAAGCGCCGCTAGTCTGTGTATGTTTTTGTTTATGGGATTTAAAAAGAAAATAAGGTAGATTATAGGAGTGAGAGTGGAAAGAGTAAAATCATGACCCCCGAAGTGCCCCAGCATTTGACATCCACTATTTGAAGAAGTTGAAAGTAGGTAGATAGAAAAAGCAAGCAGCTCAGCTCTCGCAGTGTGTTGAAGATGTGGAGATTCAATCGTCTTTTCGCTGGTAAATTTCCCTATTCTTCCTCTTCTTCTCTTATTAATCGTAATAATGCTACTGCTATCCCTTTAGCTCTTTATTCAAGTTCCAACCCTCCTCCCTATTCAAAATTAACACGGAGTGAAGTTAAAGAAATTCTAGCAGTCAAGCGCATAACTGGATTTGATCGGGTGGATGATGCCCGCTCTTTGTTTTATGGAATGCTTGAATTTCAACCTCTGCCTCCTGTTGCTGATTTCAGTCGGTTGTTAACCGGTGTTGTTAAGATGAATCAATTCAGCTCTGCCGTCCTTCTTTACAGAGAAATGCGCTTTAAAGGTGTACCGTTTGACGGATGGACCATGACCATTGTGATAAACTGTTTCTGTCATTTGAATCAGCTTGATTTTGGTTTTGCAATCTTAGCCAGCATTTTCAAGCTTGGATTCAAACCTAATGTGGTTACTCTCAACACTCTTATTCGTGGGTTGTTTGAAGCGGACAGATTTGCAGAGTCCGTGGAATTATTCCGAACAATGGTCATTCAGAAAGTTTATGACGAGATTACTTATGGGACTGTGATCAATGGATTGTGCAAATCTGGAAACACCTCTAAAGTTTTGAACTGCTCCTTCTTGTGGAGAAAGAAGGATCTCTGTCGAATATTGTGATGTATAGTGCAATTGTAGATAGTCTGTGCAAGGATAGGAAGGTGGACGGCACTTCAGCTTCTCTCTCAAATGGCTGCTAAGGTAAGTCAACCGAATATTTTTACATACAGCTCAGTTGATACAAGGGCTCTGCACTTTCGCAGATGGACAGAGGTTAAACGCTTATCGGCAGAAAATGGCAAATACGAGAATTTACCTTGATGTAGTTACCTTCAATATACTCGTGGATGCTTTTAGCAAAGAAGGTAGGTTGAAGAGGCCGAGGTTATGCTAAAAATCATGGTCGAAAGTGGGCTTAACGTCCCAACGTAGTCACTTACAAAGGCACTAATGGATGGATATCGCTTGCGGGAGATGGACAAAGCTCATCGAGTCCTACAGATCATGGTGGCTCAAGGATGCCATCCCGATATTCAGAGTTACAAAGATATTGCTCAAGGGACATTGCAAGAAAAGGAATGTAGACGATGCCCTTGATTTGTTCAAATTGATTTCTAATAAAGGCATGAAATGTGATGTTGTTACCTTCAAAGACCATGGTACAAGGATTATTTGAAGTCGGGTAGATGTGCCGATGCAAGAAAGTTAATCAATGAGATGCAATCTCAAGGAGTGAGTCCAAATAGCTTCACTTATTGCATTTGGCTTGACGGCTTATGTGAAATGACTTTGTCTTCAAGCGCATTATTGTTATGTGAATCGAGATTAACAACGCTTTTAAACATAGCAAAGATATACTCACTGTTATCAAAGGGTTATGTGAAGCACATAAATTATCTTCACTCAAATCTGCTTGACAAACTCCTCTTTAGGCCTGGAGCCTGATGTTAGAACATTTAATGCCATGATGAAAGGACTCACAAGAAGGGTTGTTGGAGGATGCCAAAGAGCTTCTAACTAAAATGAGTGAATGTGGTTGTTATCCTGACGGTTTCACGATAATCCAATTGTTCAATGTCTCCTTAAAAAAAGTCAAGGGTTTGGAGTAAAGTTGCTTTTGGAGGAAATGTTAAATCATGGGATTGAACCAGATTCGTATACTTGTTCTCTTTTAGGCAATTCATTTCTTCTTCGCAAGCAAATTACGTGAACTGATCTTGTTAAAGGTATGAATCTTTAGGCTTGTGGAACTAGTTTGTTTGATGCACATCTCTGCATGAATTGGCTTTTGTCAGCTGCTTGTATGTAAAGATCTAATATTTGGAATCTTGTATGGTGATATTGCTTTAATTACTTAAATCTGAGTCCTCTTTCAGTCGTAAGCTTCAGTTGTTTTTTTTTTTCTTTTTCTTTTATCTTTTATAGCTGATATGATATCAGGAAATTGAGATCCTTTGTTGCATCATCATCTTGTTAATTGTATGTCTTGCACAATGATAGGAATTAAAGTTGTCATTTCATTGCCATAGTCTAAATTAATTGTATAATTGAATTCTGTACAAGTATTTTGTGTTGTGCTATGTGAAGTTTATGTGATGCTAGATCAATCAATGATTAGTGGAGTAACCCAGGAACAGACAAGGAATGCTTTTGGATGAAGTTTAGTGTTTTTTATTTTATTTTATTTCTATTTTAATTTTGATTTAACATGGGTGTGGGAAAGTGGTTAATGAGGTATGCAGTTGCTGATCATGTTGTTGTTTAATCAGGAGACCTTTTTGCGGTTACAAAGGAAGCTTTTTCAGTAGAAGGAAGAGTTATGGGGAGATAAAATGCACGATGTATTGCCAATGCCGAAAGTGATTGGGTTCTGTACAAGTACTTGGTAGTCGATTTTCTTTAGGTAAGATAGAATATATACATGAATTCATTCATGAATAATGTCCGTATACAACGTAGTGTCATAGAGTTGTGTGGTGTCTCCTAGGTATTATGAAAAGACACCAAGATATGCATGAGTATATATATGTGTGTCAATTTATGGATTATAGTTTAGAATTTTACTTTACAGGCCACTAGTATAAATTGCTATGGGTATCAGAGTAGCCACTTTTCTAGGGTTTTTTTTTTTTTTGTGAGCCCACTCCAGGCACTGTATTCTCTATTAGTTTTCCTATCTCAAATGATGGAAGGAATCATCGCTTTATTGTGGCGAATGTTGGTAAACATAAAATGACAACCTTTATTATTACAAGCAGATTGATTAATATGTGATGAAAGACGGTTAAGTATGTTTTCTCCCTTTGCCTATTTTGTTCTGTACATGACGTATGTACGTAGTTTGGGCCACTTGTTTTTTGTGTGTATTATGTGGGTGGATATGCTTCTTAAATTGTGCACAGCTATCTATCGCGATTGCTGATGAATGATTTTATGAGTTATTTCATGTGGACGTTAGGACATGCATGCTGTTAGGATTCAATTAATGATTGTGAGCTGTTGCGTAAGGCAAACCAAACCAAACGGAACAGTTTCTCAAGTAGCTGATGCGACTGCTCGGTGTTGTGCATTTGGGCGGCATCACTAGGAGTGATTAGCAATGGAGTGGTAGTTCAAAGTTCAAAGGGAGATGAAGATGAAGAAACTGGGTATGTTTTAGATAACGTAACAACAAACGCTTAGCCTTGAATTAATGAGCTCTCTATATAAAACGATTTATTGTAAACCTTCAAATTCTCTCATTGAGTGAAAACTTTTTGCGGTTCCTAAGGAAGCTTTTCCAGTAGAAGGAAGAAGAGGTATGGGTAGATAAAAAAAAATGCAGAATGTATTGCCAATGTCTAAAGTGATTGGGTTCTGTAAGATCGGTAAGATCGGATATATACATGAATTCACTCATTCATGAATAATAATGTGCGTATACACCTACATCGTTGTGTGGAATCTCCCAGGTACCTGCGCCTCTTCTAAAATGGACTGGTGTGTTGCAGCAGAATATCCCAAGGTCGTCTTCATTCATTCATTCGTTCCTGTTTATCGGTTATCATCTGCTGTGAGCTTCAAGTGATTATGTGATTATTATTGTTTTTCGTATCAGTAAAAAAAAAAAAATACAGTAACAGATTGGGAAAAAGACAAAACCCAAATGCGGAAAAAGAAAATTGAAGACACAACACAACAATAACATATCAAATTTCATAATTAAATTGAACATCATCAACCATTAAAACGGTAAGCTTATTATATTCTAGACATGTTTCATTATATAACAAAATTTACATTAATAATGGTTTGTTCTATACGATCCATTCAAAAGTACAAGTAAGCCTATAAAATAAGCCACAGTGCCCACAAAAACAACAAAAAAATGAAGGGCAGAACTGGAACAACACAGCACAAGCTAACAGTATATCATACATCGTCATCATTACCAAAGTCCCTCTCAACACATTTAGCGTGTTTCCGTGATGCCATCAAAGCTCCGGCAATAAAGCTCTCCTGCACGCACATAGTGCCCCGCCTGTTTCCGTGATGCCATCAAAGCAAATATTGTCACTTGGCAGAACGTTCATCTTTTTTTTTTCTTCTAGTTTTTCCCGACTTTAATAGAAAACAAAGGAACCCGCCACCAATAGGATCCGGGATACTTGTGTCTCCTCATTGATATCCTCTTTATCCCCAAACTCCGCTATTTCTGACAAGGTTCATGCCTCTTATGTCCCCAGTGGCCTAATCTTGTCCAAAACAACGGGGCGGGGGGGAAACAGATTCATTTCTTGCATAGAGGACACCACCTCGAGTTTTCCTGTCAAATGCAACAGATAGCTAGATAGCTAGATACCAATTACATGAAGATGATCACAACTATATGCCACCAAATATACACCAACCAGTCTCTATATCCCTCTACTCATTATAGTTTGGGGACATATCTGTATTTCTTTTTGGGGACAAACATTTACTGCTTCATGATTCTTCTTGTGTACTCTGCTTCTTAATTACACGCATAAAGATCTAATTTCAGCTAATTATTAAACGCAACACCCAAAGAAATAAACAAAAAAGGTTTAAACTCTAGTTTGTTTGTAGCAGTAGTAACTAGAGGGTGGTTACACAGAAGCACAAAACATAGATAGGAAATTAAGAAGCATCATATCACTGTATTTTACTTACATATAGCTAGCCTTAGCAAGCATAAATCGCAACAACAATCAGGCGATTGAAGGGAAAACCCCACAAACACAAACTCGTAACAACACAACCAACAAGTTCCATAGGATTCATTCAGAAGAAAGCATACAACTAATTAATTAAATCACGTCCTAATGTCCACACGAAATAACTCGTAAAATCATTCATCGGCAATCGTGATAGCTAGCTACATAGTTTAAGCAACATATCCACCCACATACACACAATTAACTTTCTTGAATAACAAACTTGAACAAATCAAGTAACTCACAGTAAGTCCAGCCCAAATAGCAACCTATCATTCTTTGATAATTGATACAAGGCCAGGTGACAACCATAACATACACTAAGGTCAAACCTTCAACTCACACTACTTGTACAGAATTCACACTTAATTTGGCAATCAACAGAAAACTTGTTATCCTGATATCATATCAGCTATAAAATACTAAATAAAAGATTAAAAACAATCCAAGCTTACGACATAAAGAGGTCTCAGATTTAAGTAAAGGAATATGACCATGTAACATAACAATATTGCATATAGAACACACAAACTAATAAAACTATAGCAGATAACAACTCAACAGTTACCTTATGCTCTTCATCCAAAAACGCATAAAAGAACCAGTTTCACTAGGCTAAAGATTCATACATTTAACATACCAAATCATCGTCATTTGCTTCGGTAGAAGAACCGAATTGGATAAAAGAGCACAAGTATACGAATCTGGTTCGATACCATGATTTAACATTTCCTCCAAGAGTAACTTTGCTCCAAACCCTTTTGTAAGGAGGCATTGAACAAATGCATTATATGTAAAACCGTCAGGCAAACAACCACATTCTCTCATTTTAGCTAGCAACTCTATGATTTTTGCAAAAATAAATTATAAATAGTCCGAAGCAACTTATGAGCTGAATGGCCTATAAACCGGTTTGAATTCCCCACTTAACGCGCTAGACTTGAAACAAACAAGTGTTTCGAGTTTTATGAATCATGCATGCATAGTGGTAGAATTCAGAAAGCCTTATAGGTTAAAAAACAGTCATATATACAATCTTTGGAACATTTGAGGACATCGTCTATAGAACCGTACCATGCCAGATATGAGACGACGGTTATGAATTTCCAAAGAAGACAGGGGAATCAACAACCGTAAGATAGTGAAGAGGATGAAGAAAACGATTTTCATTACACCTATCCAAAGAAACAAATCTCAGTTAGACTTCGGCGATGAACCAACAACTCCCTATCATCGTACAAGCCACATAACTAACAAGATGACACAACACGGGCAGGATCTCTATAAAATAAATTATTGAAGTTAAGAGAAGAAAAGAAAAGAGAAAGATAACTCTTGTATTAATCTCAACCGAATGGGGTTGGTATAAATAGGTGAAACACAAAGCTAGAGCTAAAGCATGCTTAAAGGCATAAAGTAAGAGGTGTTAAAGTACCTTTAATAAAGTAAAAAGTAAAGTAATTAACTACCTAGATACCCTTTATAGGGTGGTTACATACTTTATAGGGTGGTTATACTCAAGTTATCCTACCTGGTTTAATAAGACAAAAAAAGTAATAAAGTTACACTACTACATTTGTACATAAATTAACACATTAATATATGTTAAATAATACTTAGTATAATCCAATACTCCTCCTCAAGCTGAATCGTAGATGTCTAGTAATCCCAGCCGGTCCACACACATTTGAAAGGCACATTTAGGGAGCCCTTTGGTGAAGATATCAGCTACCTGAAGCTTGGATTTGACATAGGATAGGTTGATGCTCCCATTTGTAACCTTTTCTGTGATGAAGTGCCTATCAACTTCAATATGTTTAGTTCTATCATGTCAGATCGGGTTATTAGATATTTCAACGGGCAAACCATACTGCCGCTTATATAAACACATAGGTTTTGACACCCTAATTTTTAGTTCGTATATGATTTTTGAATCCACAAAAGCTCACAAATGCCTAAGGCAATTGCTCTATATTCTCGTCACGAACTTCGCCACTAATCGATTGTTTCTTGCTTCTCCAAGAGACAAGGTTGCCAAATACATAGATACACCACCTGTAAGTAGATTTTCTCGTCAGAGTAGAACCAAATTCCAATCAAGATCTACATAGCCTTCAATTCTTGAGTTTCCTTGTGCCCTAAAAATAACACCCTTTCCTCGACATCCTTTAGGAAACTTAGTAACCTTAGGCAAAGATTATAGTGAATTACCTTAGTGAGAATGCATGAACTCGACTAAGTTGACTTACAAAGAAAGGATATATCCGTCCGGTATGATGAAAGGTAAATCAGTCTTTCCACAAGTCTTTAAAACTTTTCAAGATCATAATCCCCACCACCTTCATCCTTTCCAAATTTAACAGCACTGTCCACAGGGGTGTCAGCAGGTTTGCATCCTAACAACCCATAATCAGAGAGCAAATCCATAGTATATTTCCTTTGGGTTAGTAAGATACCACTGGATGATCTTGCAACCTCTATTCCCAAGAAATATTTCAGAGGGCCAAGATCTTTCACATCAAATTGTTGTTGCAAGAAGTGCTTTAGGTGAGCAATTTCAGAGTCCAAACTTCTAGTGATGACAATGTCATCTACATATACTATAAGAATGGTAAGTCCTCCCTGCTCTGAATGTTTGTAGAACATAGTGTGATCACCATGCCCCTGAGTATACCTTGCAAGTTTCATGGCTTTAGTGAACCTATTAAACCATGCCCTAGGGGACTGTTTTAGTCCATAGATGGATTTATTTAGTTTTAGGACATGATTGGGTTTGGATACAAAGCCAGGAGGGTACTGCATATACACTTTTTCTTTTAGTTCCCCATTTAGAAAAGCATTCTTAATGTCAAGCTGATGAAGAGGCCAATTCCTTGTTGCAGCAATAGATATCAGAATTCTGACTAAGTTGAGCTTGGCTACTGGAGCAAAAGTCTCATTATAATCAATCCCCATAGATCGTGGTGAATCCTCGGCCACTAGTCCGGCTTTATACCGCTTATCGTGCTATCCTGATTGTGTTTGATATTAAACAACCACCTACACCCGACTGGTTTGACCCCTTTAGGTGTAGGTATGTAGTCCCATGTGTGATTTTTATCCAATGCATTCAATTCTTCCATGACAGCCTGCTTCCATCTAGGGTGGTTTAGGGCCTGATGGATGGTTTTAGGTGTTTGAGGAGAATCTAAGTTTGTCAAAAAGGTCCTATGTTGGCTAGACACTTTCCCATAAGACACATATCTATCAATAGGATGTTTAGTACACTCTCTAGTACTTTTCCTTAAGGCAATAGTAAGTCCTGAGGTGTTTCAGGGTTAGGATCGTGATTGTGGTGGTCCAATTGGTTTAGTTCACTTTGTTCAGAGTTGGACCTGATTCCACAGAAGGACAGGTCGAGAGAATGAGTTGGCCTGATTTTCTTTTGTCCGTGTGTAGATTATAGAGTAGAATAGGAGAGTTGTGAGGCTCCTCCTCACTGGAGTAGAGTAGTGAGTAGAGAGTCGATGACTCCTCCTCAATAGAGTTGAACGGGTGAAGCAACATGATGTTTCGTGTAGAATGCAAGTGGGATTAAAATCGTGTATGGGAAGTGTGGTGGTACTTTGTAGAAACAGATAAGGTTCAATATTGTGATTCTGCTTTTGTTTGGTGTATGGTCGGTCCTCAAAGATGGTGACATCATAAGACACATAGAATCAGTGTGTGTGGGATCAAAGCATTTATACCCCTTTGGAGTGGCCGAGTAACCTACAAAGATGGTTTTGATAGCCCTAGGATCCAGCTTTGTTTTTGGTTGGTGAATGATTATGCACAAAAGCCAGCATCCAAAATTTTTAAGGCAGAGAGAGGATACAAGTTTGGAGTCGTGGAAGGTGGAGTGAAGAACATCAATGGGAGTTTTGAATTTTAGATCCTGGGTGGCATTCTCTGCTTATTAAAAAGGTGGCGTAAGGATGCCTCACCCCAATGTAAGTTTGGGACATTATATGTATAGAGGATTGTTCTAGCAACCTCCGTAAGATGTCTGCTTTTTCTTTCTCTGCTACCCCATTTTGTTGGGGTGTGTTGGTACAAGAGGTTTGATGAATTATACTTTTTTTAGTAACAAATGGGTTAAGACAAGTGTTTAGATACTCTGTTCCATTATCAGATCTTAGAACTTGGATTTTGGTTTGAAATTGGGTTTCTATCATGATGTAGAAGTTTTCAAACAGACTTGGGACTTCAGATTTATGTTTCATGAGGTATACCCAAGTCAGTCTAGTATGGTCATCAATGAAGGATATAAACCAAGGTTTGTGAGTTAGGTTAGTTGTTCTAGATGGGCCCTATACATCAGAATGAATAAGCATAAAAGGCTTGGATGCCTTGTAAGGAATGGATTTAAAACATCTCTCGGTTTGCTTGCCAAGATACAATGTTCACATTTCAAATTTTCAATACAAACATCCTAAAATAAAGAGGGTACATCCTTTTATGTAGGGAAAATTGATGACCTAATCAAATGTAAAGACATTATCCTATTACATTTAGAATCCAAACTAACAAAGAAGACCACTTCCACTCTCAAGGTCAGCTGCTATGGATGAAATAAAGGCCATCATTCTTCCTATCACTGCCAATCTTCATCTGAGATTCCAGATCCTAAAACTCACAGTGAGTTGAGTAAAACTTAGCAACACATTTCCTATCCTTACAAAACTGGATGACAGAGAAAAGATTACAATCAAGCTTAGAACATATGTAACAAGAGTTTAGTGGTAAGGTTTGCCTGGTTTGGCAGGATTTTAATGCACTTGCACCAACCACCTTGGAAGCAATGCCATAAGCAATAGTAACATAAAGGAGTTTTATTACTATTATTGAAAGATTGAAATAGAGAGTAATCACCATCACGTGGCTAGATGCACCAGAGTCCACAATCCAAGTTGGACTTCATCAGCGTGCGAGAGCTCCAAAGTGAGGATCGCCAGCTGCAGCATCCTTTGTCAAACAAAGATGTCGAGTGCCTCCATCTGCTGCTTTGAAAAACCACAAGATCGCCAAGAGCACCGCAGCCTTCTTTGTTCACCCCAATGCCATCGCCTTGTTTTGTTGGTTGGTCATGAAATGCTGGGGTTTTCCATGGAGTTTCCAAAGAATGTATGTCCCTTCTTTTGCAAGAATCACAAGTAAGAGAGGGCCTTTGATCATTCCTCTTGTTTTGTCCCTTGTTATATCCAAAGATTAGCAGCTTCAAAGTGTTGGACACAAATAAGGCAGTTTTTCTCCTCTGGATTGTACATGTGAGCAGTGCAGGGTAGGAAGAAGACCTCCATTCATTACTCCTTCCTCGCTTTCTTCCTTCCTAATAGCAATATATGCTTCTTGTATAGCTGAAAGGTAGTCCGGGCAAGAGTCAAGTCAAACACCCTTTCTTGTCGTCGCTTTGTGATATAAAGAAGAATCAACAGTGCATGACCATTTCACCTGAGTAAGTTGGTCATATTCCTGCCAGATTTTGTTGAGGTTGTTCATTGTTGAAGTACTTGGTGACATCTTGTCTTCCCTGCTTAGTATCTTTCAGGATGTTTCTCAAGCCAAATGCTTGAGCAAAGTTGCCCTGGTCTGAGTAGGTTTTAGCAACCTCTTTCCAGATTTCATGGGCAGATTTAGCAAACAGATGTACTTGGCTTATTTCATCAACCATTGAATTGATAAGCCAAGACATGACAGTGGCATTTTCTGTCCTCCACGTGTTATATTCTTTGGAGGCCAGATCAGTAGGTGGTAGAGACTCACCAGTGAGGTAACCAATTTTGTTCCTCCCTGTGATATAATTTGCACAGATTGTGCCCACTGGACATAATTTGGTCTAGAAAGTTTTTTAGAGGTGATTTGGAGAGAAGGGTTATCAAGAGTCAACACGAGAGAGTCTTGATTAGATTCTGCCATTTTGAAGAAATAGAATCAAAGGGAAGAAGAAGAGAGAAAAAAGAAGATGAAGAAGCTAAAAATCTGAATATAATCAGTGCTCCGATACCATATTGAAGTTGAGAGAAGAAAAGAAAAGAGAAAGATAACTCTTGTATTAATCTCAACCGAATAGGGTTGGTATAAATAGGTGAAATACAAAGCTAGAGCTAAAGCATGCTTAAAAGCATAAAGTAAAAGGTGTTAAAGCACCTTTCCTAGATAAAGTAAAAAGTAAAGTAATTAACTACCTAGATACCCTTTATAGGGTGGTTACATACTTTATAGGTGGTTATACTCAAGTTATCCTACATGGTTTAATAAGACAAAAAAAGTAATAAAGTTACACTACTACATTTGTACATAAATTAACACATTAATATATGTTAAATAATACTTAGTATAATCCAATATAAATAAACATATCCAATCGAAGCTTTACAACCGAAAGAGGTCTCGGATTTGAAGCAAAGCAATATAACCACGTAGGATTCCAATATTGCAACAACATACAACATAAGAAATTTATACATACAATCAACTAAACGAAACTCAACAAGTTACCATGCATTCTTCATCCAAAAAACGCATCAAACGAACCAGTTTTACAATGCTAAAGATTCATACCTTTAACATACCAAATCATATCATTTGGTTCTGTAGAAGAGCCGAATTGGCTAATAGAGAACAAGAATACGAATCTGGTTCAATACCATCATTTAACATTGCCTCCAACAGTGACATTGCTCCAAACCCTTCACTTTTTTTCAGGAGGCCCGTGAATAATTGCATTATATGTGAAACTATCGGGCAAACAACTGATTCTCTCATTTTAGCTAGCAACTCTTTGGCATCCTCCAACAATCCTTCTTGACAAAATCCTTTCATCATAGCATTAAATGTTCTAATATCAGTTCCAATCCTAACGAAGGCAGTTTGTCAAAAAGATTTTTTGCCGAAGAAAGATCCTCCTTTTCAAATAATCCTTTAATAACAGCATTATATGCTGCTATATTTAGAGAAACAATGCTATTCTCCAGATCACAAAGCAATGTGTGTGCTTCAGAGACAAGGCCATTTTCAACTAGGCCGTCAAGCCAAATGCAATAAGTGAAGCTATTTGGACTCACTCCTTGAGATGGCATCTCGCTGATTAACTTCCTTGCATTAGCACATCTACCAGCTTCAAATAATCCTTGTACCATAGTGTTGAAGGTAACAACATCACATTTCATGCCTTTATTAGAAATTAATTTGAACAAATCAAGGGCAACGTCTGCATTCCCTTTCTTGCAATGTCCGTTGAGCAATATGTTGTAACTCAATGTTAGATTGACATCCTTGATCAACCATGATCCAGTAGGACTTGATGAGCTTTGTCCATCTTGCCTTGCAAGCAGTATCCATCCATTAGTGCGTTATAAGTGACTACGTTGGGACGCTCACCCCTTTCAACCATGATTTCCAGCATATTTTCTGCTTCTTCAACCCTACCTTCTTTGCTAAAAGCATCCATGAGTATATTGAAGGTAACTACGCTAGGGTAAATTCTCGATTTGCCATTTCCATCATTAAAATAGTGACATCTTTCCATCTCGCTGAAATTGCAAAGCCCTTGGATCACTCGAATTATACGTGATGATATTTGCCGGGTTCCATTAGCAGCCATTTCATATAAAAGCTGAAGTGCTTCGTCCACCTTCCTCTCCTTACACAAACTATCCATGATTGTGTTGTACATCACAGTATTCGGCTTATAGGATCCTTCTTTCTCCACAAGGCGGAGCAGTTCAAGAGCTTTAGAAGTGTTTCCAGATTTGCACAATCCATTGATCACAGTCCCATAAGTAATCTCGTCACAAACTTTCTGAATGACCATTGTTCGGAATACTTCCACAGCCTCCGCAATCCTGTCTGATTTAAATAGTCCACGAATAACAGTGTTGAGAGTAACCACATTAGGTTTGAATCCAAGCTTGAAAATGCTTGCTAAGATTGCAAAACCAAAATCAACCTGATTCAAATGGCAGAAACAGTTTATCACAATATTCATAGTGCGTTCATTAATGGGTACACCCTTAAAGCGCATTTCTCTGTAAAGAAGGACGGTGGAGCTGAATTCCTTCATCTTAACAACACCGGTTAACAACTGATTGAAATCAACAGCAGAAGGCAGAGGTTGAAATTCAAGCATTCTATAAAACAAAGCATGAGCATCATCCACCCGATCAAACCCAGTTTTGCAATTCACAGCTAACAATCTTATAACTTCAACCCGGGTTAAGTTCAAAAGACGTGAACTTGGAGGAGGAATCAAATGTCGAGTATGTATAGCAGCATAAAGATGAAGAAATGAAGGAGAAGAGAGATGAGATTTACCCACAACAAGAGAAGTCAGTCTCTGCATCTTCACGGGGGGTTTATTCAGAGTAATCGATCTTGGCTTTCAATTTGGAGGAGGGGCTAAAGGTCGATTCAGCTTCGTTTTCAAGCTGCTTCCTTCTATCAGCTTCTTCAAAATGTGCTACTACAAATTTTGGAGGAGTTTTAGGTTGATTAATCGATTTAATTGAGGACCGTCTTTCTTCTATTACACATAGGTGAATTTCCAGGCATGTAAATGAATGTATAAATCGTAAAGCAAAATAATTTTAATTTTATTTTAACCGATACGAAATATACAAACGCACAATTTTTGTCCTCATTGAGAGGTGAATCTGGAACCTCCTAAAGAGATTTACAACATTTAGTGTTGGGTCAATGTCTTATCGGCTAAAAGTAAAGCAAAATAATTAAAATATCATTTTCACTATATAGTTATAATGTAATTGATGTAGAAGATCTACAATAAACGGATAAAACACGAGCTAATCCAAACTCCAAACTTTCATTCATAAAATGATAGATAGTTTTTTATTACAAGATGAAGAAGTTCTATAACAAGGTACATACCCTAGTTGCTACTACTGCGCTCATCCTGCCTCCAACATGGGAGACCTGCTCGATCCCCGCCCCGTAGTTTAGGCCCTTTCGTTTCCGGCAGAAAAAAAAAAAAAAAAAAAAAAAAAGAAGAAGAAGAAGAAAAAAGGATGATGAAGTTCTAAAGGGACTTTGGCTATTTATACTATAAGAAGCGCAATTAGGTAATTAACAAATAAATAAAAGCCCACATGGCAATTAACTAAACAAAACATAATAAAAACACTGTTAATTATCTTGAATGTGCTACATCATCTTCATCCCTGGATATGCTACATCATCTCCATCCCCGTACTTAGAAAGCTTGTCCACGAGCGAACTTGTAGGGATCCGCATTGAGGCCGCAACAAGCACAAGATCCATCGGCGTGTCATGTCCATATTGTGAAACAATTACAAAACAATGATATCCTTCCAACCCTTTTCCTGAGCAACAGATAAGGCCCATCGAACCACTTCAGCCTCAAGCGCGCTCTAAGTGCAGAATTTATATGTTGAAGAAGGAACGACCGACCCCCATGTTTCCAAATAAGAAGTTTTCATTCAATGAGAGAATTTGAAGGTTTACAATGAATCGTTTTATATAGAGAGCTCATTAATTCAAGGCTAAGTAAGAGCTCTAGTTACTTACAACAAACCAACTACCAACTTAACTAGTAATAGACTAATGTAAAATCTTTAAAACAAACTCGCAACAGCTACTTGAGAAACCGTTTGGTTTGGTTGAATAAGTTGATACTCCTTACGCAACAGTTTAAGATTTTGAAAGAGATTGGCAATTCAACAAAATATGCATCTTTATATACATCAAAATACTTCAAATTAAGCTTGAAATGGATACTTCTTCCTTCCTTCCTCTTTAGCATTACGACGACGTCTGCCCCAAATCTGCAACAATACTTGAGACTTGAACAAATTGAATTACAATACTTGAACAAATCAAGAAACACAGCAGTAACTCGAGCAGCAAATAGACACCTGTCATTCTTACACCAATGTCAAACCTTCAACTCACACTACTTAGCTTGTACAGAATTCACAATTTGGAAATAAACAGAAAACTTCTTATACTATAGTAGAAGCCAGATACTTAACAAGATGATGATGAAACAAAGGATCTCTTTATCCTCGTATCATATCAGCTACGTATAAAATACTACTAAATAAAAGATTAAAAACAATCCAAGCTTACAAACGAAGCATATTCAAATGCAGGATGAACATCATAGATCGAGTAATTACACGGTCCAGTGCACATTAAACTCCGAGCATGAATTTTAAAACTCACAGAACAAAGATGAGCAATACAACAAAAAACAAGTGGCCCAAACTACGTACACACGTCATGTACAGAACAAAATAGGAAAAGGGAGAAAACATACTTAACCGTCTTTCATCACATATTAATCAATCTGCTTGTAATAATAAAGGTCGTCATTTTATGTTTACCAACATTCGCCACAATACAGTGATGATTCCTTCCATCATTTGAGATAGGAAAACTAAGAGAGAATACAGTGCCTGGAGTGGGCTCACAAAAAAAAAACCTAGAAAAGTGGCTACTCTGATACCCAAAACATCATAGCAATTTATACTAGTGGCCTGTAAAGTAAAATCCTAAACTAAAATTTCATAAATTGACACACATATATATACTCATGCATATCTTGGTGTCATTTCATAATACCTTTCATCATGGCATTAAATGTTCTAACATCAGGCTCCAGGCCTAAAGAAGGGAGTTTGTCAAACAGATTTCGAGCTGAAGATAATTTATGTGCTTCACATAATCCTTTAATAACAGCATTATATGCTGCTATTTTTAAAGAAGCGTTGTTAATCTCCAGTTCACATAACTATGTGTGCGCTTCGGAGACAAAGTCATTTTCACATAAGCCATCAAGCCAAATGCAATAAGTGAAGCTATTTGGACTCACTCCTTGAGATTGCATATCGCTGATTAACTTTCTTGCATCAACACATCTACCAGCTTCAAATAATCCTTGTACCATAGTGTTGAAGGTAACAACATCACATTTATACCTTTATTAGAAATCAATTTGAACAAATCAAGGGCATCGCTCTACATTCCTTTTCTTGCAATGTCCCTTGAGCAATATGTCAGAACTCAATATCGTGATGGCATCCTTGAGCCACCATGATCCAGTAGGACTTGATGAGCTTTGTCCATCTCCCTCGCAAGCGATATCCATCCATTAGTGCACTGTAAGTGACTACGTTGGGACGTTCGCCCCTTTCGACCATGATTTTTAGCATAACCTCGGCCTCTTCAACCCTACCTTCTTTGCTAAAAGCATCCACGAGGATATTGAATGTAACTACATCAAGGTAAATTCTCGTATTTGCCATTTCTCACAAGAACGTTTAACCTCTCTCGCCCATCTCACAAATTGCAGAGCCCTTGTATGATGTATCACTGAACTGTATGTAAAAATATTCGGTTGACTTACCTTAGCAGCCATTTCAGAGAGAAGCTGAAGTGCTTCGTCCACCTTCCTATCCTTGCACAGACTATCTACGATTGCACTATACATCACAATATTCGGCTTACGGGATCCTTCTTTCTCCACAAGACGGAGCAGTTCAAGAGCTTTAGAGGTGTTTCCAGATTTGCACAATCCATTGATCACAGTCCCATAAGTAATCTCATCACAAACTTTCTGAATGACCATTGTTCGGAATAATTCCACGGACTCTGCAAATCTGTCCGCTTCAAACAACCCACGAATAAGAGTGTGTTGAGAGTAACCACATTAGGTTTGAATCCAAGCTTGAAAATGCTGGCTAAGATTGCAAAACCAAAATCAAGCTGATTCAAATGACAGAAACAGTTTATCACAATGGTCATGGACCATCCGTCAAACGGTACACCTTTAAAGCGCATTTCTCTGTAAAGAAGGACGGCAGAGCTGAATTGCTTCATCTTAACAACACCGGTTAACAACCGACTGAAATCAGCAACAGGAGGCAGAGGTTGAAATTCAAGCATTCCATAAAACAAAGAGCGGGCATCATCCACCCGATCAAATCCAGTTATGCGCTTGACTGCTAGAATTTCTTTAACTTCACTCCGTGTTAATTTCGAATAGGGAGGAGGGTTGGAACTTGGACAACAACGAGATGATGAATAAAGAGCTAAAGGGATAGCAGTAGCATTATTACGATTAATAAGAGAAGAAGAGGAAGAATAGGGAAATTTACCAGCAAAAAGACAATTGAATCTCCACATCTTCAAGACACTGCGAGAGCTGAGCTGCTTGTTTTTCTATCTACCTACTTTCAACTTCTTCAAACAGTGGATGTCAAATGCTGGGGCACTTTGGGAGTCATGATTTTACTCTTTCCACTTTCCACTTTCCACTTTCCACTTTCCATTTGGGGGTCTAAACTCTAAAATACCCTAGTTTACCTTCTTTTCTTTTCTTTTCTTTTTAAATCCCAAAAACAAAAACATACATAGACCAGCGGCGCTTATTCAGCAGCAGAGTCATAAAAAAGAACAGCCACTTCCTTACACACACACAACACAGCATATATCATTCCATAAGTCGTGATACTGCACAACTAGATCCTTGATTTTATTCTTTCCACTTTCACTCCTTTAGTTAACCTTCTTTTCTTTTCTTTTAAATCCCAAAACAAAAACATACACAGACTAGCGGCGCTTATTTAGCATCAGAGTCATAAAAAGAACAGCCACTTCCTTACACACACACACAACACAGCATATATTTTCCACATAGTGTATAAATCCTCGAGTCACAATGATGTTGTCTCAAGTCCGCTCGCCAGAATGAAGGCGTTTTGGTTGTTGCCAATAATTTTTCTAATGATCAAATGCGCCGATTTGCAACAATTTTTGTGATAGTCTTGGTGTTGACCTTCGTAGAGCTATGTGGCGAAATGAGAGACAGATTTGGGTGCTTAACTTTCGGAATTAAGGTGATGAAGGTCCGATTCATATCATGTGGAAAGCTATTTTCCTAGAATACCTTGGTGATCCAAGCCGTGGTAGAGGGGTCAACTCTATCCCAGCTCTTTTGATAGAAGATCGAGGAAGCCATTTGGTCCGTGATTTGAAGGCTCTCATTTGAAATATTGCAAATCAGATTTCCTCTACACTAACAAGACAATTTGGAAGCCTCTTATTAGCATGATTAACCGGCGGAGAGAACATGCATTGAGGACAGGGGTCACTTGTTCTTCAATATGAGGATCCATGAAATATTTCAACCATAGCAGAAGGATTCGTTTCCATTGATACATGTCCCATTGGCATCTTTCGTAAAGAATTATTCTTGCCTCTTCTTCGCTTGGTGGGGAGATGTAAATATCGTGGTGCTATGTTCACCGTCCCTCAATCTAACTAAGATGCGATTTCTCGTGCCAATATTTTTTTCTTGAGATAGAATGTCTTTGTAATCCTACTGTAATTTCGCATCTAGCTTAGTCAAGAAACCCAAAGGATCTTTTGAGAGAGAATGTTGGACTCCCTCAATACTAGCTTTACATTTCTTCTTCCGATAGAATACATTCTCGGAGACCCTTTTATTCCATTTTTTGGATTTTGAAGCAAAAGTATCAAGAGCCCCTGCAAATTATTGTGAGCAACATTCTAAGCATTAGGAAAACATTATAAAAGTCATTGTGTTTCATCCAGCAAGCTTGGAATCAAAAGTGCCTGTCAATATAGTCTAGATATGTATATTCTATAGAGCTAGAAGGATGAGGTGGCGATTGAAATGCACATGAGGTAGATGGTATACGAAGAAGCCCAGATATTAACGCCACCACCTAGAGTTTCACAAAGCTTGATCCAACCGTTGTTTAATCGCGTGAGTATTATGTACAGAACTGGACCTAAAGAATTGTGGGCCATGGAATGGTAGTTCTAGCAAATCGCCCTATTGACAAGCTCCTCAAGCACGCTCATAGATGGGCCCAAACAGGTTCACAGTACTACTACATCATATTTAAATGAACTTAGACTTCAAGGGCTGGCGGGATCTCTATAAACCACATCGTACAAACCACATAACTAATTACAAGATGATGACGCAACACGGGCAGGATCTCTATAAAATAAATTAAACATATCCAATCGAAGCTTTACAACCGAAAGAGGTCTCGCATTTGAACCAAAGCAATATGACCATGTAGGATTCCAATATTGCAACAACATACGACATAACAACTTTATACATACAATCAACTGAATGGAACTCAACAAGTTACCTTGGGTTCTTCATCCAAAAAAACGCATGAAACGAACCAGTTTCACAAGGCTAAAGTTCATACCTTTAACATACATAATTTTCTTCGGTAGAGGAACCTGAATTGGCTAAAAGAGCACAAGTATACGAATATGGTTCAATACCATGATTTAACATTTCCTCCAAGAATAACTTTGCTCCAAACCCTCGACTTTTTTTAAGGAGACATTGAACAATTGGATTATACGTAAAACCGTCAAGTACCAAGTACTTGTACAAAACCTGATTAATTTAGGCATCGCCAATACATCCTGCATTTTATCTCCCCATACCTGTTCCTTCTACGGGAAAAGCATTTGTTGTCCCACCTTTCTTCGATAGTTTTTTCTCGTTTTTGCCATTCCCACTGCCAGTAGTTCCACTTCTGTGAAATAAAGCATTATTCAACTACGGATCAACCGAATTCAGGAGCAAAAACACAAACAGTTTTCTTCAAAGAAAAACACTACCATAATTGGGCAGAAGGTTTTCCCCTTTTGATGCACTCAAGACTTCACCATAGTAAGAAATTAGGGCAATGATGCATGGATACTTCTTTCTGGTAACATGTGGTATCCGACACAATATGCACCAGATATTAAGGATAACACACTTGGGGCAAACTTCTAAGGATACAGATATATTTTTTCTTCATCTTACCCCCCTAATTTGATATCAATCCAGCCACTTTTCATAATTTACAACTACTGCATTAATAATGGTCAAAGGGTATCTTAGACTTTTTCCTGTAAAAATTATAGGAAATCGGAAAATAGGACATTTGTCAAGTTTTATATGGCAAACAATTATAGGAAATCCTCATATGAGCTACTCTCTGGTTAGTTGGTTAGTTTGTATCGAGTAGTTGATTACCTAGATTCCCGACTAATACCGTATTAGCTATAAAGTTCAAAGAGGACAAAAGCTGAGCAAATTGATCAATAATCTTGATTATATGTATTACAGGCGTTTTTACTGACACCACACCAAATCCACCGTTGTGGCACCACAGTGACAGTGGACATTTTCAAAGTCGATTTTAGGCCTGATGATTAACCGGGTAAAAGTCGATTATAAGCTCTAGAATCCACTTTGAGGAAAGTTGACTGTTTCCGGTGAAGTGCCACAGTAAAACAGTGGTGCTACTAAAGACCCTCATGTATTATATAAGAAAAGCGTGAAGAAATATGACAGAAACAAACATCTTCAGTTTAGCTGAAGATTTCCCAGCTACTGATCCACAACAGGATTTGTATTTCTTTTTCGAGCCACAAGGGCATGTCTTATTTCTTGAAACTTTCTACATAAAAAAAAAATACCAAAAACTAAAATTCAATCAAATTTATTGAGCTGAAAAGAGGGAAATGAAGGCAAAAGCTAATTAGAATGTCAGTTAATGAAAAAAAAAGCGAACAATTACCGTTTCCTCATGCAGCAAGCGCTTCTTCTCTTGAGATCTTTCTTCGCCTTTGCGAGATGCTTTATGGTCAACTTTATTATTGTCAGCATCTATTTCCAGCTTCTCAGACTTTTTCTCATGAATCTAAATTACTGAGATACAGCATTATAGTGATGCCTTCTACCGCAAAATGCAATAATAACAACAAAACGGGAACAAGAAGTATAAAACAATATTCTTCTCACTTTTGTACTGAAAATAGCTCGTCGAGGCCAATAAGCCTTGTGAGAGACGGTGAACAATCTCAACAAAATGACTTCCACATTCGGTATTAAAAGTAACAGACCAAGTCTCTAAGTAACACATTTTCTTACTTAGTGAACAGACACTGAAAATGTGCCTATCATACAAACCAAACAATATAACTGAAAGAAGTCTAAGATGCATCTAGAGTTTTTCTATCTCCGTCCCTCAATATACGTCGCTTTTGAGGTTTTCACACAGATAAAGTGGGTAAATGTCCTAAATTTTAGTTAAGAAAGTCTGAAATACTCTTTTACTATCATTAATGCATTGGTTGTGTAGTGTTTGGATGAATAATCAATTAAGGGTATGATAAGGCAAAAGGCGATTAAAACTCCCTACTCTAAAATGACAGATAATAGAACCCCCCCAAAAAAAAAATAAAAAATCAAACGGACGAAAGATATGAAGGCACAAAGGTAGTAAAGACATAATTTATAATGAGTATACGGCGCTTTAATTTAGGTATAGTAATGCCCTATGTTTACCGTTCCTACTGTCTGGTGGAGGACGAATCATCTTATTTCCATCTAAATCTTCCTCGGACCGTCATTCTGCTATTAGGTATTCAATGGCTGCATCAACATCTCCCCCTACTTGCTCCAATACCTAGCATAAATTTCATTTAGAAGGAAGCAATTGTTCCAAACCTGTATATTGCACGCCTTATCTTTGTTGTATAGTGCATAGTAAATAAGAACCAAAAGATATAAAAACTTATTGTCGCCACATCCAATTCCAGCCATAACCACTTTTATGGATCCTTGTTGTATAATATTCCTCCCACTTGCATTAGAGTTCACAGAAGCGTGATGTTGCAGAAATACCAGCATCAGCCTTTTATGCGGTTAAAGATATTAGACTCCTAGTGAAGATTACTGATAGATGAAAGAAAACGAACAAATCCAGTTTTGAACATTCAAAAAACAAAGGATAAGAAAAGACGGCCTTTATTTGGACCACACCAAACCTACCGGTGCACCACATACCAAGGGAACCACACCAAATCGACCTTCGGGAAGTCCATTCTTGAGTCAAGAATCGACTTTAAAAAGGTCGATATCACCACAATTGACCTTCGGAAAGTCGATTCTTGACTTCCTGAAGGTCGATTCGGTATGGTGTGCAAGTAGTGTGGTGCATCGGTAAAAAGAAAGTGGTATAAATAAAGGATCCCTAAGAAAAAGGTGACCACTTCTCGGCCTAGAGTAGGTGATGTGCGCTCTGATGAAACACCTCAGTCTTAGATTCACACCGCTTCACCCAAAATTATGAATATAATACAGTTGTACTTGGTCAAGTGTACACTTGAAGAAACAAGTGCTCCATCTTTACTTGTGCAAAAGCAAAACACACTCTCTGCGCCTCATATATATTACGAAAACCCTGCTGCTTGCTCCCCTGTTGGCCAATTTACTTTACTTCCCAAACCTCTCTTCATCCTCCATTCATGTACCATTTACGAATGTATGTCTTCACACAGTGTGATCTGTACATGGGCGTACACGGCATATCTCCCCAATACACCGTTACAATATGGCATCTCATACAGCAGCTCCATCATGCACACCTTTACCACTAAATTATTGGCCACATGCGTTTTCTAAAACTGCCTACCTCATTAACCACATTCCCACACCCATGTTTAATCAAAAAAAAAAAAAAAAAAAAAAAAAAAAAAAAAACCCTCTAAACTTCATCCAAAAGCTATTCCTGGGTTACCCCACTAATCATTGATTGATCTGGCATCACATAAAATTCACATAGCACAACACAAAATACTTGTACAGAATTCTATTATTCAATTAATTTAGACTTTGGCAATGAAATCACAACTTCCTGTCCTTGTACAGGACATACGATTAACAAGATGATGATGCAACAAAGGATCTCAATATCCTGATATCATATCAGCTATAAAAGACAAAGGAAAAAGAAAAAAATACAACTGATGTTCGACTGAAAGAGGACTCAGATTTAAGTGATTAAAGCAATATCACCATACAAGATTCCAAATATCAGATCTTTACATACAAGCAGCTGACAAAAACCAATTCATGCAGAGATGTGCATCAAACAAACTAGTTCCACAAGCCTAAAGATTCATACCTTTAACAAGATCAGTTCACGTAATTTGCTTGCGAAGAAGAGATGAATTGGCTAAAAGAGAACAAGTATACGAATTTGGTTCAATCCCATGAATTAACATTTCCTCCAAAAGCAACTTTGCTCCAAAACCTTGACTTTTTTTTAGGAGACATTGAACAATTGGATTATACGTAAAACTGTTAGGATAACAACCACATTCTCTCATTTTAGTTAGAAGCTCTTTGGCATCCTCCAACAACCCTTCTTGACAGAGTCCTTTCATCATGGTATTAAATGTTTTAACATTAGGCTCCAGGCCTAAAGAAGGGAGTTTGTCAAACAGATTTCGAGCTGAAGATAATTTATGTGCTTCACATAATCCTTTAATAACAGCAGTATATGCTGCTATGTTTAGAGAAACGTTGCTATTCTCCAGATCACATAGCAATTTGTGTGCTTCAGAGACGAGGCCATTTTGATATAAGCCATCAAGCAAAATGCAATAAGTGAAGCTATTCGGACTCACTCCTTCAGATTGCATCTCGCTGATTAACTTCCTTGCATCAGCACATCTACCAGCTTCAAATAATCCATGTACCATAGTGCTGAAGGTAACAACATCACATTTCATGCCTTTATTAGAAATTAATTTGAACAAATCAAGGGCAACGTCTACATTCCCTTTCTTGCAATGTCCGTTGAGCAATATGCTATAACTCTGAATATCAGGATGACATCCTTGAGCCACCATGATCTGTAGAACTTGATGAGCTCTGTCCATCTCTCCTCTCAAGCAGTATCCATCCATTAGTGCACTTGTAGTGACTACGCCGGGACGTTAAGCCCCTTTCGACCATGATTTTCAGCATAGCCTCGGCCTCTTCAACCCTACCTTCTTTGCTAAAAGCATCCACGAGTATACTGAAGGTAACCACGTTAGGGTAAATTCTCGTATTTGCCATTTCCATCATTAAAATAGTGACATATTTCCATCTGCTGAAATTGCAAAGCCCTTGGATCACTGAATTATACGTGATGATATCTGCCGGGGTTCCATTAGCAGCCATTTCATATAGAAGCTGAAGTGCTTCGTCCACCTTCCTCTCCTTACACAAACTTTCCATGATCGTGTTATACATCACAGTATTCGGCTTATAGGATCCTTCTTTCTCAACAAGACGGAGCAGTTCAACAGCTTTAGAAGTGTTTCCAGATTTGCACAATCCATTGATCACGGTCCCATAAGCAATCTCGTTACAAACTTTCTGAATGACCATTGTTCGAAATAATTCCACAGCCTCTGCAAATCTGTCCGCTTCAAACAGTCCACGAATAAGAGTGGTGAGAGTAACCACATTAGGATTGAATCCAACCTTGAAAATGCCTGATAAGATTGCAAAACCAAAATCCACCTGATTCAAATGACAGAAACAATTTATCACAATGGTCATGGTCCATCCGTCAATCGGTACACCCTTGAAGAGCATTTCTCTGTAAATAAGGACGGCGGAGCTGAATTGCTTCATCTTAACAACACCGGTTAACAACCGACTGAAATCAGCAACAGGAGGCAGAGGTTGAAATTCAAGCATTCCATAAAACAAAGAGCGGGCATCATCGACCCGATCAAATCCAGTAATGCGCTTGACTGCTAAAATTTCTTTAACTTCACTCCGGGTTAATTTAGAATATGGAGTTGGGTTGGAAGTTGGACAACAACGAGATGAATAATAAAGAGGTAAAGTGATAGCAGTAGCATTACAACGATGAATAAGAGAAGAAGGGGAAGAAGAAGAATAGGGAAATTTACCAGCAAAAAGACAAGTGAATTTCCACATCTTCACGACAATACTGGCCTACAGAAACAGATCTCGGCTTCGCAATTGAAAGAGAAAGTGAAATTCAACCTGGAAAGGAACTTCTTGAAAGGAAACAGTAGATGGGAGGAACCTCTAACCTGACTTTACTTCTTTCTTATTTCCATTTTTTTTTTCTTTTCTTATTATAATAAAAAAAAACTGGATTCTATCCAAGACACGATAATTACTTTTGACCCATTATTTGAATATTTTTTCTGCTGAACAAAACGCTACTCTCCTTTGCTGTTCTCCTTCAACACCAACGTCGGTTTGTGCCACTTTTATAACGTGAAAGTCGGTGACATCATGGCGTTTCATCCTTAAACACCAACGCCGGTGACACCGACGCGTTAGTGTTCAAGAAGAATACCGCGCGAGAATGACGTTCGTCTTTTTGAAAACAATGTGGCGTCAAAGTAATTTTTTGTGGTGCCAGAAGTAAATGGGTGTCAAAAGTAAATTGATATGAGCCGTTAGAACCCACCTAAAAAAATTGATTTCATTTTCACAAAAATAATTGCTTGGGTATGTGCTAGAGGTAGGGGTAGTACTATGGTGTCTGGCTTAAGAGGAGAGATGTTAGGTTGAGAGATGGTGAGATCTGAAGCAGACAAGAGGGTCAAGGAGGGGATAGGTGGATCAGGGGTGGTGAGAGATTTGTCAAATTGGATAGTGACTAAAGAGAGTAAGTCTGTCTTGTCTGAAAAATGAGTTTTTGGCTCTTTTGGTTCCTAAGGCAGTGTGGGTATGAGGTGTTGGAGAATGGGTAGCAGTATTATGAGAAAATGTGTTTTGTGGTTATCTGGAAAAGCAGGATCAAAGTCAGGTTGACTTTTGGTAGGATAAAAGATTGACCAGGGTTTGGAGATTTGAACAATTTGAGGGCAATGAAGGGATTTATGGATCTGAGATGGAAATGTCTGTTGATCTGGGGATAATTCCATGTCCAAAAGGCGGATTTCATGGACATGCTTGGTGTTTTGGTGGGCATTCAACCAATTCCCGAACATAATTTTTTTTTTTCATCATCCAGATTAAACTCTTCGTAAATAGAGGGGCAATTTTTTTTGATTTGTGGCCTATGAGGCCACGAAAATTAAAAGGAGGGTAGGCGCTCGTATTTAAAAAGAGCTTTGAATATACCTTGATTGGAGGAAAGAAGGGTTCGTCTTCAAGAAGGAGAGTTAGAAGTTGGGGTAAAAGTTTTGAAACAGAGATGTGCTTTTATCCCGAAGAGGGATGGTTAGTGCTTTGGTCTTCTCTTATCTCAGTAAAAAGAAGGGTCCTTCACTCTCTTTGCAATATTCTTCCCCACCTCAAAGAGTGTAGAAATGGGTTGGCAATTCCCAACTTGGATCCAAATATCACAAAGATCAAAGGTCGCATTTCCTTCATCTAGATGTGGTTGTCGTGGTTTAAGAACAAGAAGGATGTCATCAAAACACCAAGGCCCTTCAAACTACACCTTCCTTAGATCTTCCTTCTCATCAAACTAAAATTGAAAGAAATGCTTTCGTAAATTGATAGATTTGAATTTAGTAGTTGCCCATGGTTTTTCCATGGATGGGTCATATATTTCGACTTGAATGTCCTTCCCGTAAATAAATTTTCCCAAGAGATCATGCTTTCTTTCTCGATTCCATCTTTGAAATCAGTCTTTCGATGCTTCTTTGTGGTTGTGTCTCGAATCTTGCAGTGGAGCTTATCTGGAGGCATGAATATCTTCTTTATCCATCGTGAAATAAGCCAAGGAGGTCGAAACAAAGTCGAGTGACTCGGAGAACTCACTTAGGAGAGAGAAACTCTTATATAATGAGAAGATTTTTTTAATATGTTATTGATTCGACCGGAAACTTCAAAAAACCGCCGGAAACTCCTAAGAACTAATCGGAGACCTCAACGAAACAATCGTTATCTTCTCGATCTCACCGGAAAACCCTAAAAGCGTGCCGGAAACATCAAAGCCTTGTCGGAATTATTTGCCAGATAGGAAGCGATTTTTGCAAAAGTGTATAAGTGAGGGTGGAGGCTTCCTTATATAGGCATGAGATAGGGCGTAAAATAAACTGTCGCATCTAAAAATTCGAAATTCAAATGCAATCGTGGAACGCACGGTTATCGAAGCGTCATCAACCAATTAGAAACTGCTGCCTATCATGTCAACCGTCATATCCGTTACGAGTTTGAGGTTACGCCTCGTACTACTCCCACAACGAGCTTATGTGATCACGGCTTCAAGTCCGTCAGCTTCATAGCGCAGCATTCCGCAACGAGTCGCTTTATGCCGTAAAAGTTGCCAAAACCCGTCCGCTCAATAGAGCGGTGCCAAAGCTTGTCTGCTCCATATCACAGCAAGTCACTTATCTCACGAACATGGATTTAAGCCCGATGATAGCAAGATCGGCAACAAATTCCTCTTGCGGGAACTACTGGGCCGCGGTATTCTAGGTCGCCGATAACTCTACTCTCTGCCTCACTCCACTTGCAACTAGATGAGACACGGAGTAGGGGGCATTGATATGCCAAACCCGTAAATGGTCTCACGAACCTGACATCCGCCCTGAATAGAGTTTTTATCGTGGCTCGCCGATCGGCTACACCATCACTCCGCTTGCTACCAAGCCAAAAATAAGCCACAAGCTGTTTGCTCAATCAACCTGCAGGTACATTTCGGGCCGGGGCCGATCCCATGTCCTACCGGCTTGAAGTCCGCTTCACCAAGCCCCTTCAATACCAAGGGCGCCCTGAGCAAAAAAACCGAAAAACCAATCCGAACCGTAAACCAATCCAAACCGAACCGAAATAAACCAAACCAAGAAAAAACCGATCAAATCGGTTTGGATTGGAACCGAACCGAATTTAAATGGTCTGGTTCGGATTACCCTAATTAGAAACCACCCAAACCGAAACCGAACCGAATTACCTACCCAATATAAAGACGCGTTATTACTAACCCTAATTAAACATCCAGGGCACGAAAATTCTTTGAGTTCCTTTGAATTTTAGTAAGTTCTAATGATGTTTCCTTTGAATTTTAGTAAGTTCCTTGTAATATGCTGATGTATTAGACTAGTAGTAGTACATTAGATGATATACTAATTAGGCACTTGAGTTGCCACTTTTGTATATTTTTGTTGTATGTATTAGGGCCAACAATGATTTGATGATGCATATTTGATGTTGTAATATGTAATAACAACTAACTAGTAATTAGCCCTGATGTACATTTGCTATATGTTATTAAGTGTCATTTAAATATGTTGTGTGCACTGATGTTATTAAGTAATTAGCCCTGATGTACCTTTAATCTGTTTTTACTTTATATTAGTTACTTGAAAATTGTGAGTTATAATAATGTGTAGTTTAGACTAGTGAAACCGAAACCAAACTGGATCCAAACCGAAACCAACCGAAACCAAACCATTGGGTTCGACATCGTTTTGGTTTGGTTTGGTTGGTAGAATATGCCAACCAAACCGAATAACTATATGTAAGATCCGAACCGAACTCGTCCAAACCGAACCATGAACAGGCCAACTCAAGGCAACCCGGACTCAATCTTGGCATGCTAAAGGCAAGCTCGACATGCGATTAACGACTATCGATAATCCCGCATCAAGCGAAGCCGCTTTCATGGTTGATCATCATAGTTGAAGTCGTAATCACATTAATTATGCTTGATTGTACTTAATTATGTCATGTCGATGGTAGCTTATTCGTGATTAGTCCGATGGCTATAAATAGGGGCACTATGTAAATAAAAAAACGATCCGAGAATTAATATATGCAGAGCAACTCTACCAATTTGTCGACTCCGAACCCACATTCATATCATTTTGAGTCCGCCGTCGGAATCTTCATCTAGGTCATAATAACCACCATCTTTCACCGGAGAAATCACACATAAATAGCCGATATCCACGACAAACCACCGTTACCGTCACCGTGATATTTTCGACAATATCAATTTTACACTTTATTTACTTATATTAATTACTTTCTTAATCATGCGAATCGCTTTATCGACGCTTAAAAACGAAGGAGTATTAAATATGAATGCACCATACCAGATTCATTATAAATGATGTTTTTTATTATAATAATTGTACTATATTAAATATGAGCATTTAATGCAATTAAATGATGTTTTTGATATTAAATATTCTATCTTAAATATGAGTATTAAATGCATTATAAATTTTGTTTTTTTTTATAATAAATGTACTATATTAAATATGATGCAATATAAATAAGGTTTGTTATAATAAATTATAAATGTACTATATCAAAATATGAGTATTACATGCATTATAAATGATGTTTTTTTTATTATATAAAATGTATTATATTAATATGAGTATTAAATGCATTATACTCCCTCTTTTTATTTAACTGTCGCAGTTTCCAAAACCACATATATTCAATATAGTAGTTAATTCTTTGACTTAACATCAAAATGACAATAACACCCCTTGAATATAATTAATACAATATTGTTTTCAATATCTCACACCTTAATAAATAAGAGTAGATATAGAAAAGTACAATGATTAATGCTTCGGAAATGTAACTATGACAAATGAAAATGAATTTTTATTTCTGACAACTACGACAGTTAAATAAAAATGTATTGAATAAGAATACAAGCCCTATATAATAGGTTGTCTTGAATGCATGGAATAAGAAGATCGAGCACATGTCGCGCATCCAACGGAACGGTGCGCATTTGAGGAGAATGCGGGTTAAAACTTCTCGCATCCAATATAGTGGGTTTTGTATTTAGTGGGGAGGCGGCGGGTTTGAGACTGATTAATAATAGTCAAGGAGCCATATCGCGGAGTGCACCAATGTGGAAAATTATAGATTTTTATTTTTAATTGAATTCAAAAATTAAATTCGATCATCGATATGGTCGGGAATATCACGATGGTAAAGTTGGCGTTTGTGCAGTGGATATCTGGTTTGAAAAAGATGATTTTTATGGTGAGGTGACGGTGGCTGTGAAGAACACTAAGCGACGCTCAGCCGGCGGACACAATATGTGAGGAAGAGAGGACATGGTTGACAAATTGTCAGAGTTTAACTGCTTATATTGAATTGTGTACCCCCTAAAAGTTTACATGAAGCCTCTATTTATAGGCAAAGCTCTAATGGTGATTAGAGTAACAACGACAATACATAATTAAGTATAATTAAGGAGACAAGCGGCGGTGGAGGGTCGCGTAGAAGGGACCGCTGATCGCTCTGATGTCTTCCAGCTGAGGCAGCCTTATCCTTGCTAATGCCAAGTGTAGAGCGTGCTCGCCTATATGTGGAGAGCATGGCCCGGCTGACCGATGACGGACTGGGGGTAATGTGTTTAGCCCCCCGCTTGGGGCATATACAATCAAGCGAGCTCGATGATCCTCTCGACTTAATACCATTCGAGCTGGTGGCGATGGAGGTCAGAGGCTGAGATATGACCGCTGAGGTGGGTCTGATGGTGGTCCGGCAGACCGTGTTCGGCCGCGGTATATCAATGGCCCCTTACTCCGTGGCTAAACCATTCGCTGTGGATTAGACAGGGAGTAAAGCTGTGAACATTAGCGTATCACGACCCTGTACGCTCCCTTAGAGGCGGTGCCGATTATGGTAGTATCGGGCTTGAGCCAGCCTTCATGAGGTTAATCAACTTGCTGTGAGGTGCTGTGCACTTTGGGTGAACAGGCTTTGGACCGCTTCGTACATGGCGGGCTTTGGGAAACTTTTATGTCGCGGAACGACTTATTGCATGATGCTGCGCGATAAAGCTGACAAGCAAGAAATGCTGCACTGTCGGAGGGGCGGGTGTAGGACCGCGCTTGTATTGGCGGGTTTTGGCAATTTTTATGTCATGAAATGACTCATCGCCAAGCGTTGCGCTATAAAGCGGACAAGCGCTGATGTGGCGCTACTGAGCGAGCAGATTTGAGAGCTGCGCTATGAAGCGGACATCTTTGTAATTTGCGAGCGGCTGTGTCAAACTGCCATTGGTTGAAGCGTCACCTCGGTTCCGTGTTTGCTGTGACGGTTGACATGACGGGACACGACTTCTTATTGGCGGGATAATCTCGATAACCGTGAGGTGGTTGCGCTTTGAATTTCGAATTTTGAAAACTGACGAAATGTTTTTTCAGTTCCCAGTTTGCCTATATAAAGGGGCAAACCTCAAAACTAAAATACTTTTTCCTCTTTCTGTTTTCATAGCGAAATTATTCCGGCGATATTTGAAGAATCTGGTGGTTTAGCAGCAGTTGCCGGCGGAGTTTAAGCATTTTTCGGTGGTTCATTTGAAGCTTCCGGCCGTTCTTCATCCCGTTTCCAATAAATCTTCAATTTCAGGTAAAAAAAACTTTGATCTTTTTCTCGCTTTTGTTTTCCCGTATGCTTTCATTACTCCTTCTGTATTTTTGCTCCAAGTATGCATGAAATGCTTGAATGTTAAGTGTTTTTTTGGAGTAGGTTTTACTTCCATTTTTCTGTATGATGCTCTGTGCTTATGCCTGTCTATGTAATACTTCAAACCGTCGCATCCTTTACGGTCGTTTGGTCTGTGTCTAACTTTCCCCCAAGTTGTTCCCTTTTTCTCCCCTGTGTCTTAGCTTTTCTTCTCCTAGAATCTTGACTTCGTTATTGTTTGAGCTTCAATTGTTCAATGTTTCTGCGGGAAAAAACGGAGGGGCGAGGTGTCATGATGAGCGGACGCGCCCGTCTTGGCCCGACTCTTAAGTCTAGGTGACTGATAATCCACCTCGCCCTTGTGTTTTTCAGGATGTCTTCTGAGCGTACCCCTAGCCATGATGACGACTGGGAAGCTGTGGAGTATGGGTCTGACGAGGTGGATCAAGGCGAGCAGACCTTCGTAGAATTTTCCAAGCAGCTTGAGGTCGAAATGGTTGATGATGAGGCTCTGGGCGTCTCTGGACAAGGCCCGGATGAGACTGAGGCTGTACTGCGAGCGAATGTGGCTCGGTCTAGGAAACGGAGAGAGTCTAAAAAATTGAATTTGCGGCCCCCAAAGCAATATACCGAAGAGGGGCGTGCCGAGGTCGAGGCCCAAAAAGCTTTTGATAAGGAGGTAGCCAAGCAGTGGATGAAGTTTTATCTTTCCGCGGATTATTCCAGCTCGCTGGCCGCTTTTGACATTCCAACGGATTCTCGCTTCATTAGCTTTCCCGGGGTTAAAGATAAGAAACGGGCACTACAACATTTTTGGCTTTCCCGACGTAAATTAAATGCCGGCACAACAGAAAATAAACGCCGTAAAAACATTCACGAAGCATACCGGCGTTGGCAATGTTTGCGGCACTTGTTTGTTCCGCCGGAAAGATTTATGGCGATTATAAAGCACTTAAGAAAAGTGTTACATTTTCATTTGTGGCACTTTTTCCGATACTTTGCACCATGTGCCGTATATCTTTAATGGCGGTTTTGTGACACTTGACTTCTGTGACAAAAATGGATTTGTGGTAATTTAACGACAAATATTTCTATTGACGCACTTTGCTTGTGACAAATTTGCCAACACCTTCTCATTCGGAAATATACATTTTTGTTACACTTTACCGACATTTGGTTCATTTTCCATAGTTTTCGAAGTGACAATTCAACGACACCTATTTTTATTGCCTAAACTGTGTTCCAAATTTTGTTGTCACAATTGAAAAATAAATGGAAAAGTAAAATGATTTTCATGTTGGGAATTCAAATATACGAACAAAGACGCAGAAATAAATGATTTTATTCAATATATTTAACATATTGGTTAAATTTTGGTTAAATTTGAATGAAGTGAAAACAAAAAATAACCAAAATCACACCTATTCGAATAAAGCTGGTTTAATAGAACCACTGCTAGTGCCAATGTAACTTTAGATTATGCTAATCATGTAAAGCCCACATTGATATTTAAAGAACACTGGCACACAATCAAAATATTGTGAACACATGAATTGATGCTACTTCTTCTTAAAGCGGTTTTCCTTGAACAGAAGTAAAAAAGAAATTCAGAGACCAAATGTTTCTTTCAATCTTTTACAAAAATATATAAGGCAGAGGGTGGTGGTACAAATATATCCTCCATTTCAAACTTCTTTCCTTCAATATTTGACAAGAATAAAAATCCATTCTTCACAAAATCACAATCTAGCTACTGTATCAATAAAGTTCCTTTTCTGTGTATATACATTTTTTGTGCTTTGATCTAAAAGTCGTAAATCTTCGGAATCGACTTTAAAAAGGTCCCGATATCACCACAATTGACCTTCGGAAAGTCGATTATTGACTTCCTCAAGGTCGATTCGGTATGGTGTGGTGCATCGGTAAAAAGAAAGTGGTATAATTAAAGGATCCCTAAGAAAAAGGTGACCACTTCTCAGCCTAGAGTAGGTGATGTGCGCTCTGCTGAAACACCTCAGTCTTAGATTCACACCGTTTCGACCCAAATAAAATTCACATAGCACAACACAAAATACTTGTACAGAATTCTATTATTCAATTAATTTAGACTTTGGCAATGAAATCACAATTTCCTGTCCTTGTACAGGACATACGATTAACAAGATGATGATGCAACAAAGGATCTCAATATCCTGATATCATATCAGCTATAAAAGACGAAGGAAAAAGAAAAAAATACAACTGAAGCTTACGACTGAAAGAGGACTCAGATTTAAGTGATTAAAGCAATATCACCATACAAGATTCCAAATATTAGATCTTTACATACAAGCAGCTGACAAAAACCAATTCATGCAGAGATGTGCATCAAACAAACTAGTTCCACAAGCCTAAAGATTCATACCTTTAACAAGATCAGTTCACGTAATTTGCTTGCGAAGAAGAGATGAATTGGCTAAAAGAGAACAAGTATACGAATCTGGTTCAATCCCATGAATTAACATTTCCTCCAAAAGCAACTTTGCTCCAAGCCCTTGACTTTTTTTAAGGAGGCATTGAACAATTGGATTATACGTAAAACTGTCAGGATAACAACCACATTCTCTCATCTTAGTTAGAAGCTCTTTGGCATCCTCCAACAACCCTTCTTGACAGAGTCCTTTCATCATGGCATTAAATGTTCTAACATCAGGCTCCAGCCCTAAAGAAGGGAGTTTGTCAAACAGATTTCGTGAAAGATAATTTATGTGCTTCACATAATCCTTTAATAACAACATTATATCTTTGCTATGTTTAGAGAAACGCTGCTATTCTCCGGATCACATAGCAATTTGTGTGCTTCAGAGACGAGGCCATTTTGATATAAGCCATCAAGCCAAATGCAATAAGTGAAGCTATTCGACTCACTCCTTCAGATTGCATCTCGATTAACTTCCTTGCATCAAAGACATCTACCACGACTTCAAATAATCCTTGTACCATAGTGTTGAAGGTAACAACATCACATTTCATGCCTTTACTAGAAATTAATTTGAACAAATCAAGGGCAACGCCTACATTCCTTTCTTGCAATGTCCGTTGAGCAATATGTCAGAATCAATATCGATGACATCCTTGAGCCACCATGATCTGTAGAACTTGATGAGCTCTGCCCATCTCCCTCTCAAGCAAGATCCATCCATTAGTGCAATCAGTAAGTGACTACGCCGGGACGTTCGCCCCTTTCGACCATGATTTTCAAAGATAGCCTCTCGCTCTTCAACCCTACCTTCTTTGCTAAAAGCATCCACGAGTATATTGAAGGTAACCACGTTAGGGTATATTCTCGTATTTGCCATTTCCATCATTAAAATAGTGACATATTTCCATCTCTTTGAAATTGCAAAGCCCTTGGATCACCGAATTATACGTGATGATATCTGCCGGGTTCCATTAGCACCATTTCATATAGAAGTCAAGTGCTTCGTCCACCTTCCTCTCCTTACACAAACTATCCATGATTGTGTTTGTACATCACAAGATCCGGCTTATAGGATCCTTCTTTCTCAACAAGACGGAGCAGCTTCAACGACTTTAGAAGTGTTTCCAGATTTGCACAATCCATTGATCACGGTTACATAAGCAATCTCGTCACAAACTTTCAATGACCATTGTTCAAATAATTCCACACCTCTGCAAATCATCCGCTTCAAACAAATCCACGAATAAGAGTGGTGAGAGTAAACACATCAGTTTGAATCCAAGCTTGAAAATGCTCGCTAAGATTGCAAAACCAAAATCCACCGATTCAAATGACGAAATGATTGATCACAATGGTCATGGTCCATTCATTAATCGGTACACCCTTGAAGCGCATTTCTCTCGTAAATAAGGACGGCGGAGCTGAATTGCTTCATCTTAACAACACCGTTTAACAACCGATTGAAATCAAAGAATGAGGCGAGGTTGAAATTCAAGCATTCCATAAAACAAAGAGCGGGCATCATCGACCGATCAAATCCAATGTCGCGCTTGATCGCTAAAATTTCTTTAACTTCACTCCGGGAATAGGGAGTTGGGTTGGAAGTTGGACAACAACGAGATGAATAATAAAGAGGTAAAGTGATAGCAGAGCATTACAACGATGAATAAGAGAAGAAGGGAAGAAGAAGAATAGGAAATTTACCAAACAAAGACAAGTGAATTTCCACATCTTCACGACAATCTCGGCTCTCGTAAATGATCTCGGCTTCCGCAATTGAAAGAGAAAGTGAAATTCAACCTGAAAGGAAAACTTTCAACTTCTTGAAAGGAAACAGTAGATGGGAGGAACCTCTAACCTGACTTTACTTCTTTCTTATTTCCATTTTTTTTTTCTTTTCTTATTATAATAAAAAAAAAAAGGCGGATTCTATCGGCACACGCATAATTACTTTTGGCATCCATTATTTGAATATTTTTTCTGCTGAACAAAACGTCACTCTCACTGGTGTTCATCCTTCAACACCAACGTCAGTTTGTGCCACTTTTATAACGTGAAAATCATTGACATTGGTGTTCCTCCTTAAACACCAACTTCAGTGACACTGACGTTAGTGTTCAAGGAGGAACACCGGTGGGAATAACGTTCGTCTTTTTGAAAACAATGTGGTGTCAAAGTAATTTTTTTTGGTGCCAGAAGTAAATGGGTGTCAAAAGTAAATTGATATGTGCCAATAGAACCCACCTAAAAAAATTGATTTCATTTTCACAAAAATAATTGCTTGGGTATGTGCTAGAGGTAGGGGTAGTACTATGGTGTCCGGCTTAAGAGAGAGATGTTAGATTGAGAGATGGTGAGATCTGAAAGGCACAGAGGGTCAAGGAGGGATAGGTGGATCGTGGTGGTGAGAGATTTGTCAAATTGGATAGTGACTAAAGAGAGTAAGTCTGTCTCTTGTCTCAAAAATGAGTTTTTGGCTCTTTTTTGGTTCCTAAGGCAAACATGTGGGTATGAGGTGTTGGAGAATGGGTAGCTGTATTATGAGAAAATGTGTTTTGTCGTTATCTGGAAAAGCATGATCAAAGTCAGGTTGACTTTTGGTAGGATAAAAGATTGACCAGGGTTTGGAGATTTGAACAATTTGAGGGCAATGAAGGGATTTATGGATCTGAGATGGAAATGTCTGTTGATCTGGGGATAATTCCATGTCCAAAAGGCGGATTTCATGGACATGCTTGGTGTTTTGGTGGGCATTCAACCAATTCCCGAACATAAATTTTTTTTTCGTCATCCAGATTAAACTCTTCAGAAATAGAGGGGCAATTTTTCGATTTGTGGCCTCTGAGGCCACAGAAATTACAGAAGGAGGGTAGGCGCTCGTATTTAAAAAGAGCTTTGAATATACCTTGATTGGAAGAAAGAAGGGGTTCGTCTTCAAGAATGAGAGTTAGAAGCTGGGGTAAAAGTTTTGAAACAGAGACAGAAGCTTTTATCCTGAAGAGAGGATGGTTAGTGCTTTGGTCTTCTCTTATCTGTAAAAAGGAAGGGTCCTTCAGCTCTCTTGCAATATTCTTCCCCACCTCAGCAGTGTAGAAATGGGTTGGCAATTCCCCTAACTTGGATCCAAATATCACAAAGATCAAAGGCTGCATTTCCTTCATCTAGATGTGGTTGTCAAGGTTTAAGAACAAGAAGGATGTCATCAAAACACCAAGGCCCTTCAAACTACACCTTCCTTAGATCTTCCTTCTCATCAAACTAAAATTGAAAAAAATGCTTTCGTAAATAGATAGATTTGAATTTAGTAGTTGCCCATGGTTTTTCCATGGATGGGCTGTATATTTCGACTTGAATGTCCTTCCCAGAAATAAATTTTCCCAAGAGACTATTGCTTCCTTTCTGGATTCCATCTTTGAAATCAGTCTTTCTGATGCTTGCTGTGGTTGTGTCTGAATCTTGCAGGTGGAGCTTATCTAGGAGGGCATGAATATCTTCTTTATCCATCGTGAAATAAGCCAAGGAGGCTGGAAACAAAGTCAGAGTGACTGGAGAACTCACTTAGGAGAGAGAAACTCTTATATAATGAGAAGATTTTTTTAATATGTTATTGATTCGACCGGAAACTTCAAAAAACCGCCGGAAACTCCTAAGAACTAACCGGAGACCTCAACGAAACAATCGTTATCTTCTCGATCTCACCGGAAAACCCTAAAAGCGTGCCGGAAACATCAAAGCCTTGTCGGAATTATTTGCCAGATAGGAAGCGATTTTTGCAAAAGTGTATAAGTGAGGGTGGAGGCTTCCTTATATAGGCATGAGATAGGGCGTAAAATAAACTGTCGCATCTGAAAATTCGAAATTCAAATGAAATTGTGGAACGCACGATTATCGAAGCGTCATCAACCAATTAGAAACCGCTGCCTATCATGTCAACCGTCACATCCATTACGAGTTTGAGGTTACGCCTTGTATTACTCCCACAACGAGCTTAGCCGATCACGGCTTCAAGTCTGTCAGCTTCATAGCGCAGCATTCCGCAACGAGTCGCTTTATGCCGTAAAAGTTGCCAAAACCCGTCCGCTCAATAGAGCGGTGCCAAAGCTTGTCTGCTCCATATCACAGCAAGTCACTTATCTCACGAACATGGATTTAAGCCCGATGATAGCAAGATCGGCAACAAATTCCTCTTGCGGGAACTACTGGGCCGCGGTATTCTAGGTCGCCGATAACTCTACTCTCTGCCTCACTCCACTTGCAACTAGATGAGACATGGAGTAGGGGGCATTGATATGCCAAACCCGTAAATGGTCTCACGAACCTGACATCCGCCCTGAATAGAGTTCTTATCGTGCCTGCTGATCGGCTACACCATCACTCCGCTTGCTACCAAGCCAAAAATAAGCCACAAGTTGTTTGCTCAATCAACCTGCAGGTACATTTCGGGCCGGGGCCGATCCCATGTCCTACCGGCCTGAAGTCCGCTTCACCAAGCCCCTTCAATACCAAGGGCGCCCTGAGCAAAAAAACCGAAAAACCAATCCGAACCGTAAACCAATCCAAACCGAACCGAAATAAACCAAACCAAGAAAAAACCGATCAAATCGGTTTGGATTGGAACCGATCCGAATTTAAATGGTCTGGTTCGGATTACCCTAATTAGAAACCACCCAAACCGAAACCGAACCGAATTACCTACCCAATATAAAGACGCGTTATTACTAACCCTAATTAAACATCCAGGGCACGAAAATTCTTTGAGTTCCTTTGAATTTTAGTAAGTTCTAATGATGTTTCCTTTGAATTTTAGTAAGTTTCTTGTAATATGCTGATGTATTAGACTAGTAGTAGTACATTAGATGTTGTACTAATTAGGCACTTGAGTTGCCACTTTTGTATATTTTTGTTGTATGTATTAGGGCCAACAATGATTTGATGATGCATATTTGATGTTGTAATATGTAATAACAACTAACTAGTAATTAGCCCTGATGTACATTTGCAATATGTTATTAAGTGTCTTTTAAATATGTTGTGTGCACTGATGTTATTAAGTAATTAGCCCTGATGTACCTTTAATCTGTTTTTACTTTATATTAGTTACTTGAAAATTGTGAGTTATAATAATGTGTAGTTTAGACTAGTGAAACCGAAACCAAACCATTGGGTTCGACATCGTTTTGGTTTGGTTTGGTTGGTAGAATATGCCAACCAAACCGAATAACTATATGTAAGATCCGAACCGAACTCGTCCAAACCGAACCATGAACAGGCCAACTCAAGGCAACCCGGACTCAATCTTGGCATGCTAAAGGCAAGCTCGACATGCGATTAACGACTGTCGATAATCCCGCATCAAGCGAAGCCGCCTTCAGGGTTGATCATCATAGTTGAAGTCGTAATCACATTAATTATGCTTGATTGTACTTAATTATGTCATGTCGATGGTAGCTTATTCGTGATTAGTCCGATGGCTATAAATAGGGGCACTATGTAAATAAAAAAACGATCCGAGAATTAATATATGCAGAGCAACTCTACCAATTTGTCGACTCCGAACCCACATTCATATCATTTTGAGTCCGCCGTCGGAATCTTCATCTAGGTCATAATAACCACCATCTTTCACTGGAGAAATCACACATAAATAGCCAGATATCCACGACAAACCACCGTTACCGTCACCGTGATATTTTCGACAATATCAATTTTACACTTTATTTACTTATATTAATTACTTTCTTAATCTGTGCGAATCGTTTACGCGACGATTAAAAACGCGAAGGAGTATTAAATATGAATGCACCATACCATTCATTCATTATAAATGATGTTTTTTATTATAATAATTGTACTATATTAAATATGAGCATTTAATGCAATTAAATGATGTTTTTTTATATTAAATATTCTATCTTAAATATGAGTATTAAATGCATTATAAATTTTGTTTTTTTTTTATAATAAATGTACTATATTAAATATGATGCAATATAAATGAGGTTTGTTATAATAAATTATAAATGTGCTATATCAAAATATGAGTATGACATGCATTATAAATGATGTTTCTTTTATTATATAAAATGTATTATATTAATATGAGTATTAAATGCATTATACTCCCTCTTTTTATTTAATTGTCGCAGTTTCCAAAACCACATATATTCAATATAGTAGTTAATTCTTTGACTTAACATCAAAATGACAATAACACCCCTTCAATATAATTAATACAATATTGTTTTCAATATCTCACCCCTTAACAAATAAGGGTAGATATAGAAAAGTACAATAATTAATGCTTCGGAAATGTAACTATGACAAATGAAAATGAATTTTTATTTCTGACAACTACGACAGTTAAATAAAAATGTATTGAATAAGAATACAAGCCCTATATAATAGGTTGTCTTGAACGCATGGAATAAGAAGACTGAGCACATGTCGCGCATCCAACGGAACGGTGCGCACGAGGAGAATGCGGGTTAAAACTTCTTGTATCCAATATAGTGGGTTTTGTCGTTAGTGGGGGGCGGGTTTGAGACTGATTAATAATAGCTGAAGGAGCCATATGCGGAGTGCACCAATGTGGAAAATTATAGATTTTTTATTTTTTAATTGAATTCAAAAAATTAAATTCGATACTGATATGGTCGGGAATATCACGATGGTAAAGTTGGCATTTGTGCAGTGGATATCTGGTTTGAAAAAGATGATTTTTATGGTGAGGTGACGGTGGCTGTGAAGAACACTAAGCGACGCTCAGTCGGCGGACACAATATGTGAGGAAGAGAGGACATGGTTGACAAATTGTCAAAGTTTAACTGCTTATATTGAATTGTGTACCCCCTAAAAGTTTACATGAAGCCTCTATTTATAGGCAAAGCTCTAATGGTGATTAGAGTAACAACGACAATACATAATTAAGTATAATTAAGGGGACAAGCGGCGGTGGAGGGTCGCGTAGAAGGACCCGATGACGCTCGATGTCTTCCAAATTGAGGCGACCTTATCCTTGCTAATGCCATGTGTGTAGCGCGTGCTCGCTTATATGTGGAGGCATGGCCCGGTGACCGATGACGGACTGGGGGTAATGTGTTTAGCCCCGCCAGGGCGATACAATATGCGAGCTCGATGATCCTCTCGACTTAATACCATTCGAGCTGGTGGCGATGAAGGTCAGAGGCTGAGATATGACCGCTGAGGTGGGTCTGATGGTGGTCCGGCAGACCGTGTTCGGCCGCGGTATATCAATGGCCCCTTACTCCGTGGCTAAACCATTCGCTGTGGATTAGACAGGGAGTAAAGCTGTGAACATTAGCGTATCACGACCCTGTACGCTCCCTTACAGGCGGTGCCGATTATGGTAGTATCGGGCTTGAGCCAACCTTCATGAGGTTAATCAACTTGCTGTGAGGTGCTGTGCACTTTGGGTGAACAGGCTTTGGACCGCTTCGTACATGGCGGGCTTTGGGAAACTTTTATGTCGCGGAACAACTTATTGCATGATGCTGCGCGATAAAGCTGACAAGCAAGAAATGCTGCACTGTCGGAGGGGCGGGTGTAGGACCGCACTTGTATTGGCGGGTTTTGGCAATTTTTATGTCATGAAATGACTCATCGCCAAGCGTTGCGCTATAAAGCGGACAAGCGCTGATGTGGCACTACTGAGCGAGCAGATTTGAGAGCTGCGCTATGAAGCGGACAGCTTTGTAATTTGCGAGCGGCTGTGTCAAACTGCCATTGGTTGAAGCGTCACCTCGGTTCCGTGTTTGCTGTGAAGGTTGACATGACGGGACACGACTTCTTATTGGCGGGATAATCTCGATAACCGTGAGGTGGTTGTGCTTTGAATTTTGAATTTTGAAAACTGACGAAATGTTTTTTCAGTTCCCAGTTTGCCTATATAAAGGGGCAAACCTTAAAACTAAAATACTTTTTCCTCTTTCTATTTTCATAGCGAAATTATTCCGGCGATATTTGAAGAATCTGGTGGTTTAGCAGCAGTTGCCGGCGGAGTTTAAGCATTTTTCGGTGGTTCCTTTGAAGCTTCCGGCCGTTCTTCATCCCGTTTCCAATAAATCTTCAATTTCAGGTAAAAAAAACTTTGATCTTTTTCTCCGTTTTTGTTTTCCTGTGCGTTTCATTACTCCTTCTAGGTATTTTTGCTCCAAGTATGCATGAAATGCTTGAATGTTAAGTGTTTTTTTGGAGTAGGTTTTACTTCCATTTTTCTGTATGATGCTATGTGCTTATGCCTGTCTATGTAATACTTCAAACCGTCACATCCTTTACGGTCGTTTGGTCTGTGTCTAACTTTCCCCCAAGTTGTTCCTTTTTTCTCCCCTGTGTCTTAGCTTTTCTTCTCCTAGAATCTTGACTTCGTTATTGTTTGAGCTTCAATTGTTCAATGTTTCGGGAAAAACGGAGGGCGAGTGTCATGATGAGCGGACGCGCCTGCCTTGGCCCGACTCTTAAGTCTAGTGGATGATAATCCACCTCGCCTCTTGTGTTTTTCAGGATGTCTTCGAGCGTACCCTAGCCATGATGACGACCGGGAGCCGTGGAGTATGGAGTCGACGAGGTGGATCAAGGCGCAGCGGACGCCTTCGTAGAATTTTCCAAGCGACTTGAGGTCGAAATGGTTGATGATGAGGCTCACGGCGCTCTCGACAAGGCCCGGATGAGGCCGAGGTCAGATCGCGAGCGAATGTGGCTCGGTCTAGGAAATGGAAAGAGTCTAAAAAATCGAATTTGCGCCCCCAAAGCAATATACCAAGAGGGCGTGCGAGGTCGGTGCCCAAAAAGCTTTTGATAAGGAGGTAGCCAAGCGGTGGATGAAGTTTTATCTTTCCGCGGATTATTCCAAACTACCGGCCGCTTTTGACATTCCAACGGATTATCGCTTCATTAGCTTTCCCGGGGTTAAAGATAAGAAACGGGCACTACAACATTTTTGGCTTTCCCGGCGTAAATTAAATTCCGGCGCAACAGAAAATAAACGCCGTAAAAACATTCACGACGCATACTGGTGTTGGCAATGTTTGCAGCACTTGTTTGTTCCGTCGGAAAGATTTTTGGCGATTATACAGCACTTAAGAAAAGTGTTGCATTTTCATTTGTGGCACTTTTTCCGATACTTTGCACCATGTGCCGTATATCTTTAATGGCGGTTTTGTGACACTTGACTTCTGTGACAAAAATGGATTTGTGGTAATTTAACGACAAATATTTCTATTGACGCACTTTGCTTGTGACAAATTTGCCAACACCTTTTCATTCGGAAATATACATTTTTGTTACACTTTACCGACATTTGGTTCATTTTCCATAGTTTTCGAAGTGACAATTCAACGACACCTATTTTTATTGCCTAAACTGTGTTCCAAATTTTTTTGTCACAATTGAAAAATAAATGGAAAAGTAAAATGATTTTCATGTTGTTAATTCAAATATACGAACAAAGACGCAGAAATAAATGATTTTATTCAATATATTTAACATATTGGTTAAATTTGAATGAAGTGAAAACAAAAAATAACCAAAGAACAGTTGATACCCCCAACACCCACATCCAAACATTACGTGACAAACAAAATATTTGGATGTTGGTGTAAATTCATAATGTACATATACACCTACTATTGTTTAATGCATATACACACCTATCAAAATCACACCTATTCGAATAAAGCTGGTTTAATAGAACCACTGCTAATGTCAATGTAACTTTAGATTATGCTAATCATGTAAAGCCCACATTAATTTTTGCTACCAAGCCAAAAATAAGCCACAAGTTGTTTGCTCAATCAACCTGCAGGTACATTTCGGGCCGGGGCCGATCCCATGTCCTACCGGCCTGAAGTCCGCTTCACCAAGCCCTTCAATACCAAGGCGCGCAGCGAAAGAAAAACCGAAACCAATCCGAATCAGAAACCAATCCAAACCGAACCGAAATAAACCAAACCAAGAAAAAACCGATCAAATCGGTTTGGATTGAACCGAACCGAATTTAAATGGTCCGTTCGGATTACCAATTAAAACCACCCAAACCGCAAACCGAACCGAATTACCTACCCAATATAAAGACGCGCGTATTACTAACCCTAATTAAACATCCCGGCACGAAAATTCTTTGAGTTCCTTTGAATTTTAGTAAGTTCTAATGATGTTTCCTTTGAATTTTAGTAAGTTCCTTGTAATATGCTGATGTATTAGACTAGTAGTAGTACATTAGATGTTGTACTAATTAGGCACTTGAGTTGCCACTTTTGTATATTTTTGTTGTATGTATGAGCTCTGTCCATCTCCCCTCTCAAGCAGTATCCATCCATTAGTGCACTTTGTAAGTGATCAAGTCGGGACGTTCGCCCACTTTCGACCATGATTTTCAAGATAGCCTCGGCCTCTTCAACCCTACCTTCTTTGCTAAAAGCATCCACGAGTATATTGAAGGTAACTACGTCAGGGTAAATTCTCGTATTTGCCATTTCCATCATTAAAATAGTGACATCTTTCCATCTGCTGAAATTGCAAAGCCCTTGGATCACTGAATTATACGTGATGATATTTGCTGGGGTTCCATGAGCAGCCATTTCATATAGAAGCTGAAGTGCTTCGTCCACCTTCCTCTCCTTACACAAACTATCCATGATTGTGTTGACATCACAGTATTCGGCTTATAGGATCCTTCTTTCTCCACAAGGCGGAGCAGTTCAAGAGCTTTAGAAGTGTTTCCAGATTTGCACAATCCATTGATCACAGTCCCATAAGTAATCTCGTCACAAACTTTCTGAATGACCATTGTTCGGAATACTTCCACAGCCTCCGCAATCCTGTCTGATTTAAATAGTCCACGAATAACAGTGTTGAGAGTAACCACATTAGGTTTGAATCCAAGCTTGAAAATGCTTGCTAAGATTGCAAAACCAAAATCAACCTGATTGAAATGGCAGAAACAGTTTATCACAATATTCATAGTGCGTTCATTAATGGGTACACCCTTAAAGCGCATTTCTCTGTAAAGAAGGACAGTGGAGCTGAATTCCTTCATCTTAAGAACACCGGTTAACAACTGATTGAAATCAACAGCAGAAGGCAGAGGTTGAAATTCAAGCATTCTATAAAACAAAGCATGAGCATCATCCACCCGATCAAACCCAGTTTTGCAATTCACAGCTAACAATCTTATAACTTCAACCCGGGTTAAGTTCAAAAGACGTGAACTTGGAGGAGGAATCAAATGTCGAGTATGTATAGCAGCATAAAGATGAAGAAATGAAGGAGAAGAGAGATGAGATTTACCCACAACAAGAGAAGTCAGTCTCTGCATCTTCACGGGGGGTTTATGCAGAGTAATCGATCTTCAAAGTGTGCTACTACTAATTTTGGGGGAGTTTTAGGTTGATGAATCGATTTAATTGAGGACTGTCTTTCTTCTATTACACATAGGTGAATTTCCAGGCATATTAAAAAGGTAAATGAATGTATCAAAAAAAAAAAAAAAAAAAAAAGAAATAAATGAATGTATAAATCGTAAAGCAAAATAATATTAATTATATTTTAACGGATACGAAATATACACACGTGACAATTTTGTCTCGGCCGAGGTGAACCTGAACCTCTGGGTTAAGTCTGCGACAACACTTACTTGTTGGAGTGCATCGAGTTTGGTGACTTTGTTCTCTAAAATTATGAATAAACCGGTGGAACAAATCTGAAAAACTGAGACTGAGAATGATGGTCAGTTTTAGTAAAGTATATTCAGTTTTGTGAAAGTCAGTTTAATGAAGTGCAACTGAGTTTCTTACAAATCGGCCGCCGCTTTTGGTATCTTTGAGTTTTGCCGAGTATAGGCGAGTTTCTACATCCGGACGATTGATTACAAGTTTGGAAAGTCGTTTGATCTTGAGTTTAAATGCAGTGCATAATGATTGGAGGTGGGGTCCACATCTGGGGTATTTATGACAATTCCGACAAAGATTTTTGGCGGTTAGGGATTTGTGCCAATGAATACCAATGTTGTAATCAATGCAAAATGTGTCTTTCAAGAGTTGTGTGCTTTCACAAGTGTGTGAAAATACCTTGTAATTTTGTGCATAGTAAAATATCTCATTTTTCTGTCCGTGGAGTAGTCGGCACAACGCCGGAAACCACGTTACATCACTGTGTTCTCTTTGTTTCTGTGTTTTATCAATTTCCGTCATACTTTACATTTGCATTGCTTCTGTTTTAATCTTTCTTAAACTGCAAATTTCTCGTCTGTGTTTTCAACAGGGTCAATGTCTTATCGGCTAAAAGTAAAGCAAAAAATTTAAATATCATTTTCACTCTGTAGTTATAATGTAATTGATGTACAAGATCTACAATAAACGGGTAAAACACATGCTAATCCAAGCTTCAAATTTTCATTCATAAAATGATAGATAGTTTTTTATTACAAGATGATGAAGTTATATGGGGACTTAGGCTATTTATAATATAAGAAGCCCAATTAGGTAATTAATAATTAAATAAAAGCCAACATGGCTATTAACTAAACAAAACATAATAAAAATACTATTAATTATCTTGGATGTGTTACATCATCTACATCCCCCTACTTAGAAATCTCGTCCACGAGCGAACTTGTACGGATCCGCATTGAGGCCGCACAAGCACAATTAAGACCCATCGGCGGGTCAAGTCCATTTACCACATTGTGAAACAATTTTAAAGTCTCCTTAAATTGTCCAATGAGATTGTTTACATCATTCCAACCCTCCCATAAAATAACTCGTCCACGAGTTAAATTATAGCCAACACCCATTCGATGATTACAACGTAGGACAAATACGCCATGCCAAAGTTGGACATTTATAACTCTTGTGGCATCATGAATCAATCTGCCCCATTTCTGTTCCACTTGTTTCTGCTTAAAGCACTTGTATTGTCCAAATATGTGCACAATATTAGACAGAGTCGTCATCATGTTCACAGCCTTCTCTTCACCCAACCCAAGACAAGAATGGTGTATAATCGTTTCCCTCGATGTCTGTTTTGTGCTCACAATGTCACCTGTTAGAAAAAATGACTTGATCTCTCGGGTGGATTTGCGGTGGATGAAAATGATCTGAGAATTCGGAGAAGTTTTGTCCCGCCGTGTACTGAAAGCTCAGCAAAGAGCGAATACAACTTCGATTTTGTTCTAGCAGGTTCGTAGATAGTTGGGACCTGCGATTGCCATTTTCATCTTTATTGATCCAGCCCCACCCGCACCAAACACGTTTATAGTACATGGAGGGATATGTTTTGTGAGAGAATAGGGATATTCGTCCCATGGAATTTATTTGTCTCTTAATGTCTTAAAAAATTCGTTCTGATTAGACTTAATTAATGAGGAAAAAATGGACTAAAACTAATTTTTCCATATATATATTCTACCATTCCATCGTTTTTATTTATTTTTAATAGAATTACTTTTTCCCACTTCTAGAAAAACTTTTGAATTTTTAAAAAAGAAAAAAAATTTGAGTTGCCTTTTACGAATATAAATCAACCATTTACCAAAACCCTGGCCTAGCTGAGCCACTCGATGCTCGCCCGTGCAATGCTCGCTCAAATAAGATTTAATCGAACTCGAGCCAAATTCGAGCAACTCATCAATATTAACAAGCCAAACTCAAGCATCTTTTTTCTTGCTCGAACAAACTCGAGCCAAGTTTGAGCTGTTACCATATATATTTATATATTATATAAGATATTTAGTATTTTGCCTTAAGGGCATTTTGGTCTTTTTTGTATTTGGCTATATAAGTCATTCTTGTAACCCTAAACCTAAGGTTTTTCCCATACTTTTTGCTAGCTAATGCAAGACTCCATCTTCTTCTTGATCTCTTGATTCTTGGCTTCTTGTTTATACCAATCCTAACATGGTATCAGAGCTTCGATCTTATGCAAAGCTAAACTCAAACACAACGATCGCGGATTTTTTTTTTGTTGCCCTTTTATCATTTATTTCATAAAACCCGGTCTTCTACTAGTTTAATCCTTTTACCCGTCCAGCTATATAAGGTTAAACCCTTGAGCCTTGTTTGGTTTCGGGTGGGGTTGAATCCATTTATCATTGCTATCCCATGAAAGCCGGCACCTTTTTGATGACCATGGCTGCTGCTTCGTATCATAGAGATTTATGGCTCTCAATCTCTTTTATCTCTCCTTATCTCTCAGTGAATCGCAAATTCAAGAACTGACACCGGTGAATTCGTTCCTTATCCCTATCTATTTCTGATTTTGTTTTTTCGTTTTTAATTTTTGAATAAATCTTGCAATTAACGAGTTTTAATTTGCAGATAATGATACTGACCATAAATTGGTCCTTCAGTTCGGTTTAGTGGCTCAGTGCCGATTTGACTGAGTCACATGTCCGTTCGGTTTAATAGTTGTGTTATAATCTAAAACCATGATTAAATCATAACTCGGTTGGCTATATGGTTCAATCTTTTGAGATTGAATCATTTTGGTTTAAGGGTCAATACTGGGTATTTATACCATTATTTTAAACTATATATAATTTTATGCAGGCTCCTATATATATTTTTTTAGGGAAATTTTTGGTTTGATATTATGATACTACTTCTAATTGTGTTACAACATCAATTGTTTTTGGCTCGTATATTCTTTTTGGGTTTAAAAAAAGTATAATAATATTAAGTATAAAAAAAAACGTTTTTAAAGAATGACCCACAACTTTTGATAAGTTTTTTTTTTTGTTAAAAAAAAATCCCTGAAAATTTGAGTAATCAGTTTTTGAAATTCAAATTTTGGAGTTATCTTCTCCAAGTTTTGACTATAAATACCCAGTATACGTGAAATTCAAATTTTGGAATTATCTTCTCAATGTTTTGACTATAAATACCCAGTATACATCAACTGGATTGCAACAACTCAGAATATCACTTCTTGAGCAATCCTACATTCCTAAATATTTTCAAAAACTTCTATTTTCTGTTTTTCCTTTTGGTCTGCAAGAAGTTGAGTTCTATGGTGACACTGAAAAGTGTGGTTCTGATCAATAGTCTGAACAGAAGTCTGCTAATTGAGGTCCCTTGTGTTCTCTGGTAGAGGTAACTCAATTGACTCAATTATAACTTTCAGTTTATGGTTTTGAATGTGTTGATTGCATGTTTAGCTTAATAGTAGTCTTTTGTGATACTAGTTTTGTTGTGTAGCCTGTCTGTTCTTGTGTTTAAAGTTTTGGTAGTTGATTCTTGGTGATCAAAGTAGTAGACAACATCCATGTTGATCTGAAGTGCCAAGTCTGAGTGCCTAGTGAGGTTTATTGTCTGTGCTTTGAGTCTGAATAGAATCAGTGCCTTAAGTCCTTGTTTTTGCACTTTGACAGAAGTCTTGTGATTTTGGTCTTAATGCATCCCTTGTTGTTTGTGTTTCATACAATATTTAGAAGTCTTACATTCAAGGCCCTTGTACGTGTTGACTACATTGAGTTGTAGGTATTCACTCACTATAAGAGGTTTGTCTGAGTTGATTCAAATTATTGTGTGATTCAGTGTTTAGATCCCCTAAAATTGTTGGTTCTGATTCTGAACCTCAGCATACACATAGTGTTGTTGTTGATCAGTTTTAGGACACCCATTTTTTGTATTTATTAAGTCTGCAGTTAGTCTGTGTGAGTTTGCTGAATCCTGTATTCTTGTTGAGTCTGTTTTGTTGATTTCATGCCTGCTAAAAATCTATATTGGAGCTGCTATTCTAAGATCATCCTGTAATAGCTAGAAAATAGGTTTAGTTATCTGAACTGTGTATTCAGTCGTGTGTAACTGCAGGCCTGATAATCCTCCTTTTTGGACTTGATTATCATTCCCAAAGTTGACTGATAAGTTCAGTCTTTGATCTTGATTTTCAGCAGTACTTTTGTAAACTGCTGTATATTCTGATCTGTTAAAATTGCTGTAGTATGGTAGACCTGCTGTGTTGAGTAAGCTGAGTATTTTTTTTTTTTTGTATCCTGTTTGATCTACTTGATATCATTCTGTTTTGGATAGACATGCATTTGTTTTATCAGTCTTCGGCAAGTTACATATACATAATACAGCAATTTTAAAAGGCAATTTTTACCCACACTCACCCTCCTCTAGAGCGTGTTTGCGCATTATCGATCCAACAAGGCTGTTAGCTTGTGATGTGTTGTTCCGGTTCTGCCCTTTTTTTTTTTTTTTTTTTTTTTTTTTTTTTCTGTTGTTGTTGTGGGCTCTGTGGCTGATGTTTCGTCCCTGAAAAAGGAATTTCTGAAGGGGCTTATTTTCTGGGCTTACCTGTAATTTTGAATGGTTAGTATAGAACAAAAACCATATTTAATGTAAAAATTATGTTTTATAATGAAACATGTCTGGAATATAATAAGCTTAGTGTTTTAATGGTTGATGATGTTCAATTGAATTATGAAATTTGATATGTTTGTGTTGCTGCTACTTAAAATCTAGCCCTGCAACATTCATTCATGACTTACCGCTAATCAAAACGAAATTAGACCCCGTATCCGGACCCGTTCCACCTCAACTAGCATGTATCACAGCAGCATAATCACTCGTTCGGATGTCTCCTTTTACGGTTAATAGCCTCATGATGCAATAATCACTTACTTAATGAACAGTATAGTAAAGCGTTTGTTGTTGCGTTATCTAAAACATACCCAGTTTCTTCGTCTTCATCTCCCTTTGAAGTTTGAACTACCACTCCATTGCTAATCACTCCTAGTTAGTGATGCCGCCAACTGCAGGGGGACCAGACCGGAAGTCCATGTTTCATTCTTAGGTTCAACCCTCATTTCATGGAGTGGCAACATCATCAACGGAGTCAGAACATCGAGCAGTCGCATCAGCTACTTCAGAAACCGTTTGGTTGATTTGCTTACGCAACAGTTTTAAGATTTTGAAAGAGATGGCAATTCAACAAAATATATCTTTATATACATCAAACTACTTCAAATTAAGCTTGAAATGGATACTTCTTCCTCTATAGCATTTCGGCGTCTGCAACAATACATCAAAGCAATAAGGTACTTATTCCACTATAATAAAGAATAAAAAAAGCTTGTCACATACAGAAATGCATGCAAATAATTAAAAACGTAAATCCTCAGAACGAATGACGAGCATCTCATGTCGTTCCATGTATGAATACGAGTTACAAACTTTAAAATCAAAACAAATGCTTCTGAAGGATATGCAGGAACCCTAATGGCAATCCTCGGCTCCGTTTCAATAAAACGACTCAGTGAAAAACATGTATGTATTAATTGAAGAAGAAACACTCACAATCACCAAATCGTTAATTAAATCATGTTAGCATGCATGTCCTAACGTCCACGTGATATAACTCATAAAATCATTCATCAACAATCGCAATAGCTGCACAATTTAAACAGCATATCCACCCACACACACACAATTAACTTTCTTATATAACAAACTTGAACAAATCAAGAAACTCGCAGCAGCGACATGTCATTCTTTGATATATTGCTACAAGGTGAAACCTTCAACTCACACTACTTGTACAGAATTCACACTTACGAAATGAACAGAAAACTTCTCACTATAGTATAAACCAGATACTTAACAAGGTGATGCTACAAGGGATCTCTATAAAATACATATATAAAAAATTAAAAACAATCGAAACTTACAAAAGAAAGAGGTTTTATGGTTTTTGAAGCACTTTTGGTAGCTGCTATCTGTATCATTGTTCTTGCTTCTTTTTTTCTCCGTCGAAAGCGAATTGAGATGGTGCTAAGCCCCCCGGTTCCCAGACCCCGTATGCCGTAAGTAGTTCCACCACAACTCTAAATCTCGAGTAAGCAATACTTGTGTCGTTGACGTAAGCATGCATCACTGCATAATCCAAACACCATTCAAGCATGAAGCATATTCAAATCGACTTGCATTTCGTCTCGAGATCTTGTTGGCGAAAAAAAAAAAAAGAACTTCAACTTCACCATATACACACAACTAAATGTTCAACTATAATCATTAGTCCTACCAAATGGTCAAAACACAGCATGCCACGTCGACATTCACCAAAACACAGCGATTCCTTCCATCATTTAAGATAAGAAAACCAAACGAAAATATAGTGTCTGGTCTCACAAAAAAAAAAAAAGCCTAGAAAAATGGCTACTCTGATACCCAAAACATCATACCAATTTATACTTAGTGGCCTGTAAAATTCTAAACTATATTCTTTATATTGATACATATATATACTCACGCATATCATGGTGTCTTTTCATAATACCTAGGACACTCCACACAACTCTATGGCACTACGGTGTAGGTGTATACACACATTATTATTCATGAATGAATTCATGTATATATCCGATCTTACCTAAAGAAAATCGACTACCAAGTACTTGTACAGAACCCAATCACTTTAGACATTGGCAATACATCCTGCATTATACACAAGAGCAGCTAACTTGAAGCTCAAGTAACTCGTGTGTAATTGAAAATCGCCATATATACCACTTCCCCTTTCAGCCTCCTTCCCTACTAATAAACACCAACCTTCAAATATTTGATGCAAAAAACCGATTATAACATGAGCAATTCTTTTTTTAAGGGGAAAAAAATCAGCTCTCCGAACCCCTAAATCCTAAGGCATGAAGAAAACATAGAATATTGCAACCACATTCATCCGGGCAACAATTTTCATTTGACCAAAAGAGAAGGGCTTAGTAGGATGTAGTGTACGGTGCAAAACCAAAATTTCCCTTTTCCTCCTGCTCAGCAAACACACACAAACCCCCCAACATGATCATCAAGTTACTTATTCATTAAGAAGACCACGTAAAACAAACCAATTCAACAAGGCTAAAGACTTGTACCTTCAGCAAACCAAATCCGGTTCAACACCATGATTTAACATTTCCTCCATCTGCCGAATCCTCGACTCTTTTTATGGAGACCCTGAACAATTGCATGCATACAACTGTCAGACAAACAACCATATTCTCTCATTTTAGCTAGCAACAGTTTGGTATCCTCCAACAACCCTTCTTGACGGAATCCTTTCAACATGGCATTAAATGTTCTAACATTGGGCTCCAAGCCTAAAGAAGGAAGTTTATCAAACAGATTTTTAGCGAGAAGAAATTTCCCCTTTTCAAATAATCCTTTGATAAGAGCATTATATCTTTGCTATGTTTACTGAAACGCTATTGTTCTCCGGATCACATAGCAAAGTGTGTGCTTGAGAGACAAGGCCATTTTGACACAAGCCATCAACCCAAATGCAATGAGTGAAGTCATGTCTGGACTCACTCCTTGAGATTGCATCTCGTTGATCAACTCCCTTGCATCAACACATCTACCAACTTCAAATAATCCTTGTATCATGGTGTTAAAGAGAACAGCATTGCATTTCATGCCTATACAAGAAATTACTTTGAACAAATCAAGGGCAACATCTAAATTCCCTTTCTTGCAATGTCCGTTGACCAATATCTTGTAACTCTGAATATCGTGGATGACATCCTTGAGCCACCATGGTCTCAGTAGGACTTGACGAGCTCTGTCCATCTCCCTCGCAAGCAATATCCATCCATTAGTGCATTGTAAGTGACTACATCAGGATGTTGACCCCTTTCGACCATGATTTTCAGTATATTTTCTGCCTCTTCAAAGCTACCTTCTTTGCTAAAAGCATCCACGAGCATAGTGAAGGTAACTACGTTAGGGTAAATTCTCGTATTTGCCATTTCCGTCATTAAAATTGTGACATCTTTCCATCTGCCGAAATTGCAAAGCCCTTGGATCAACCGAATTATACGTGATGATATTTGCCGGGTTGCATTAGCAGCCATTTCGAGATAGAAGCTGAAGTGCTTCGTCTACCTTCCTGTCCTTGCACAGACTATCTACTATTGCACTATACATCACAGTATTCGGCTTATGGTGTCCTTCTTTCTCCACAAGGCGGAGCAGTTCAATAGCTTTAGACGTGTTTCTACATTTGCACAATCCATTGATCACGGTCCCATAAGTAGTCACGCAACAAACTTTCTGAAGAAGCATTATTTTGAATAATTTCATAGCCTCTGCAATTCTGTGTGCTTCAAACAGTCCACGCATAAGAGTGGTGAGAGTAACAACATCAGGTTTGTACCCAAGCTTGAAAATGATGGCTAAGATTGCAAAACCAAAATCAACTTGATTCAAATGGCAAAAACAGTTTATCACAATGGTCATGGTGTGTTCATTAATGGGTACACCCTTAAAGCGCATTTCTCTGTAAAGAAGGACAGCGGAGCTGAATTGCTTCATCTTAACAACACCGATTAACAACCGATTGAAATCAGCAACATGAGGCAGAGGTTGAAATTCAAGCATTCTATAAAACAAAGCATGGGCATCATCCACCCGATCAAACCCTGTTTTGCATATGACTGATGATAATTCTACCCGGGTTAAGTTCAAAAAATGTGAACTTGGAGGAGGAATCAAATGTCGAGTATGTAGAGCAGCATAGGTATGAAGTAATGAAGGAGAGGAGAGACGAGATTTACCAACAACAAGAGAAGTCAGTCTCCGCATCAATGTACGATACGTGATGATATTTGCCGGGGTTCCATTAGCTGCCATTTCAGAGAGAAGCTCAAGTGCTTCATCCACGTTCTTGTCCTTGCATAGACAATCTACGATTGTGCAGTACATCACAAAATTCGGCTTATGATGTCCTTCTTTCTCAACAAGGCGGAGCAATTCAATGGCTTTAGACGTATTTCCAGATTTGCACAGTCCATTGATCACAGTCCCATATGTAGTTTCGTCACAAGCTTCCTGGATGACCATTATTCGGAATAATTCCATAGCCTCTACAAAACTGCCCGCTTCAAACAGTCCATGAACAAGAGTGGTGAGAGTAATCACATTAGGTTTGAACCCAAACTTGAAAATGCCCGCCAATATTGCAAAACCAAAATCAACTTGATTCAAATTGCAGAAACAATTTAACACAATGCTCATGGTCCATTCATCTACTGGAACACCATGAAAAAGCATTTCTCTGTAAAGAAGGACCGCGGTCCTGAGTTGCTTTATCTTAACGACACCGGTTAACAACCGATTGAAATGATCAACACAAGGCAGAGGTTGAAATTCAAGCATTCTAAAAAACAAATTACGGGCATCATCCACCCCATCAAACCCAGTTTTGCATTTGACATCTAATAATCTTATAACTTCAACCCGGGTTAAGTTGAAAAGATGTGAACTTGGAGGAGGAATCACATGTCGAGTATGTATAGCAGCAGCATAGAGATGAAGAAATGAAGGAGAAGAGAGATGAGATTTACCCACAACAAAAAGAGAAGTCAGTCTCCGCATCTTCAGGGGTTTATTTACAGTTATCGATCATGGCTTTTCAACTTGATTGAGCTTCGTTTTCAAATCTCAGTTTCTTCAAACAAAAACGGAACAGATGATGAGCTACTAATTCTTGGGGAGTTTTAGGTTTAAAAATCGACGAATGTGTTTCTTCCCTAACACACAGGTGAATTTCCACGCATATTCTATTAAAAAGGCAAAGGTAAATCCACTAAAATAAAAAATAAAAAATAAATGATAGTGGTAAATTGTAAAACAAAATAACTAAAATATCATTTTTGACTTACGATTAATACAATAGTTGTTATCGTGTGTCACAAACTATATGTTATTTTATCTTTTAGATTTGTCTTTATAATATAAGTTATACTACGTTATAAATGCCATATTTATTACTTTTTTTTCTATCTTACCCCTAATTTGTTATCAATATAATCACTTTTCATTACTTACCAACAATTGTAGTAATGATAATTAAAGGACATTTTAGATTGGCGAGTTATTAGCACCACCATTTCTACTACTAACACTTTTTTAATATTATTTTTCATTTATTTTTCACATCACCAAATCACTTTTTAGCGCGTTACGCGTCGTCGGCCGGCGGCGTTTTTTTTTTTCTCGCAACATAGTGGTAGTCTGACGTTTGCACACCAATGATACACATTTAAAATCAGAAAATCGATGTATCACACGACGTTTGGATTGAAGCCAATGTCGGGTTCGATGGCGGCCAAATCAGAACGCGGCGCGTCGGTCGCACTGACGTTATGTTGTTCAAAATAATAAAAATACTCAATGTGGTGTCAAGAGTGATTTATAGGGTGCCAATAGTAATCGTGGTGCCGTGAGTATTTTCGTGGTATTTTCGTGGTGCCGATAGAAGCCACATTTAGATTAACTTTCAAATTTATGACATTCAACCAATTTCTTAATCTGCGTAAAAATCTCTAAGTCGAAACATATTTTGGGATTTAGGTAGCATATTATATATATATATATATATATATATATATATATATATATATATATATATATATATATATATATAGATATAATATTTTATATCGGGTGCATGTCATTATAGAGGTAATGTGTATGTGATGTAACTTTAATGAATTTAATTCAAATAAAATCCTAGTATTGTAGTAAACATAATGGTATTAAAATGGTGAGTTCTATTGACACAACATTTTTACTATTGACACCAATTTTTTTTAATATTATTTTTTCATCTACTTCACCATACCACCAAATTACTTTTCGGCACCATGGTACACGCGTCAGTGCCTTTGACGTTTCTTTTCGCTAACAACGTCAGTGTGACTGACGTTTCTCAGCAATGATATATTTATAACAATAATATCAGTATTGCTGATATTGAAAACCAACGTCAGTGTCATTGACCTGCGTACCGGGAAAAAAAAAGTCTGTGACACAGAAGTTATGTTGCACAAAATAAAAAATATTATGATGATGTCAATAGTTAAAATGTGGTGCCGATAAAAGCCGCCAAAAATTATTATTCAAAAACAAACGTGAGATAATGGTTTAAATATGGCTTCATTTAGACACTGAAAGCTAATAAACTCATTGCGTGGAATGACGTTTATAGCATTAAACAAACTTTCAAATGATGTAAGAAATTAGGCATTGATACATTCAAAGGCTTTGTTATAGGTTGATTGAATGTAAAGAGGATTAGACTTAACATGGCGCAGAAGAAGCGGTATTACTTGAAATTTGAAGGCCACCAAAATCATGAAAAACTTCAATAATCATGTCACTTCATTCAAAATCCTAAGTAACAGAATAGTCAATGAACCATGCCAAAGGAAAAAAACGATAATAAAAAACAACGATAAGCACCTACGAACAATGGAGACACAAACCCCTGAATAAAAACAGTAAGAATATTGACACGAACTATAGAACACCGATATATCTTTAAAAAAACATGCAGATAACACTTACCGATAAGAATGGAGCCGTGGCGAATCTGGCGATTGAAGACGTCCATAGTCCAAAATACTCTTCAACATCTTCTCAAAATTCCCCTGCAATTGGTCTGCAAAAGCCCCAACCCTAGAGAAAAAAAAAACAAAAAATCAGAACTAGAAAAATAGGAAAACTCGAAGCAAATACCTATAATTTGCAGCCATGAAGGCCTGCCAAAAACATGAAAAACTTTAATAATCACCTCACTTCATTCAAAATCCTAAGTAACAGAATAGTCAATGCATCATGCCACCGAAAAAAACGATAATAAAAAACAACGATAAACACCTACGAACAATGGAGACACAGACCCCAGAATAAAAACAGAAAAAAAAAACACTTCAGAACAGAGTTTCTCAAACCTTTCATAGTCTCGATCTAATTTTTCAATAATATTTAGAAGTAAAGTAGTATTAAGTATAGAAGCAAAGGAAGAAAGTATTAACCACAATTATGGCTTCCAAGATCGAACTCAGCTTTCTGTTGATAATATAAATGCTGAAGCAAGTGGAAAGTCTGTAAATATGAGCAAGTACACAAAACTAAGATAAATATGAGCTCAGTTTAGTCAAAATGCACCTCGCTCTACGGGATAACAAACCAAAACAAAACTGGACGATGCGAATTAGCATACATACAAATGTGACGATTACATACCTATGAATGAATTCTTACACTTTTTGTTACTCATATCCCCGTTGTCGCCTGCGAATTCTCCATTTTATGAAAAAAAAAAAAAAAAAAAAAAAAAAAAAAAAAAAAAACAAACAGCACCCTAAAATGACGCAATTCAATATATAGCAGCAAATTTAGATAATCATTTGAATAAACACTAATCATATTTTTCTGCATGGCTTTAACATCCTCCTTATTACAATCTCAATATCCTCCTTATTACAATCTCAATATATATAAAACTAGGACTTGCAGATTTCTAATTCGTTCGTCAATTGATGAACATGGTGTTGTTACTAAATATGAAATTTGATCCTAATCACAAGTGAGTGTCTAGTATGTACGTGTTGAAGCCATTTGCAGACAATTCCCAAAAAACTAGCAATACTTATACATAGTGAATTGGGCTCCTCAAGTAATAACAACAACCTAGTAATACTTATTGTTAGATAGCAAGTTTTTTGCTGTTAGTCTGAAGCCGAGGAGCGCAGGCATGATTGATGGGACCTTTATTGTGATAGCTGCATGCCCTGTAGACTATATAACCATTTCTCCTAGTTTTCCATATGCATGTCCTCAACATAACACTCAATTTTATTTTATTTTTGGCAAACAGTTGTTCAAACGGGAGGGGCCTTCCCGAGGATCGTATAATTAAGTTGTTTCCCGAGGGTCATTCTTAACAATTAAGGAAATGGTAAAGACAAGCGGCCTGCTTAAATTGCAGCCTAACAACACTTTCTTTCTTTTTTTTTAATTTTTATTTTATTTATAGATAACACCGCATTCACATATTCAGTTTTCAATAACATAAAGTAAGATATTACACAATATCGATAATCCATTGTCACAAATCCATCCATACTAAAAATAACACATACTCTACGTTAATTACAACACAACATGCATACACACAACTTAGAGTAGGAACACTCCGCATTTAGTGCAATTTTTTTTAGAATAATTTAAATCGTTATTCAATGTGTGATAATGAAATCATTTGTGAAGGTAATCAAGATGATGAAATTACCATCCTCATAGACAATAATGTATCCCACACTTTCCTAGACCAACAGGTTGCCAAGGAGGTGCAGTGTGACATAACCGAATCACCACATGTTAATAATCACGTGTAGTAGATGTAAATAGAATGGTGAGTGAGTTTATGTCCTAACTTGCCATGGATCATGCAAGGGGTTAAGTTCCAATAAGATGTGAGATTGATCAAGTTGAGAGGATATGACATGGTATTAAGGGTGGATTGGATGAATGGTACAATCTTATTGTCTTGACTTCAACAAAACATAGATGGTTTTCACTAACAAGAGAGAACAAATTAAGTTGAGAAGTTACACATAAGAAGCTTAACTTAAGATTATCAGCTGTAAAATCATTACTGAGGAATTGAGAAAATGGGAACTATGGACTCCTCGGATGCTTCAGTTTGATACAAAAACATGAACTGAATCTTTTGCCTATTGAACTTACTTATGTTCTAGATGAGTATCATGACGTGCGTGCAAATTCCCAAGGATTACCATCGAAGAAGGGCTATGAGCATCCCATAACTTTGAAAGAAGGTGTTAGACACAGTGAAACTAAAAATTTATAGGTATGCTCACTATCAAAAGGATAAAATATAGTAGTTGATGGATAAAATACTACAACAAAGGATTATAGCACAATAGTAGCCCATTTTCATCACTCTTGCTCCTTGTGAAAAGAAAAATAGAACACGGAGATGTTATGTGGATTACTGAAGGTTGAATGACTATTCACAAAGATAGCTACCATATTCCTCTAATTGTCGAACTGTTGGATGAGTTAGGGAGTGTTAGGGCATTTTGAAGAACAGACTTGAGGTATGGATTCTTTCATATTCGATGACGGAAGATTATGTCCAGAAGACTGGCTTTGTATCTTATCATGGCCGGTTAGAATTCAAAATGATGTCAGTTGGGCTCACAAATGTCCCAGCCACATTGCAAAAAAGTATGAATGAGATGCTGAGGCCTTGACTGAGGAAGTTGTGCTGGTATTTTTTATGACATCTTAATCTTCAACCCTGACATGGCTTCCCACATACATTTTAAAGTTGTTTTAGAAGTTTTGAAGAAGAACCAATACTATGCAAAATTTTCCACATGCTCTTTTGACAAACCAAGGTGGAATATGTTAGGTGTGATGCCCGAAAGACAATTTTTGTAATTGTTTTATTTAATAAATGAAATGATATTATTATTCATATTTATTATTCTCATAATCACCGATGTGACAATAGTATTTACACTACGAAAACCCCGAGTATATCGTTTATGTAATCACTTAACTCGATTGTATGAGATATACACGGAGGATTGAGTTAGTGAAGATGTACTTAAAATACAATTAGTCCGTAGTAAAGTTAATCGAGAGTATCGGGTCTCCCTTTAACGTTACTATTAATGCGCCATAACACGATAGGTGTGATCGTCTTATCCGGACTTTCGGTTAAGTGGAACTCGATGGGGCATTTATATATGATAGATATATCATATAGATTTGGACCGATTTGATCTCGAGTTCTCAATATAATTCCGTAATTGAGAAGTCTTATCGAATCATTAGATGATCATATTATGGATATATCTTAATCCCGAGGTGATCACAATCATTTGCTTGAATCGATATGAAGTTTGACTTGACGGTTAAGGATTACACCGAGTGCATGATCCGAATTACCCCATCTTGGCATTGTCTTGGATTGAGTGAGTAGTCCGTGTTATCACGGATACGGAATCCATTCCTTCCATTTATGGAAGTAGATGAAACGATTCCACTTATGAGTTAATCTGACATTGATCGATCCATGGGATTCATATTACACCGATTAGCTACCAAAGTGAGTTATTTGAATTATTGATCACTAGGGGGTTAATGGTAAGTAAGGACAAGATGTTCGGAAAGGGTTAACGGTAACTTCCGATTTAGAACGAACGATCATGGAGGATTAATCCATATGAAATGATTATATCGGTGGGCGCTTATTACTTTCTCGTGAGAGATAAATATAATCTTATAATCGGAGGAGTGCGATCACGGGATTATGGTGGCATATTCCTGTGATTGATTTATCGAATATAGTTATTCTCGTTAGTAAGATAATTATTTATTTGATTTATCGGAGTCACGATTATTAGTCCATGGTCCCCGACGTGCTTCCTAATATAGCATAGATATTCTCGGACGTCGAATCCTAATAATATTAATTTAGTTCTTGTTGGACTTTATTAAAATGATATGTGAATTAATTGTTTAGTGGATTATTAAATTAGTTGGGCTAAATAATTAAATATGTGGAAAAGACATTTTCCATAATCTTGGCCAAATTATTGTGTAGTGGCAAAATTAATATTGACTAGGTCAATATTTGAAAGTGGCGCCCCATATGTCTAATTTTGGCAAGGATTTAGTTTTCTTGTGTGTTAAAAAGACATATGCGTAAAAATATTTATTGGATAAATATTTATGGTAAATAATAAAGATATGAATATTCTTGATTTGTTTTAGAATATTTTGGGATTATCTTTTATTTAATAGGATTATTATAATTGATTTGGTATTAATTATAAAATCCTTGGAAATGCTAAGTCTACTTCTCCTATATAAAAGAAAGTTCTCCTGCCTCAAAACAACACATAATTCGACTTCTTCACTTGAAAAGCAAGAGGAGAATTCGGCCATAAGCAAGAGAAAAATCTTAGTGATTTTTCCGGTTGCTTATCGGAGGGGTTTGAGTCGAGGATTCCTTCCACCGAATTGCTTGGATCACACGTCTGGGAAGGTCGCATGGTGCTCATCACATCTACTCCCAATACATCATCCTTGCGGTTCTTCGATTTGGATTTAGAGATCCAAAGGTATGTTCTACAACCCCTCAGATGATGTAGATTTAATGTTTTATTACGTGTATTTTATAGATCTAGATCCTTAAATCGCCTGCCATGATGATATTTTCCTAACAAAGGTATCGATCGCCAGGGATCTATATTTATTCGTATAAAATATTAGATCTAAGAGTGGAATATCGACAAAGCAGTAGATTGCATTATTTTCGTTTTAATTTTATTATTTTCAAAATTTCATGATGAATGCTTGTGATTGTCGTGGTTGAAGAGATTGGATTGGGGTTGATTGTTTAATTCTGGTAGATCTATTTTGTAGTTTTTTGATTAGCATCAATTGGCGTAGATGTGATGTGTAATTTATTTTATGTAATGCGAAAAATTGTAAAAATATAGTACCTTTTGTATTTTATTTTTGATCCGGGTTCGAGACAGCGAAGATGATGTGTTGAAAATCACACAAGATCATCGAAGGTAAAACGGGAGGAGGCTGTTTGTTTGTTTTTTTATGGTCGCAGCAAATTTTTTTCTTACTATATTGCCTCGGCAATTGTTCAAATCTATGTTTGCGGCAGCTAATTTTGTTACCATATCTTTGATTGGCCAAAAGATCAATCATGATAATAAAAATAATAATAATGATAATAAATTTTTTTGGGATCTACTGCCGTGTTTATATAAAAAAAAAAAAAAAAAAAAGATTATTTTGGAAAATAATTTTTGTGTAACAGCCGCATGTAACATGTAATAAAAATAAAAACAATTATTAATATAAATATATTTTAAATATATTGGTATATTACGCCCTCTCCTCGCTGCTCGTGGTTCGTGTCGAGATCGAAGCTTTGAAGATCCGGAAGTTTTCGAGTTCAAGATTCAAGATCAAGACTCAAGACATAGATTATGTAATTTATCGCTTTCCTAGGATAGATTAGATACGAAGTACTCAACAATCCATCTCGGTGTTTTAAATTTTCCGCAATTTATTTTTTATGTGTTTGATCATAAAATAGATATAAAATCGAATTCTGCCATGACATGCATCATATCATAAATCCACTCCATGCATACATGTAGAATTTTAATTTTGGTAATTAAAATAGGCATATATACAAACTCGCGTAATTAGTTGAAATTTAATTAATACGTGGTAATTAATTAATTTAGTAACTAATTAAAGATCCGAGGACGGGTTATGAAATCGTTAGCCTTTCGGTGTGTGTTCTCGGTGAACCGCCTTAAAGTTCTAAACGAGATCACGCTTTCAATTCGTAGTGTCTACGAGATTGAATGATAGGTAAAAGAACAATAAATCTTGGATAAAAACGGTTCGCCTATAGGTTGGGTGGTCAACTGAGCTTGGCTCGACCGACTTAACCCTCCTAGTGTGATGTATGCACGGGGGTCCGGCAAGACTAAGCCACACCGGAGAACGGAGGGGTGATTCCTTCCCATCTCAAACGCGGCTCTCTTGACCCGATTTCGTCCGGATCATCACATATGTTCCAACGAATAGGACGGGTAGGCTTGCCTTCACGCCACCGACACCATTCGAATCCTTGATTTCATGTGCTTTTATGTTAACATCAAAAAGACGTGGTTAGTTAACCCACCACCACTTCCAAAATATTGAGTGGGAGCGGGGAAGGCGACAGCCAACCCCACGGTCTCTACTATAGATGCAAGTAAGTGAGAGAAGGGTGACGCCTCGAGGCGCTTTGATTTCGCCCCCTACGGATGGTGTTCACCCTATCAACATTCATGGCTTGGTCTCCGAAAGGATAGGATTTACGGGTACTCGCTCGGGTCACCGACCTATCCTACGACGGCACACTCAGGGCGTCACTCAAGAGATCCGATATAGTAGGTCACACTCATCAAGGGTATTTTTGATAAATACCTAGGCTAAAAAAGAAGGTAGTCAATAAATAAAGGGATGTTCGATTCTCGTGGGATGTCCGATTCTCACAAGTTATTCATTGATTTAACCGTTGATCTCTTTGACCTACCCTACTACTGGCGGCATCGAGATGCAAGGTTAAAACCTTGGAATGGTAGAGTAGACTTATTTTTAGTTTACAATTCCTAAAATTTAATATAGTAGTGTCAAACTTGAATTAATTTATGTCATTTTATTTACAACATTACATCCCTTACTAAATTGCTTAAATTTTATAATTGACTAGTATTGACTTCGTTAAAAAGTGGAAAGTAACTAGGACGTTGAACTAATTAATCGATAATGCAATCATTTTTTCGAAAGAGATAATTTCTCTTAAGCCTTTTAAAAACCAGAGTGACATATAGGTATGCCACTTGTGTCTTTCGTGTTAAACGAGAGACAAAGCTTAGTATGATCAGGTGATTTCGGACTTTGAAATTCTTCTAGTGAATTTTGAGTGTGCAGTGATAACACGAGTAATTTTCTAATTGAAAAATCGGAAAATCATGAAGTGTCACTAGTTGGACGATATTTGGAATCGATGGACTAGTGGGAGCTTTATGATTTGTTGTTTTTCTAAGACATTAGAAAAGTGTAATTGACTACACACGTAACCATTCTAATTGGAAAATTGGAGAATCATAAAATGAAGCTTTGCTTGTTAGACGGTATTTGGAACCGACAAACTAGTGGGAGCTTTAATGTTATGATTTGTTGTTTTTCCGGTATATTAGAGAAGTCCCGACGAGTAACACTCGAAATAGACATCCCACGGTTCAAGAGTAGTGTCTACTCAAACGAACCGCTAGTTCAAAATCAAGCTTTCCGTTTACGGAAAGTCAAGAATGGAAAAGTATGTCTAAAAGTGTTAGTCATCTAAAATCGAGTTGATTTTTTAAGGCTAAACCGAAAATTAATTAATCGAAAATCATAGGATAAGGATAAGTGATTTTGGATCACCAACCTATGAATCCTTGGTGATTTTCTTGAGCTCAGTTCTTTGGAAGAACGAGGCAGCAGTGCATTTAACGATTAAATAAGTAAACAACGGGCAGTAATTTTAGCTAGAATAGTGGGAGTGATATAAGGAAATGAATCTCGGATTCAATCCTTGGATATCGCAGAAAATTTATTTTCTGTTTAAGACTCGTTGGAACGAATGGATTTTCCTTCTGTTCGATAATTTGTTTGTCGTATAGAAAGTGCATATACCATTTGTAGTACGAATCCAAACCTCGGACTTTTGTTTGATAGAGTCAAAACCACTAAGAAATGCTGAAATATGTATATGTACCATCTTAAGAACTGTTAAAAGCAATTGGTTTCGATATTTAGATAAACACTTCTTAATAATCCATAATTAGTGCATAGTCCCTAAAAGACAAGACCTGAAGACTGGCTCAGGGTGATTCCTTTCTACCAGTCTGGTTATATTGTCTCAAAGGTTCAATGACTAAGTTTCCTTTCAATCGGGAAAGGATAATGGTTATAAAGAAGTAACATAGCTTGTTCATGACGACCTTCGGGGTCTGATGAAAGATACAAGCTAGTAGGAGCCTCCGAGTAGTGACCTCTTGTCTGATAACTATTCAAACACTCCGGTAAGTTTATCCAAAATATTTTAAGGTGTCTCTGATTCTGTCAGAGATGGAATATTCTATGCTCAGAAATGGGCCATCACATAGTCCTAGGGACTGATGTTCGGCCTGCCTCATAGTGAAATGCTTTCACTAAGGAAAGAAACCATTGAATTGCCTTAAATAGTTGTAGATGTGCTACAATACACTGTTTAACTCAATAAAGATATTGGAAGTGAAATAATGGTTTACATTGAAACGTAGAACCGAGAAGTCTACCTAGAATGTGCTTTGGAATTAACGGATAATGAGTGGATTCGGTTCACCCAAATTCCGCCAATATAAGCATTTAGCACATGATGCTTGATGGTAGGATCGGCAATTTCACGCATACGCTCGGTCGATGACCAAATCGTGATATATCTTGAAGAATTGAGAAAAAGGTTCGTTATCAGATTCTTGAAATCGGGAAGGGAAAGTTATGCTGTTGCATCCTTTCTGATAGAGCCTATGAACAACAAACCTTGAACCTTAGAGTACGGATACTCAAGGTAGTTACTTCTCGATTAGATCAAACCACATCCAACATTGGTTGTTGGTGATGACATTAAATACTCATGAACTAAATCGCAATTTCGATCCACCAAGAAAATAGTGGGAGTATGGTTTATCCATTACCCATTATGGGTTCTCATGGACTTAATGGTCTACAGGATCGATCGATGACCTATGGCTCTTTTGTGAGTCTGTATAGATTCGATAATAGAGGTTGGTTTACAAGCCATAACCCTCGTGAATGGAGTTTGGTACTCAGTGAGTCGTTCATACTCTTGTAGAACACCGAGTGCCTCAGCCCAAAGGGGAGTAATTGGATCTACATGGAAAGAGTAGAATGAATAGGAAAGTTTATCTTTCAAAGCAAAGCCTGAGTGGTCTAGGGGTAATTCCCTAGCGGTAGAGAGTTAATCAAACCATGGACTCTCTTATCACCTAGTATTGCAAGATTTCGCTTCACAAGCGTAAAAATAGGGGTGATGCCCTAAGACTTTCTTGCCAAACAAACGGAATCTGGATTCATTCGAAAATGTAAGGGTATTGCCTTATGAACTTATGACAGGGATGACCGCAAGGCTTATGTCCTTTGTGGATAAAAAGCAAACCTCTTGGTCATTGGAAGTCACATGTTTCTAAAACATATGGATTTGACCGAATATTGATAAGTCTTTTGTAGATCGGATATCAATTTTAGTACAAGATAGTGAATATATACATATATATTAGTGTTTGTGAACGATGACAAGGCACCAGCTTGGAATCAACATGGGTGTGTTATCCGAAGTCAAAATCGACAATGCCACAACTCTCTACAACAGAGATTTGGACAACATTCTAAAGAGTTTGATTTGGTCGAATTCACTAGAATCGATCCACCGCTTCCCATCCATCTTATTGGTTAAGATGATGCATCTGTGTATGCAACATTCAACGAGGAAGTTCTACCCTATGCCTCAGGAATGACTCTCTAAATCTTCGGATAAAGAGAAATGGGATGGATTCTCTTTGTGACAAGAGATGGTCGAGTTTGTTGAACGTCAATTTTGATCGAATCTTAGATTCGGCGGTTAACGGCAAGTTTAGTATGTCCTTTAGTATCTTGAGAGAACGAGGAATAATATGCGGGCATATTCAAATGTGAACTTGGATATGTGAGAATACACTCGTTCCGACTTTGTGTCGATTAAGGATGATTGTTAAGTCGATCTCGGTCTCGGTGTTTACTCTTGTGTTGAAGCTATTGCCTGGAGGAATCCAAAGAACGCCAACTCGACTTTAACTAGTTGGGTGATTAAGCGGCTTTTGTAGTAGCTGAGAGGCGATATAGCCTCGGGATTTCCTTTTTCGGATTCCTGGGAGTGATTCCAGATTTGGAAAGCCGATACCACATCATTGTGCAAACGATGAAGGGTAGCTTATAAGGATTTCCAAATCATTGGAGTTCAAGAGCATATTGGTAGGTACCACATGATCGAGATGGACCGGCGACGCTTGATTCTACGGATCGCCTCGAGCCGACAACCTGACCGATCATTAAGACCCATGACATTCAGATATAGGTGCTCCCGAGTCACCGACCTATCCTACGACGGCATACTCGGAGTGTACTTTGGAATCAAAATGGTTATGATAAGTTTTGTGGGTACCAAAATACGGATGAGTCTCCATTGCTTTAGAGCAAGTGGGAGATGTAGTTTGTTTGTAGTTTTAAATAATAGGGTGTGCTCTAAAACAATTAATCACAAGCTTTCGTGCAAGTGGGAGATTGTTAGGTGTGATGCCCGAAAGACAATTTTTGTAATTGTTTTATTTAATAAATGAAATGATATTATTATTCATATTTATTATTCTCATAATCACCGATGTGACAATAGTATTTACACTACTGAAAACCCCGAGTATATCGTTTATGTAATCACTTAACTCAAAGTGTATGAGATATACACGGGAGGATTGAGTTAGTGAAGATGTACTTAAAATACAATTAGTCCGTAGTAAAGTTAATCGAGAGTATCGGGTCTCCCTTTAACGCATTATTAATGCGCCTAAACACGATAGGTGTGATCGCCTTATCCGGACTTTCGGTTAAGGGAACTGATGGGGCATTTATATATGATAGATATATCATATAGTATCGGACCGATTTGATCCGAGTTCTCAATATAATTCCGTAATTGAGAAGTCTTATCGAATCATTAGATGATCATATTATGGATATATCTTAATCCTGAGGTGATCACGATCATTGCTTGAATCGCATGTGAAGTTTGACTTGACGGTTAAGGATTACACCGAGTCCGTGATCCGAATTACCCCATCTTGGCATTGTACTGGATTGAGTGAGTAGTCCGTGTTATCACAGATACGAATCCATTCCTTCCATTTATGGAAGTAGATAAACGATTCCTTTATGAGTTAATCCTGTAGACATTGATCGATCCATGGGATTCATATTACACTCGATTAGCTACCAAAGTGAGTTATTTGAATTATTGATCACTGGGGTTAATGGTAAGTAAGACAAGATGTTCGAAAAGGGTTAACGGTAACTTCCGATTTAAACGAATAATCTATGGAGGATTAATCCATATGAAATGATTATATCAGTGGACGCTTATTACTTTCTCGTGAGGAGATAAATATAATCTTATAATCGGAGGAGTGCAGTCACGGGATTATGGTGGCATATTCCTGTGATTGATTTATCGAATATAGTTATTCTGTTCGTAAGATAATTATTTATTTGATTTATCGGAGCCGCTGATTATTAGTCCATGGTCCCCGACGTGCCTCCTAATATAGCATAGATATTCTCGGACGTCGAATCCTAATAATATTAATTTAGTTCTTGTTGGACTTTATTAAAATGATATGTGAATTAATTGTTTAGTGGACTATTAAATTAGTTGGGCTAAATAATTAAATATGTGGAAAAGACATTTTCCATAATCTTGGCCCAAATTATTGTGTAGTGGCAAAATTAATATTGACTAGGTCAATATTTGAAAGTGGCGCCCCATATGTCTAATTTTGGCAAGGAATTAGTTTTCTTGTGTGTTAAAAAGACATGTGCATAAAAATATTTATTGGATAAATATTTATGGTAAATAATAAAGATATGAATATTCTTGATTTGTTTTAGAATATTTTGGGATTATCTTTTATTTAATAGGATTATTATAATTGATTTGGTATTAATTATAAAATCCTTGGAGGCTAAGTCTACTCTCCTATATAAAGAAAGTTCTCCCAAGCCTCAAAAACAACACATAATTCGACTTCTTCACTTGAAAAGCAAGAGGAGAATTCGGCCATAAGCAAGAGAAAAATCTTAGTGATTTTTCCGGGTAGCATATCGGAGGGGTTCGAGTCGAGGATTCCTTCCACCGGGAATTGCTTGGATCACACGTACGGAAGGCTGTGGTGCTCATCACATCTACTCCCAATACATCATCCTTGCGGTTCTTCGATTTGGATTTAGAGATCCAAAAGGTATGTTCTACAACCCCCTTGTAGATGTAGATTTAATGTTTTATTACGTGTATTTTATAGATCTAGATCCTTAAATCGCTTCCGTTGCGATGATATTTTCCTAACAGAATACTTGGCCATATCATAACTGAGGGTGAAGTGCATGCTGATCCAAGAAAAATTTAAGCAATGTCGGATTGGCCCCAGCCTTATAACGTGACTGAACCGAGAGGGTTTTTGAGCCTAACAGGTTTCTATAGGAGATTTGTAACCTATTGTGGGATTATTGCTAAGCCCTTGAATGATCTACTCAAGAAATATGGGCTTTGTTGGTCGTGACAGCCTCCTCGAAGCATTCTAGAAACTCAAGGAGACCATGTGCAAATCACCCGCACTTTTCTTGCCGATTTTGGAATTCCATTTTTCTTTTGCATTGAAACGGATGCATGTGGAAAAGGCTTAGGAGTCATTTACAACAAAACAAAAACTTGTGACTTATCTAAGCAAGACCTTTAACTCTACGAAGATGAGATTGTTCATCTATGAGAAGGAACTTCTGACACTCTCCATGGCAATAGCTAAATGGAAGCCACATATTCAAGGCATGCATTTCATCATGGAAACTTGTCAACAGAGTATGAAGTTCATTCTGGATCGAGAGGCCACCACAACAGACTACAAAGAAAAAGGGTGACCAAGTTTTTGGGTTGAATTTCACTATTGTGTACGAAAAGAGAAGTGAAAATGTAGTGGTTGATGCCTTGTACATGCAAAGTCATGTTTAGGGACCATTGTGTGTTGTGAGCACAATATCCTCTTCTTGGATGCAAGAAGTAACATCCAACTACAAGGATGACCTAGATTTGGAAGAAAACTTTCGGGCACTGATGATTAGTACGTCCTTAAATCCCCTCTACACTATGCACCATGAGATTCCTTAAGTACAAAAGGATGATATACCTAGGAACCCCATGAACGTTTGAGATCTATTTCTTTGAGATGTTTGAGATCCAAATTGACAGGGAAGTTGCACTCAAGTCCAATAGAGGGTCATTCAGGGGTCGAGGCATGTTATAGCGCAGATTAAGAGACTTTTTATTGGCCCCAACTTAAGAAGGATGTTTAGGAAATGAGTTTAAGGTTCAACAAAGGCAAAAGTCAACATTATAAACCTCAATGATTGCTCCACCCATTACCAGTCCCTCACTTTCATGGTCCCAACTCAGCATGGATTTTATAGATAGATTGTCTAAGTCTAAACGAAAGGAAGTCATCACGGTAGTAGTGGACAAACTAGCCAAGTTCAACCACTTTATGCCACTTGAGAAGAAGAGGCAAATAGTACCACAAAAGTGTGGAGGAAATAATTAATAATACTTAAACGAACAATATAATATTTTTCAAATAAATTCGTACGATTATTATTCGTACGGTTTTTTGCTTGTACAATTAGTCTATCTTAGAATAAATATAATTCAATAAGCTGATTTGGCAGATATTGGTTCAAATCCAATTCGTGTGAGGTACGAAACTAATGTGACACAATTATTGATCCTCTATCTTTAAGATTATTAAATTTGACCAACAATAAATTATTTAATAAATAGTATTTGCAGTTGTAATTGAATGTGACTATAAAATATACATATTAAAACATTACACAATTTTTCGGACACATTATATTTTGATGATGTTTTCGTTAAAGCGATGGTGGACACATGATCTCTTCGGTAAGATGGACAATAAATTTTTAAAGCAAATAAAAAATTAAGGGGGGGGGCAATAAACACATACTACATATATCAACGTATTTTCTCGGATCAAGAGGCGATTCCTCCTAACAGATGTATGGCCCGCCACCTGCTAGTTAAGAAACATAGAAACATATACTTGAGACAAATCTTAATTCGATACCTATAAAATACATGATTTTATAACTAAAAAAGCTTATCGTATTTAAAAGAATGAAAATGTAATATGACAAGTTTGATTCAACGCTATGAGTAAGAGAAATAAATTAATTATACAAAACATAAAGTTATGGTATAATTGTCGTTATTTAACATATAATTATTTTATAAATTAAGTGTATGGTCAACAATATAGATACGATATAAATTTAACTTAACACGTGCAAAGCACGTGCATTTTGCTAGTATATATAAAAAAGCTCACACTTGTCCCAGTTTGTCGACGACATTGCTTTTTTACATTTTATATGTTAAACCAAACAGCGCAATACATCCACTGCAACGCTATCGGTGAAACCTTGGGATTAGCGCAATACATCCACCTGCAACGCTATCGGTGAAACCTTGGGATTCGTGCCGTTGATTTCAAGAATCAAAATGAATTGAATCGTATCGATATCCACATTCACATTGAAAAACATAAATTCGAAATTCACTTTGTTTTCTACATGAATCTAAATTGCATAATCAATTTAATGATTCAAATAAGCAAGGCATAATTTTATCCGATTGATCAAGACGCCAAAGTCTTCTGAGCTGTAATCTCCTCACGACGGTCAATAGACAACATATTCAAGTTCTTCAGCCTCAAGCTCTAAGTGCAGAATTTATTGTTGAAAAGGGAACGACCGACCCCCATGTTTCCAAAAGCCAGTAGTAATCTTTTTTTATTTTATCAAAAACAGCAACACGCCACCACCAGTAGGCTTCGAATGATCCAACCGTCTGAATCAAGATGGTATATATGCTGGGACAGATCAGAGACTTCAGGTCCAAAATTGACACCTACTTCTGGCTGCAAAGAAGAAGCTGAAACACCATATATCAGATTTGATAGGAAAGACTGCAATGTTTTAGCATTGGCATTAGACAAGTCATTCCCACTCCTTTTCAGCTAAATAAATTTAAGAGATAGGAACAATAAAAATCTCTGTTGATTTCTCCATACTGGTAATGTTCAGGGTACCCCCCCTGTTTCCACACCATTTATGATCCTTAAATCACTCCATCTTAATTAACTGCATGATTTCTCCAAGAATTTCAATGAAAGAAATCGAATAATTAAAATCACCTGCTGCTATCATTGTTTATATAGCAGTAGACTTCAACAGAACTTAGATATGTACATGAGAAAAGCACCAGATATACGGTGTGATCTGTACGGCATACACGGCATTTCTCATTTCACAGCACCAGCACCACCCCGGCCATACATCGTAACAATATGGCATCTCATACAGCAGCTCCATAATGCACATCTTTACCACTCAATTATTGGCCTCATGCGTTTTCTAAAACTGCCTACCCATGTTTAATCAAAAAAATAAAAAATAAAAAATAAATTCCCTAAACTTCATCCAAAAGCTATTCCTGGGTACTCCACTAATCATTGATAAATCCATCACATAAAATTTACATAGCACAACACACAATACGATTAATTTAGACTTTGGCAATGAAATGACAACTTCCTATCATTGTACAAGACATACAATTAACAAAATGATGATGCAACAAGCTGGGATCTCAATATCCTGATATCATATCAGCTATAAAAGATAAAAGAAAAAAAAAAACAATTGAAGCTTACGACTGAAAGAGGCCTCAGATATAAGTAATTAAAGCAATATCACCATACAAGATTCCAAATATTAGATCTTTACATACAAGCAGCAGACCAAAACCAATTCATGCAGAGATCCGCATCAAACGAACTAGTTCCACAAGCCTAAAGATTCATACCTTTAACAAGATCAGTTCACGTAATTTGCTTGCGAAAAAGAGATGAATTGCCTAAAAGAGAACAAGTATACGAATCTGGTTCAATCCCATGAATTAACATTTCCTCCACAAGCAACTTTACTCCAAACCCTTGGCTTTTTTTAAGGAGACATTGAACAATTGGATTATACGTGAAACTGTTAGGATAACAACCACATTCTCTCATTTTAGTTAGAAGCTCTTTGGCATCCTCCAACAACCCTTCTTGACAGAGTCCTTTCATCATGGCATTAAATGTTCTAACATCAGGCTCCAGTGCCTAAAGAAGGGAGTTTGTCAAACAGATTTCAGTGAAGATAATTTATGTGCTTCACATAATCCTTTAATAACAAAGATATGCCGCTATGTTTAAAGAAGCGTTGTTAATCTCCGCTTCACATAACAATGTGTGCGCTTCGAGACAAAGCCATTTTCACATAAGCCGTCAAGCCAAATGCAATAAGTGAAGCTATTTGGACTCACTCCTTGAGATTGCATCTCGCTGATTAACTTTCTTGCATCAAAGACATCTACCACCTTCAAATAATCCTTGTACCATAGTGTCAAGGTAACAACATCACATTTCATGCCTTCATTAGAAATTAATTTGAACAACTCAAGGGCAACGCTCTACATTCCCTTTCTTGCAATGCCCGTTGAGCAATATGCTGTAACTCAAGGTTAGGTTGACATCCTTGATCTACCATGATCTGTAGGACTTGATGAGCTTTGTCCATCTCACCTTGCAAGCAGTATCCATCCATTAGTGCATTGTAAGTGACTACGTTGGGACGCACACCCCTTTCGACCATGATTTTCAGCATATCCTCTGCCTCTTTAACCCAACCTTCTTTGCTAAAAGCATCCACGAGTATACTAAAGGTAAACACGTCAGGGTAGATTCTCATATTTGCCATTTTTGCCACTAAATTAGTGACCTCTTTCCATCTGCCGAAATTGCAAAGCCCTTGTATCACTGAATTATACGTGACGGTATCTGGTGGAGCTTCATTAATAGCCATTTCAGATAGAAGCTGAAGTGCTTCATCAACTTTCCTGTCCTTGCACAGACTATCTATGATTGTGCTGTACATCACAGTATCTGGCTTATAGGATCCTTCTTTCTCCACAAGACGGAGCAGTTGAATAGCTTTAGACGTGTTTTCAGATTTACAAAGTCCATTGATCACAGTCGCATAAGTAATCTCGTCACAAACTTTCTGAAGGACCATTATTTGGAATAATTCTATAGCCTCTGCAATTTTGTGCGCTTCAAACAGTCCACGAATAAGAGTGGTGAGAGTAACCGCATCGGGTTTGAACCCAAGCTTGAAAATGCTGCTTAAAATTGCCAAACCTAAATCAACCTGATTCAAACGGCAGAAACAGTTTATCACAATGGTCATGGTCCATCCGTCAAACGGTACACCTTTAAAGCGCATTTCTCTATAAAGAAGGACGGCGGAGCTGAATTGATTCATCTTAACGACACCGGTTAACAACCGATTGAAATCAGCAACAGGAGGCAGAGGTTGAAATTCAAGCATTCCATAAAACAAAGCGCGGGCATCATCGACCCGATCAAACCCAGTTATGCGCTTGACTCCTAAAATTTCTTTAACTTCACCCCGGGTTAATTTCGAATAGGGAGGAGGGTTGGAACTTGGACAGCAACGAGATGAATAATAAAGAGGTAATGCGATAGCAGTAGCATTATTACGATGAATAAGAGAAGCAGGGGAAGAACAAAGGGGAAATTTACCAAAAAGACAAGTGAAATTCCACATCTTCAACATATACAGATCTCGGATTTGCAAATCGCACACAAGTGAAAGTGAAAGGGAATGGGAATGGGAAAGGGAAAGGGAAAGTGAAAGTGAAATTCAACCTGGAGGAGAGCTGAGCTGCTTGCTTTCTATCTATCAATTCTCAACTTCTTCAAACAACAGGTTCGATGCCAAATTTGTTTACTGAAATTCTTCAAGATTTACTGTTTCCACTTTCACGCCTTTAACCTGAAATTCTTCTTTCTTTCATAAATCATTACCAACGATAATATAAAATAATAATAGATCATCAACGTAAAATAAATCGCAGAAACCTAAACCGTAATAAAGCTTCAAGACACAAGCATGAAAAGAGAAAGAATGTAAACATATCACATTCTCAAAGAGAGGTGAAATTTTTTCTGCAGACGCCAAGATTGCGAATAACTTATCTTCCAAATTTATTGTGAGCTTTCCACTCACAAAATAAACCACAATATGATGTATCGGAGAACAATTTACAAAGTCGATCCCTACTTCTTCTTTACGTAATGAAACACTATAGAAAAACAATAAGCGGACCTAACTGCACGGTCAAATCACCCGGGACGCCTTAGCTTCCAGATAATTAATATGTTTTAAAATGTGTTTTACTCATTTTCTATACGATCTGAATAATATAAAAGTGATTTGGTATTCCAACGTCAATTTAATGATTCAAATAAGCAAGGCATAATTTTATCCGATTGATCAAGACGCCAAAGTCTTCTGAGCTGTAATCTCCTCACGACGGTCAATAGACAACATATTCAAGTGCTTCAGCCTCAAGCTCTAAGTGCAGTGTTAGGGGTGAATTTATACGATTTATAATGCTATATTCTATGATATTTCCCTTCGTATTCGTATAATTTGCATTAGAAACGAGTGTTTAATAGATTTATTAAGCAAATGAGGTTTTAAAATGAATTATTCGCAAAATTGGTTAATTATGGTATTTTAATTGTGATTTTTATGATTATTTGGATGATATTACATTTTGCGATGTTTTAACGTGTTATAGGTACATGTTTGGTGCTCAAATATTGATCAAAAAGAGATAAGAGTCGAATTTCATTGATGACAAAAGATAATGATGATTTGATTTGATAAAAGAGAGATAGAGATGAAGAAATCAAGATGAAGTCGACTTCGATCATGCGTCAAAGATCTTGAATCAAGCGCCCGTAGTGGACGGGCGTTGACATCCTGGACGAGCGCCCGGAGGAACTTTTACATTCGTGATGATTAGATTTTTCCCGGACGAAAGTCCCAATTTAAAGAAGACGGGCGCCTCGATCCACTGCCCGACTCAAGAAGTTTACACAAGATGGACGGGCGTTCACCCTTTCCGACGGGCGTCCGAACGCCGACTTAGCGTAACCGACTGAAATTCTATATATATAGTCGTGGTTTTCCACACAAATCATCATATATTCGAACCCTAAACCCTGTGGGCGGCTAAGTCGCGCTTTTCCTTAGTTTACAAACAGCTTTTCTTTAGATTCTTTTATGCACTTTTATTCTAAACAATTCGAGTTTCAAAGAGGATGCTAAGAGGCTGCACTCTATTGAACAAGCGTTGTGAAGCCATCCAATCAACAATTTAGTTTTGTTCTTGATTATCTTGTGAGTATTTTAATTCAAGTTGTTTCTTTATCATGTTTTTCATGTTGTTATGCAATTTATATCGAAAGATCGTTGCATGTTGATTGCTTATTTGATGAAAATCATGCTAGACTTTAGATCACCGTGATAAAGAATAGATATTTGATCTAATTAACGAGAGTTATTAGGTTAGATTTCTAGGTTAGAAATTGAGAGATTTCACACCTTGATTTGAAAGCATTAATCTTTAGATCGAAAGATAGAAGATTGATAGGAGAACTTGTCTAAGAAATTAGGAGTTCATACCGTGGTTAGGTGAATCACAACTTGGTTAAAAATCACGAGATAATCTAGATCGAAATTGATAGTTGTAGGATCGGTGGATCAATTGCTTGTTCGCTCGTAAATTATTAATTAAAACCCCTTGAATTTGAATTGTTTAGCTTAGTAGTCTTTTATTGCATATTAGGTTTAGTTTAGTTTAAATTGGTTCGCAGCTATATTTTCCTGGCTTTAGATCTCGATCTTCCATCCAGCTTTACGCTTGTTATCTTCCTTGTGAATTATATACTGTTTTCATATCTGTTTAGTTTAGTAATCGTGACATAGGTTAGTTAGTTAAACAAAAACTAGGGTTAGCAATCGCCAGTTCCCCGTAAGATCGACCCGGTATCAACCTCTTTACTACGATCCTTGCACTTGAGGTATATCGGATTTTATTTATTACTTGTTTACTTTCATTAGGAAATCCGTAACAAGTTTTTGGCGCCGTTGCCGGGGAACCGGACGGTTGCCTAGTTTTTGTTTTTCGTTTTTCTGTTTTCTGCGTTTTAATTCCCTGTTTTAGTTAGGTTTTAGTTGGAATTTTGGGTTTAAGGTCTTCTTTAGTTCTCTTGTGATTAGATTTTCTCTCTTTCGTTTTGTTTCTTTCTATCTCTGTTCGCTTTCTTTGTTATCCCTTAACCCCTGTTCTTTTCTGCAAATTTTTTTTCTGCTTCTTTTCTAGTTTTCCCGCTACCAAACGGGCGTCTGGAATCTTGGACGCCCGTCCGCTGGAAGGTTTTCAATCTCGCTTCGCTTTTAGTCACTTAGACGAGCGCCCATAAAATTTGGGCGCCTGCTCAAGTTTCTCGACGACTGATTTGAGCGCTTGGGCATCCAACGCCCGCCCAATTGAAAGTTAAGCGCACGCCCGCCCAAACCTTTGGACGCCTGTCCTGTTTCATCTTTTCCTTAAGTAATCCTAATTCCTTTCCTTTCCTTTCTTTTCCTTTCTTAGGTTTTAATTTTTAGTATAGATTTTTTAATTTTCTTTAGTTTTTAGGTTCAACGCCTTGAGTTGAGTTTCGGTTTATGCAAACTCGAGTCGAAAGGACCACTACTCTTTTCACTGACCTCGAGCGGACCATAGTCCGACCTAACAGCGAAGACTTCGCTTTTGCCGATCCTTCTGGCGAGGGAAGTCCAACCGATCAAGAAATTGAACAAAACCTAATAAAGGAAATCGAAGATCTCGTAATAATGGCCACCGAGGATAGACGAACGTTGGCAGACTACGCCATGCCTGGTGCAAGAATCACAACCCGCTATCGCCTTACCACCATTCTCGCACAAACTTTCGAACTCAAGCCGGACTTATCCGATGATGCAAAGATGCATCGATTTTTCATGGCTATCAATCAGAGAATCCGCATACCCACTTACATACATTCTTAGAGATATACGGTACTACACGCATCCAAGGAGTAAGTGAGGATGCGATCAAGTTGAAACTTTTTCCATTTTCTCTCAAGGGAGAAGCGAAGGAGTGGTACAGTTCTCTTCCCTCTGAATCAATCACCACTTGGGCTGAACTCGAAAAGGAGTTTTTGAGTCAATACTTTCCACCTTCGAAAACATCCCAGTGTTTGAACGAAATTTTCACTTTTTACCAAAAAGAGAATGAATCTTTCTTCGATTGCTGGAAAAGATTTAAATCTCTGCTGAGAAAGTGCCCCCACCACGGCTTGCCACTGCAAAGGCAAGTCAACACATTCATTAGTGGATTGACCGAGCTTACAAAAGGCATGGTCAATAGTTCATCCGGTGGGGCATTTTTAAGAAAACACCAAGAGGATGGGCATTGTTCGAGGACATTGCTAAATATAACTATGCTACATCCTATCAAGCTATTCAAGCACCTCCTCCTCCTAAGGTCGAGGAGGTAAACATGCAAAGTTTGATCGCCATGTTGCGTACAGCGATGGCAAACCTCAAATTTCAAATCCGATAAATCAAACTCCTTCTTTTCCACAGAACCTCGTGTTCTATATCGCGAAAATCGTCGCCGATCGCCACATGAATGACCAGTGTCAATTTAATCCCCCTGCTCCTTATCAAGTAAATGATGTTCATGATTATGGGCAAGATAATCAAGTCACATGTCAAAACTGCGACAATATGGGGCACACATCTAAATTCCGCGCCCCTATGAACGGACGTAATCTCAAGTTGAATGCGTTCTATGGCCGTAACAACCAAAGGTTTAACCAAGTTTCGTCAAGAAAATTTCCAAAACCACGGGTTTAATCAATCGCCTAATTTCAACCCTAATTCAATTTCAATCGAATTTCAACAGAAACCCCCGATTTTGCTCGTAACCAAAGCTCGAATTCTTCCAATTCTACTCAAAGGTTCAATCGAAATTGGCCTTCTAACTCCAATTCTAATATCCAAAATCGCCCACCAAAGAATCCTCTCAAAATTTTCCAAACTCCCAAGGCTCTTCAAGCTCGTGAGACCTCAAGGCCGAATGGAACTCATTCAGTGAGGAGCAAAACAAGAATATTCACCTCTTATGAGTACAAACAAGAACCTTGAGAGGCAAATAGAGGCACTGGCCGAGCAGCTTAGCTTCAAGACCCCTGGCATCTCGCCCAGCTTTCTTGAAAGAATCCTAAGGGCGGTCATGTTGCTCAGCCGATATAAGCAACGACCAATGTATCGACCTCGTGCAAAGATTGCAATATGGTAGAGAGGAGGCCAGTACGATGAATCTAAGCAGCAGTACTCAAGTTAGTGGACCTTCCCACCAGGGAAACCACTAACCCCTCCCCCCATCATAAGGCGCAGAGAGGAAGCCGAGCACCTATACTCCCTCTATTGCAAGAAAAGACTCAAGTGGCTGATCCCCTGAGAGGTGAAAAAGTTGGAGATCCTCAAGTGGCTGATCCCTTAAGGACTGAAAAAGCGAGCGAAAGTCAGGAGGCTGATCCCCTGACTACAAAGAAATCTGAAAAAGCGGTTCGATGGAAAGATCCGGAAGACAGAGTCAGAAGTGCATCCTCAAAGAAAGTCTTTTCTGAGAATGACCTTAAGAAGCTTCCATTTCCACCGAAGAAGAGCAGCATTTCCTTGAGTGAGGACAAAAAATACGGAAAGGTGATGAACCTTTTGAAAAATACTCAGGTAAATCTTCCATTATCCGAAGTCTTGGTCGAGATGCCTAAGTATACAAAATTCATCAAGGATGTTGTGTCTTCGAAAAAGAAGTTAGCAGGCATGGAAAGGCAAATTGGTGAGGATTGCTCCATGATCAATTATGAAGACTTACCAATTAAAAGAGGTGACCATGGCAAGTTCGTACTTACAGTATTAATGGGAGGTCTAGTCTTCCCTAATTCTTTGTGTGATCTAGGTGCCTCTATAAGCCTTATGCCGATGTCTCAGATGCAAACAAATTTCGGTTTACAAAGCCTCTAGAACCTACTACTATGAGTTTACAATTCGATAGATCCTCTAAGAAAGCTTCAGGATCCCGAAAGACATTTTGGTTCAGATTGATAGATTTACCTTTCCAATGATTGGTATGTTTTAGATATGGAGAAAGATGAAAACGCCCCCTGATTCTTGGAAGACCTTTCTTATCTACAATTTAGAGCTCTCATCGATTGTGATGGTGGGCAAGTGACTATCCGAGTTGGTGATCAAGAGGTGAGTTACAATGTCTTAAAGTCCATTCAAGTACCCTCCGGCCCTCCAACCGGCTTTTCCATTGACCATATGATGAGATGATTTCACCGATTATATGGATAAGCAAGTCATGGCTGTAGAAGCTGAATATGAGAGGTTGGTTGATAATCTAAATACTCATGGTATGGTCAAACTAGATCAATTAGCAGCTGATTTTGAGGAAGAATTGTTGAGAGGAGAAGTTGAGGCGGTGGGACCACTGAGTAAGCTCAGTGATGTTGAGTTGAAAGGTGGAGATCTTAAGTCAAGTTTGGAAGACCCTCACGATTTGGTTCAAGCCGCTGCCCAAACATCTTAAGTATGTGTTTTTAAGAGAAGGCGACAAGCTTCCGTTAATCATATCCGCCAAGCTGTCTCGTATAGAAGAGATGAAATTGATCAACGTCTTGAAATAGAACGAGAAAGCCTTTGGATGGCAAGTAGGAGATATCAGAGGGATATCTTCGGACATCTTCATGCATAAGATCAAGACTAATGAGGGTGCTAAATGTGTCAGACAGCCCCAGAGGAGGCTCAACCCTCATATGCAAGAAGTCGTTAAAAATGAGATCATCAAGCTTCTGGACATGAGAATCATTTATGCCATCGCTGATAGTGAATGGGTTTCCCCAACTCAAGTAGTTCCCAAGAAAGGAGGAATTACGATTGAGAAGAATGAGAAGGGAGAGGAAATAGCATTGAGACTTGTTACTGATTACAGAGTCTGCATCGATTATAGAAAGCTCAATGAGGTAACCATGAAGGATCACTTTCCCCTTCCATTCATTGACCAGATGCTTGAGCGTCTGGAGGGGCATGCATTCTACTACTTTCTGGATGGTTATTCAGGATATTTCCAGATACCCATTGATCCAGCTGACCAAGAGAAAACCACTTTCACCTGCCCTTATGGTACATTCGCCTACAGGCGAATGCCATTTGGTCTATGCAATGCTCCAGCTACTTTTCAACGATGTATGATGGCTATCTTTGACGGGCTAGTTGAAAAGTGTATGGAAATCTTTATGGACGATTTTTCGGTCTTTGGTCAGTCCTTCGATGATTGTCTTGACAACCTTGACCAAGTGTTATCCAGATGCGTGGAAAAGAACTTAGTGCTCAATTGGGAAAAATGCCATTTCATGGTAGATGAAGGAATAGTTCTTGGCCATAAGATCTCCGCCAGAGGTATAGAAGTTGACAGGGCAAAAGTAGAAGCTATCGAGAAGATGAATTATCCTAAGAATGTGCGTGAAGTGAGAGGTTTTCTTGGACATGTCGTTTTCTATAGAAGATTCATTCAAGGCTTCTCCAAGATAGCCAAGCCCTCGCCTACTTTACTTAAGGAAGACGTTGAGTTCAATTTTGATGAGAGTCGCAAGCAAGCGTTTGAGGAGCTTAAGGATCGCTTTAATCTCTCGCTCCAATTCTTATATCGCTTCCGACCGAACCTCGCTTTTGAGTTTATGTGCGACGATCAAACTATGCAGCTTGGTGTCGCTTTCTGAGACAAAGAATCAAAGGTGAATTTCAGCCGATCTATTACGCCAATCACACATTGAATCCTTCTCAAGTTAACTATACTACTACTTCGAAAAGGAATTATTGGCCGTAGTCTTTGCTATGGACAAGTTTCGTGAGTTACTTGTTAGAGCTCAAGTGATTGTGTGGACTGATCACGCCGCTTATGTATCTCGATGACTAAGAGAGAGGCTAAACCGCCGCTCCATCGTTGGATACCGACCCTACAAGAGTTTGACGCTCAAATTAAAGACAAAAGCGGCGCAAAGAAAACGTAGTTGCGGATCATGTTTCGAGAATGTTAAGTGAGGAAAAGGATGACCCCGATGATATAGATCTTTATTTTCCTCTAGAGAACATTATGCTTATCGACGGTTGTCCTCCTGATGTTCCATGGTATTCTTCCATTGTCAATTACCTTCATGCCCGATATCTCGATCCAGAAAAAGTTCTTCTCTGATTTAAAATCTTTCGCTTGGGATGAACCTTATCTTTTAAGATCTCAGAAATATGGTTTGCTTAGGAGATGTGTTCCGTAATCCGAGCAACATGATATTATTCAAAGAATGCCACAGTGGACCCACTGGGGTCACTTTGGTCCTTGGAAAACCGCTGCTAAGATCTTCCAATCCGGTTTCTATTGGCCTACGATCTTTATGACACGAAGCTTTTGTAAAGCTTGTGATAGATGCCGAGAACCGGTACTGACAAGCGTTTTGACATGCCCTTGAAACCCATCCTAGAATGCGAAGTCTTTGATGTATGGGGCATTGATTTTATGGGACCATTCCCATCATCTTGCGGTAACAAATACATCTTAGTCTCATGAGATTACGTGTCAAAATGGGTGGAGGCTCAAGCCACTCCTCACAATGATCATAAAACGGTCATGAAATTTCTTAAGAAAAACATCTTCGTGAGGTTTGGATGTCCACGTGCCTTGATCAGTGATGAAGGGACGCACTTCTGCAACCGACCCCTAGAGAGAGTCCTTGAAAAGTATGGTGTTCGTCACAAGATTGGCACACCATATCATCCGATGACTAGTGGTCAGGTTGAAAGGAGCAACCAGAGTATTAAGAAGATCCTGGAAAAGACGGTTAACAGTCATAGAAAAGACTGGAGTTTAAAATTTGATGATGTACTATGGGCTTACATGACCGCCTATAAGACTCCTATGGGTACATCTCCATATCAAATGGTTTATGGTAAGCCATGTCATCTGCCAGTCGAGTTAGAACATAGAGCTTATTGGGCTACAAAGTTTCTGAACTTTGATTCCCAATCTTGTGGTAAGCATCGATCGCAATGCAGATTGCATGAATTAGACGAGTTCGGACTCCGTGCCTACGAAAGTGCCAGGATCAGTAAAGAAAAGACAAAACTCCTTCACGATGCTAAAATTAAGAAAAGAGAATTCCATGTAGGGAACAAGTTCTTCTCAGATAATTCCAGGCTACATCTATTCCCTGGTAAGTTAAGGACACGATGGTCCGGTCCCTTTGAAATTCTCCAAATTATTCCTGGATGTGTTTTAGAACTACGCGGTTATGGTGACCAACCGTTTCGAGTGAATGGTCAAAGGTGCAAGTGATTGAGGTCAAGTTAAATTACTAACTCGATGCCTAAATAACCACTAGCAAGTGAACTAGGTTCAATCGCAGTATAGCTAGATAGAGTCGAGGTCGATCCCACAGAGAACCAATTTGTGGATCCTAACTTAAATAGTCAACCTATTTATTTCGTTTGACAAATACGGTCTATGACCAACATAAAGTACGAGAAAAGAAAGACACACTCAAACATATAAACAACATGTAAACACATAACGTAATCAATCGCCCAATTATAACCGTGATCATTTGGATCTAGACAATTTATATGACAACAAAACTCATCAACTATTAACTGCTCATATCTATTTATATTGGCTATGGGAGTCATCCTCTAAGCTTGATGTAGCACCGGTAGTCACTATATCACTGCGGGTATTGTTACGTGACTTCGCCTTTTGGTGCCTCCATCTCATATAACTCACACGCTACTACTCTAAGGATGCCGATATTAACCGTACACCTCGTCCGGGCAACATTCCTTTGGTTAGCGTATTTCCTGAGACGATCACTCAAACCCTGGTCCAACTAACAATTACCAAGTTATAGTCTCATGCTAGTTTACGATCTACGTGTAACAAGGTGCGTGCAATTCCACAATATAAACCTACCTGATAACGCCGAACGTCCAAGATCAATTCCTAAGCCTACCTAAGAGTTTTATATCGGTATTTCCTTTTACACGCTTTAATTAAATTAAGCGAGTGGCGTAGCCATAGCCATACCTACCGAGATAATAAATTCAATTAAGCTAACCTAATCATAAAGACGTGACAGATTAACGGATGAAACATGTTTGACAACTCTCGGTCGACCGAATAGGTGCTCTCGGTCGACCGAGTGACACCTCTCGGTCACCCGAGTGCCTGACTCCCCAGATTTACATCCCCGAATATATTTCTCAGCGTTTCATATACGAATCGGATTTTATAGCGAATCATCAGGACATCATATAAACTAATCTAAATACACGTAAATTAAACACACAGATTCATCCGTAGATATTAGGTAGATGACGTAGGGTATGGGATCCTTATAGACAAGATATCACCACAGCCCTTGTTGAAATAGTGTCCTAAACCCAATCGGGTTGGACCGGATCCGACCGGGTCGGATCATTTCTACTATTTCTTTGTGTTTATACATATATTAAATGGCTTTTATGTTGTCATATATATGTTCTTTTAAAGAACCAATTATGAATTGTTATATGATAACGTCCTTAGTATTAAACTATGATAGAGAAACCATGATAGGCGATTATGGTTGATGAGATCTCTAATCACTTTAATAAGTTTGATACTTAAATGTCTCTAGGCTGATGTACTATTAAATAGGGCATTGATAGTATAAACAGACTAGCATGTATTAGATGTCTTCTGTCTTTAGGGCAGGGATAGATCTCGTCTATCGAAGTGTAGAGACACTTGGACCGTATGCGTGGGCGTGTATTAGAAATGCGTGACGTTAGATCGACCTTTACTTACACGGATAAGTGTCACACTATGTGGCGGTTGTGTAATTATCCTTTGGACCGGAGTCTTCATGGCATCACGGTGTGGATTGTCATGCTTTGACACTATTGAGGTTTCCCCTAGCCACGGGGCGATCATGCGGTAGTGATTGGGTATGATATTGAAGCATGCGGAGTATACATGATTGGTCGTCCGGGAATCGCGTATCCTATGATTGGGATCGAATATCCGAAATGGCCTTCTTATAAGGAATGTCTTACTCTCGTGAATCTTTGCAAAGTGGGAGTAAACGAGTTACTTCGAGAGAGCATGATATCCAGATTATAAGATACGGTCGTTGATGTTTTGACACTCGACTAACGATCGTATGGATATTATTACAAATGATAGGATTGTAAGTTACACGGTAAATCAAGCTTTCACATGAAAGGTAGTAGTCATTGCATTTGACTCTTCCGATGATTGGGGGTCACGGTGTGTTGCTAGACGCTATCCCGTGATCGTTAGGCATGAAGGGCATTTTCGTAATTTGCACTTTGTGTCTACGGCCAATATATTCGGAAGCCTATCGGGTCACACACATAAGAACATCTAGCCGGATTAAAATGTGGTTATAGTTGATAACCAAATAAGGAAAGAATTTATCTCGAGACTATAAATGTTATAGTGGTAAATTAATATGGTGGTATTTATTTATTATGAATAAATTAAATACAAGATATTAATAATATTGTATTAATTAAAGAATATTCCGGAAGCCAATATTTGGCTATATGGGGCGCCACATTGAAGTGTATAAGATACACTTGGATTGTGTGAATTTAATTAATAAGATTACTAAATATTAATATAAGATACCTAGTTCTAGCTTACTGATTTATCATCTATATTAGAAATGGATAATTTCTTAAATAAACTAAGTATTATTTTTTCACAAAAATGGTATGTAAAAATAAATTTACTAATCAATAATTCTTATGTATATATCTAAATTACATGCGGCTCAATATTTGTGTGCATGTCACACGTGAATGTCAAGTTGGCATGTTTGAATATTTGGATATTAATATATTTATTTGTGTAATATATATATATGATATATACATACGCCAGAAATTGATTTATGGTAATATAATAAAAGATAAATATTGTCAATATTAGATTTTGACAATATCTTGGGAATATTCAATATAAGATATTGATAATATCCTGATTTATTTAATATAAGATATTATAATAAATGAGATAAATCAATCAATTATATTTTCCTTATTTTATTGGGAAAGGTTTTCTTCTCCTCCACTCTGAAGATGGCGCCACCTACACTATAAATAAGAGGTGGGTGTCAAGCTTCTTTTTATCAAACACAATTCCAAGAACTAATAGTTCTTGTGTAAAATAGAGCATCCTATGTAGAGTTTGAGAGAGGGGAAAGGGCGGTCTAAAGAACCGGAGTTTTCCAATAGCAATCCATGATGGGATTCCGGCGGTGTTCGTGTGGACTAGCGGTAGAGGCCGAACGCAGGGCTCTCTATGCAGAACTACTCTCCTTAGACGGTCAAAGCGTCGATTTTATAGATCAACCAAGGTAACCACCGCCTACTACTTGTTTGTTTATTGTTTAAACGCGAAGTCGATCCTGGTTAAAAGGAAATAAAATTTTAAATTCACTGCGTTCCCGCAGATTTCCTAACAAAGGTATCGAGAGAGAGCTTCGAGCTTAAGCAATAAGCATGTTATTTTATGTAGTTAATTTTATCGCTTTTAAATCTCGTAATTAAAAGATGAAAGATTTTAGATTCGCAAAAACCGATACACGAAAAAGAATAAAAAAGGGATTGGGTGGTGCTCGGCCGATCAAGGCGGCGGCACCACCACCGTCTGGCGATCGAGCGTCGGCGGCGGCACTTTATGGTCGCCGGCCATGCGGCCGCTGGCGAGTCTCTTTCTTTTGTTTTGTGTATTTTGTGTTTCTATATGGTTCATGGTTGTGATTGGTAATTGCTTTGTTTAGTTGTGTCATATGGCTAACCAATTGCTCAAATAGTTTACATCGGGATGCCACATGGCATTAAAATAATAATGGCCTTCCAAATATTTGATTTGGAATAGCTTAGCTCAAGCCACTTCAAAATTTTGATTTTGGAAAGTGGCTGCGCCTAAACTAAAATTATTTGGCCTTTCCAAATATTTGATTTGGAATGGGCCTGAGCTCTTTCAATATTTGATTTGTAAAAGTTTGCAGGCTGCAAGCCACTTCCAAAATTTTGATTTTGAAAAGTGGCGCCAGTAAAGCCAAATTTGGTTTAGAAACCAAAGCGTCCCTTTTGATTAATCGAATCAAAAGAAAGAAAAAAAAGAGAAATAATTTTAATTTTGATTTATTTTGGAATAGTTCTAATTTATTAAAATTAAAATTAAAATCGTTTAAAATTAATCGTTAATTTTATTTCGATTAAATCATTTAATTAATTAAATGTTAATTAGTTAATTGATTGGATAAAATTATTTAATAGATTAAATGTTAATTGATTAATTAAGACGCAAGTAGTTAAATTTTAATTTTATCTTTTTCATAAGATTTTATTGTATGGATTAGATATAGTAGATATAATATGATTATATGGACCCCGATCGATCATGACTCGACCGATAGGATAGATGTGAATGATTTAATTTTTCTGTTGGTTTAAAAATTGTCTGAGCCGTTATGAAGAACGTGACCAAGTTTATTTTTCTGCATTTATCTCATTCCGCGTTGACTCTCAGTGTGGTGGGTGTATTTATTTTATTAGATAGAATTAAATGTAACAAGAATGGAGCGTAAGATGGAGACCAAAGAAAGAAGAATAAAGATCTCATTGGAGAATGGCGCATTAAAGATCCTATTGGCGGTTGCAAATTACCCTTAGATTGTGACCAGCGGGTTTCGTCGGTTTGTATTCGAACCGCACTCTAGAAAAAGTCCATGATCATACCGGTTACTTTACGCATTTATTTATTTTGTGCTTGTATTTATTTTATATGATCTGATAGATGCATGACTAGGCACGATCTAGATAAATGTGTAGGATTTGTATCTATAGAGATAGATATATTTGATGAGACCATGATTAAAATTAATTAAGTGAATTAATTTACTAAAATACTTCCACAACAAAAATCAAGTCGAAATATTGTCTCCCAATATTATAACGACGGTGAAGAGCCTGTGTTCGGATCCAACTGATCGACCACACGCCGGGAGTTGACCTACCTCGGTATATCGTCGTTATTGAGATATGATCGTATGAGATCTCGTGAATATTGGGTTATGACTTGACTAGAGTCTTTCGGTGATTGGCCACCGCCGAGGGCCGTCGACTTTAGAGACAAGGGGTTGACTAACACATAGTGATGTGTATCGCCAAAGAGTTGACTAGTCAACCACTGAGAATCACATAGAGATGTGAATGGTAAAGAGTTACCTACCTATCGAAATTATCTTGGTTGATCGACCACCGCCGGGAATCGAGGTAACTAGATGGGATCTCAGCCACTAAAGAATTTTGAAAAATTCTTGAAAGTCAATTGGAAGTAGTTGACTAGTGGGAGCAAAATCATAAACCAAAAGACCATTTTTGATTTTGCGTGTATAAACAACAACACTCTTTTATTTTCATTTTATGTTGTAGTTTTAGCAAACTTTATATTTATGTTTTTCTCGATTAGTAAAACCAAATTATGACTGTTACCTTTTGAGAAACGTTCTCAAGTATGGTTAAGTAATTTTAATCCTTTTAAAATAAGCAATGACACGAGCAATCCCGTTATAGTAGTTAGAGACAAGGAGACTACATATTTGATGGAGTACTCCAAGACTTTAATTATTATTGAAAAGCGGAAGCTCATGGCATTGAATACGATCCAATATGATCATTCACCATATGATGACAATTAATTCAAGCGTTGGATAAGAATGACCACTCTAATTTTGGAAATGTTGTTTTCAAAATTGTAAGATTTAAGTATCGACTTAATTCTATCATTGCTTAAAAGTTAATTAAATAGTTAATGTTTTAAATACGATTTAAAAGGTTAAATAAACTATTTAAATAAACATTAGATTTTCTTTATGAAAGGAAATCAAAGACATAGCTGTTGTGATTTTTCTTAAGTCTTATGAAGACTACACTAAGAAATATTTACAAGTGCCTGAAGGATTAAAAGGGAAATTTAGGGCATGTGCTTAAATAGAGAACTTATTGAAGTTTCTATTATAGGCAAGTGAGTTGAGATAAATCTATCTAAGTTCAAGTCAACTCTTAGATATATGATATCTTGCAAGTGTGATTAAATTAGAAAGATTAAATACAGATATGGAAGGTGAAGCAAACGTTGTAACACTTACCATATTCTGGATCTAGTAAACTGATAAGGGAACTAAATAAATGTTATTATGTTCCGGTTCTTATGAAGAACATGCTTTCAGTTATTTGTTAGGATTTAGTAGACATATTCAATTGTAAAGAATAAATGTTATTCCGATAAAGTTGGAAGGTCACTGAATCTAACATACTAGATTGATGTCACTATACAGTTGATATATGTGATGAGATCTCAACTAAATATTTGTATGGCTGTTATCCTTAATATTTGTGGTTGTTCTAGACATAATCTCTCCGGGGGAAGCGTGTAATTAAACGCGTCATTCGATGATGTTGAACCATATGATTATGAAACATGTGGTAATACGTATCTTACCTAAAGATGAATAAAATACCCTTTTATGAAAAGGTTGTAAAATCTAGAAAAATTGTCTGAAGCCTAAACATACCGATGTTTGTTGGCTTATGACAATTAATGCCACAAATAATTGTTCGTTAAATCTCTATGACTATTTTTACAAATAGTCAAGTGTACTCAGTGAAGTGCATAACTCGGAAGCCCGAAAAGTTTGAGCTAGTACGAATATGAGATTGATGAGCTACTTAGGAATTAATCTTCAATTGGATTGAAGTAATTAATACCTGGAGGGTGTTTCAGAAGTCGTCTGAAAAGGAATAAGATTCTCCCTTGAAGGATACCATCTTTGGGATACGCAATTAGATTGTGTTCCCAAAATGGAAATAACACTTTATATGATAAAGGTGTGACGCAAGCCATGCGATGTATCCCTTACCCGTTTCGGGATAGTGCCCTTATACTTAACTTAGTTCCAAAGAATAAAGGTTGAATAAATTCCATATTAGATATGGAAGAGGATAATGTCGAATCTATCTTAACCGATGATTTGAATTTTCATAGGCAAAGTCGAAAAGGCTTGGAGCCTAGTACGACATATGCAACTTTGTGGAATATCTTAGCAAGTCGCTAGATATTATTTACTTGACCACGGAGCAAAATGTTTGTCTCCAAACATGTCTGTCTTCTAGAGGAAGTGTTTCTTCCAAAAGAAACAAAGTGGGAGTGAATCGAGATCTCAAAAGAGTTTGAGAACCACAAAGATATATTCAACCATGGGAACGTGAGCGAGCACGCCATATAACGATGAGGTGTAGAACATTGCTCGGTGCACACAAAAGTTCTCAGAAGTCATGCAGATAACCTCAAGCCCAAAAGGGCTACTGGTATTTTCATCTTGAAGAATGAATGTCTCACGACTTGTGAAAGAATGTTTGAAAGGCAAGATTGAGAGATATGGCTAGAGCCATAATATCTGAATTAGTTCATCGGTGACAACCAGGTTGTGAACCTAGTATGTCTTACCTGAGGAATGTCCCAGTGAAGGCCGAGAGCGATTCTATTCGGACTATGCTTGTTGTAACTTCAGATCATGGCTATATGATAGTGTTGAAGACGTTGGGAAAACAAATCGATGTTCATAGACGATAACATGATATGTGAGCCCACGAGATCCATTTATGGACTCAAACAAGTTTCTCTAGACAATTTCTTTGTTTGATAATCAAAAGAGTTTGATTTAGTCAAAAGAAGGATATGCCCAATGTGCAAGATGGATAGTGGGAGTGTGTTATGATTTTTGAGCATGGTATTAGATATCTATCTCGAGAATTATCACCCCATGTCACAGTCAATTAATGTTTGGTAGTTCAAGGTCTTTGTGAAAGCACTTGGATTAGCAGTTCTTGTTTTAGAAATAAGAATCTATAGCGATAGATTTAACTGCTGTTAGATTATAGTTTACTTATATAGATGTGATGCTAAAAGAAGTTTAGCATAGATCGCAAGATCTATCTGTGTTAGGACGTTGGTCCTAAAGATGAGGTGAAAGATGATGCTTATGGAAGGTTTCCTTCGCTACCACGATAGAAACCATCATAGAGGTAATGCCAGATATTCATAGTCCATGAATAGTCATGAGCAAGTATGAAAGTAAATCTGGTGAATGTCGAGAATATCCTTAAACAAGTTAAGGAAAGTTTCCTAGTTTATCGAAACTTGGAATTAAATAAACGTAAATGTACAGACGTATATCCTGAGTCTTATGAAGGCGAGTGGGAGCTACTGTCTGGGTTTGCAGTCACTTTGATTAAGTGATACAGTGAGCTGGAAATGTTCTTAGCTATGGGTCATCAGAAATTCTACAACTAGGCCAAAACACAGTAGTGCCTTAGTAGCGCGGCGGAGCAAAGATACATGGATCTAGAAGGTTCATTCATGAACCTTATACGGTTCTTCCACCTTTTCAGTATAGGCGATATAGTAAGTGGATTCATTGCTTGAAGCAAGGACCGGTCTCGTCGAGAGATTCGTGTGTGTGTTGAGGCGTGTTCCTTTGACTTGATCATATGGAACATGATATGAAGATAGTCTGAGTCCCCACGGATAGCGATCCGTTTATGGCTAGTATTGGGTTGCGTATTGCATGAGATTCTTGTGTTTCAACTTGGTCTTGTGTGTGCGAGTGATTGGTTTTAGGCCAAGTGGGAGATTGTTGAAATAGTGTCCTAAACCCAATCGGGTTGGACCGGATCCGACCGGGTCGGATCATTTCTACTATTTCTTTGTGTTTATACATATATTAAATGGCTTTTATGTTGTCATATATATGTTCTTTTAAAGAACCAATTATGAATTGTTATATGATAACGTCCTTAGTATTAAACTATGATAGAGAAACCATGATAGGCGATTATGGTTGATGAGATCTCTAATCACTTTAATAAGTTTGATACTTAAATGTCTCTAGGCTGATGTACTATTAAATAGGGCATTGATAGTATAAAAATGACTAGCATGTATTAGATGTCTTCTGCTTTTAGTAAGCGGGATAGATCTCGCTCTATCGAAGTGTAGAGACACTTGGGTATGACGTGGGCGTGTATTAGAGAATGCGTCGTTAGGTCGACCTACTTACACGGATAAGTGTCACACTATGTGGCGGTTGTGTAATTATCCTTTGGACCGGAGTCTTCATGGCATCACGGTGTGGATTGTCATGCTTTGACACTATTGAGGTTTCCCCTAGCCACGGGGCGATCATGCGGTAGTGATTGGGTATGATATTGAAGCATGCGGAGTATACATGATTGGTCGTCCGGGAATCGCGTATCCTATGATTGGGATCGAATATCCGAAATGGCCTTCTTATAAGGAATGTCTTACTCTCGTGAATCTTTGCAAAGTGGGAGTAAACGAGTTACTTCGAGAGAGCATGATATCCAGATTATAAGATACGGTCGTTGATGTTTTGACACTCGACTAACGATCGTATGGATATTATTACAAATGATAGGATTGTAAGTTACACGAATGGCTTGCTTCACATGAAAGGTAGTAGTCATTGCATTTGACTCTTCCGATGATTGGGGTCACGGTGTGTTGCTGTAGACGCTATCCCGTGATCGTTAGGCATGAAGGGCATTTTCGTAATTTGCACTTTGTGTCTACGGCCAATATATTCGGAAGCCTATCGGGTCACACATGTAAGAACATCTAGCCGGATTAAAATGTGGTTATAGTTGATAACCAAATAAGGAAAGAATTTATCTCGAGACTATAAATGTTATAGTGGTAAATTAATATGGTGGTATTTATTTATTATGAATAAATTAAATACAAGATATTAATAATATTGTATTAATTAAAGAATATTCCTAAAGCCAATATTTGGCTATATATATAAGCCACATTGAAGTGTATAAGATACACTTGGATTGTGCAATTTAATTAATAGTATTACCAAATATTAATATAAGATACCTAGTTCTAGTTTACCAGATTTATCATCTATATTAGAACAGGATAATTTCTTAAATAAACTAAGTATTATTTTTTCACAAAAATGGTATGTAAAAATAAATTTACTAATCAATAATTCTTATGTATATATCTAAATTACATGCGGCTCAATATTTGTGTGCATGTCACACGTGAATGTCAAGTTGGCATGTTTGAATATTTGGATATTAATATATTTATTTGTGTAATATATATATGTGATATATACACATGTGTAAATTGATTTATGGTAATATAATAAAAGATAAATATTGTCAATATTAGATTTTGACAATATCTTGGGAATATTCAATATAAGATATTGACAATATCCTAGATTTATTTAATATAAGATATTATAATAAATGAGATAAATCAATCAATTATATTTTCCTTATTTTATTGGGAAAAGGTTTTCTTCTCCTCCACTCTAGAAGATGGCGCCACCTACACTATAAATAAGAGGTGGGTGTCAAGCTCTTTTGTACAACACAATTCCAAGAACTAATAGTTCTTGTGTAAAATAGAGAGCATCCTATGTAGAGTTTGAGAGAGGGGAAAAGGGCCGGTCTAGCAACCGGAGTTTTCCAATAAAGCAATCCATGATGGGATTCCGTGCGTGTCGCTCGTGTGGACTAGCGGTAGAGGCCGAACGCAGGGCGGCTCTATGCGTAACTACTCTCCTGGAGACGGTCAAAGCGTCGATTTTATAGATCAACCAAGGTAACCACCGTCTACTACTTGTTTGTTTATTGTTTAAACGAAGTCGATCCTGGTTAAAAGGAAATAAAATTTTAAATTCACTGCGTTCCCGCCACAGATTTCCTAATGACCCTAACGTCATATCCTAGATCTACATCATCTAGAGATGAATAACTACTCAAACAATCAAAGCATAATTGGGAAATTGATTACTAAAAAGAAAACAAGATGAAGAACTAGGGCTTACATGTTGCACCCTTAGCTCCTCCACAAGCCTTATTTGCTTTTATGTTTTTATGAATGAATATTGGTGAATGCCTAATAAAAAATACAAAGGACTTGTGTTTATATAGAGCCTCAGCCGTCATAGAAAACCGACTTAAAATGCCGACACTCTGAACCCTAACCGACTCAAATAATGTGCCGAACTTCTTCTGGATTATAGGCCCACTCGGTCGACCGAATGCATAGGCTCGGTCGACCGAGCCTTACACGCTCCTGGGCTTTCTTCATCTTTTATCTTGGGCTTTCTTAACTCGTCCGTGATCCATCAAAGCTTCTCCGAAGTCCATCCTTGTGCTCCCAAGTGAGTTACTACAAATATAACATGAAGTACAGTCTGTAATATCAAATAATATAATAAAACCTCTTAATACATCATAATGAATCGTAACTCTCGGCATATGCAAATTAAGCGTATTACGACTTATTATTACTCTATTATAGCTTCTTTAAACTAGAATCGGGGATAAAGGTCATAGAATAACGGGCACAAAATGACCGTTATCAGCAAGCACTATATTGGTGAGCCTAAGGAGAAGCCTTTGATTGTCCGTTTCCTCGATATCCTCGGGTGTGGTGCTACAAAAGTCAAAGAATTCGATGAGTTTTCATCCGACCTGTTTTCGAGGGATGGCGGTAGTGGTCAATCAAGAAGTTCTAGGTAGTAGTTGGGATATGGAAGAGTTTGAGAGGGAGCGTCACCAAACGTCATCGAAGGCTCGAGAGAATGAAGAAGTCAACCATGGGAAGTTTAAGCGTGTTTGAAAGCTATTAAAGGTTTTACCCCATGTGTAAAAATCTTTGTTTCGCAGCCCAAACCGCTAATCAAAGTCTAGACGAGGTAGTGGTGGCGGAGAAAAGTCAAATGGCCCGATCCAGTGAGCTTAAATAAAGGTCGAGCTAACGACATTAACCAACAAACACCACCAGGGGGCAACCTAGATATCGTTATATTAGTTGTTTTTGTTTTGCTTCGTAGTTTTAGTATTTAAGTTTTAGTATTTCATTTAGTTTACTAAGTTTTTAGCCTTATTAAGTTTTGTTTTTTTTTCACGATTAGTTGTGCTTTCTAGATATGGATTTGAGTTCTATCGAGGAGTTACCTTTCCTTAGGAGGATCCCACTTATTATCGTAGACGATGGACCGGGAGGGACTATAGTGTTGCACGTAGACTTTGATATTAGTATCCGCGTCAAGACTGCCACCTATGTTCTTATTGTTCCCATTGTTCGGGAGGTGGAGACTTCACTACTTGAGGAGTTACAGGAGGCTCTAGGGCGTCCGTATTACCACGATCCTCAATGATCCGATCTTGACGTGATTTAGCGCTAGTCTTTGCAGTTTCGAACATTTTCGAGGTGTTGATGTAGCGGTGAGGACTGGGTTTACAAGATGAGTATGACTTCCTCCGGCGATTGACATGCTCCGCCGCCTTATTCGAGTGATAGATTGGTCGGCCATTTACGATGACTAGCGTTCTTAGGTTGTTTCGTCGAGCCAACGACGTAAAACAAAAAGCGCTTAGGTGGGAGGCAACCCAACTGCTTTTCTATTTGTTTTTACATACTTTCTAGTAATTTTATGTACTTCGTTGATTTTCATTTGTATTTTTGGAGTTTTATTTAAGTTTAATGAGAAAATGCAAGTTTGAATTTAAATTGTATGCAATTTCATTATTTTTGCATTTTTTCGTTTTGGGCGCCCGTCCAGTTGGCTGGGACGTCCGTCCCACCACGCACAATTTGTGAACGAGCGTCCAAAATTCTTGGGCGCCCGTCCAAATCCTCCTTCCAACTCAGACGTGTTTTGGGCACTGGGCGCACGCGTCTGCAAAACCAGGCGCCCGTCCGGTTCATGTGATCCCAAATGAACGCCCGTCCAAGATCATGGGCGCCCGCCCGGCCTGCATCTATATATACCCCTGCTTTCCAATTCTTTATTCACATCGAAAAATTTGAAAGGCAAACCCGACTTTTGCCCTCCTTTTGCCCTAAAATCCTTGTTTCTACACCAAATTGGGCGCCAAAGTCCCACAAGCAGCTCTCAATCCCCTCTTGTCGATTTTCCACTCCAAATCCTCCAACAAACAACCATTAATTCGATTCAGTAATATAGTTGGTGCGACTGTTTTGAAGAAAAAATTGATTTTTGGGTTCAATTTGGCATTGTTTGGACTTCTAATCCGTTTTATCATCAGCCCATCATCATATTTGGTAAGATTTTGTAAGCTTTCCTAGATTATTGCACGTTTTTTTTTTGAGTCGATCTTCTGAGTCGATCGTTTTATAGAATTTTCTCTTATTTGTTTTTCTTTCTTGTTCTGTGGTGATCCGGGATGTTGATGGATGATGTTGGATGGTCTCAGATTCTTTGTTTTGTTGTGGTTTGGTTTTGGATTGTTTGGGAAATCCCGCTTGGACGTTAAACGGGTGTTTTTGCTTGAATTTGGATTCGGATTGTTGGTTGTTTAGTCTTAGTTTAAAATGGTGCACAAACAGTTCGAAACGGCATGGTAAGGGGTAGCTAAGGAACCTCGCCAAGAAGAAGAAGGGTGTGGACCCCACTTTAGTCAATCCCAACCAGGGTATTCGTGACGGGGAGCGTCGAGAATCCTCTTGAGGTCAATCTAGAGTTCCTTTCTGGGATGAGCCCTGAGTCCAGGTCTCAAACTCGATGATGAGCCGTTAGTGAGGATGCGGACTAGGGTGACAGAAGCTCGGGGTGAGCAGGTGCACAATGAGCCTGAGGGAGATGAGCCGGCTAGACAGAGAGTGAGACCCGCTATCCCTATTCCCTTTGCTCGTAGATTCATCAACCCTAAGGCGATGGAGGTCTATAATAAGCATTATCTCACGAGGACGATGTTGATCGAAAGGCGAGCCGTCCTTGAGCCTCGGTTGATCCCTTATTTGTCAAGTTATTGAGGATAGGAAGTGGGAGCTTTGATGGTAACCCCGCGGACCCGGTTAATGCTACGTTAGTCCGTGAATTTTATGCCAATTGTTCGGAGACAGATTTGGCAACCCAGGGTGGTCACCGTTCGGGAGTTAAGGTTCCATTTACACCGGCGGTTATCAATGGGAAATACGGATTAGATACTTTTGAGGGCTTGGACTACAAGGAAGCGATCAAAGCTAAACAGGATGCCGGTGAGGATCCGTTGGAGGAATTACGGATGTTGGTATGCCCGGAGGTACCGTGGACACTTAGGCCGGGTGGAGATAGGAAGGAATTGATAAATACGAGGATTGGAAGGTCCAGTGTCGGTTTATCCAGAACAGGTTGTTGCCTAAGAACAACCTGACTCACTTCCACATTGGTGACCTTGGGATGTTGTATGCCTTGAACTTCAAGCTCAATGTGGATGTCGGGCAAGCGATTTTCGACGAGGTGGCCATGAATCAGAAGGTGTATACTCGGTGCTTGATATGTCCACATTTGATCCACGGTCTTTGTCAAGATGCTGGAGTTCCCGAGTACAAGACCGACCACAAACCAAAGAATCCTAGGTTCTTGCAGAGGGAAAGAGTGAAATCTTCGGGTCAGCCTGAGACTGAGGCTGAGGTGGCACGTGAGCCTGGTTCTTTTTCGCACCGCCGACCATCCCCTTCCTACTTTATCTCCTTCATGCGGATGAGGCTAAGTATGGGCAATGTGCGCGGCGGAATCAGGCCGAGAGGACATCGGGGCGTCTCGAACAATATTTTGACTATTTTGAAATGTATGAGTGATGGCCGGCAGCCGAAGGACGACAAAATCTTCGAGCCGAGCACCATGGATTATATCTATTCTGATGCGGTTGAGCAGGCCATTGCGGATGTTTTGGAGGACTCTGAGTCTTCTTCGGATGAGGAGCAGCCTGATGCCCCTGCGGGTGCTGTACCTCCGGCTGATGATTCTACGGCTCCGGGGCAGTCATGATTTTAGTTGTTTATTCTCAATCTTGATTTGTCCTAAATACTGTGATTGTATATTTTGCTACATCTCATTACGTGATTCGTTGTATTTTTGATATTGCTACTGTTTATTTTTCCGACTGGATCATGTAAGCCATAAGGCATCCGTACCTTCGTTTTTACTATGTTTCAACGTTTGGATGTATTGAATGCTTTATCTTTTGGTATTACTCGTTTTTGTATCTCATTTCATTCTGGTATCGTTCCCCGTTTTCCCCGAGATGTTTCCGTGTTTGTCCAGTAGTGCAGGTATAATTCTAGCGATTTTGTCAAGAGGCATTGTACGATTACACGTTCTCAGTATCACTATGTAGGCTCCGGCCTGATGGACGGTTCGTGTATCGGTTTAAATCAGCTAAGTCTTTTACCTTTTCTTTCGTTTTGCACAACATGAGGACATGTTGATCTTTAAGTGTGGGGGAGGGGATGATTTGAAATGTATCTATTCGTTTGCTCACTTCGTTATGTTTCTATGCAAAATGAGCTAAATTTTTCGACATTTTTGTTTTTGTTTTGTCCCGAGTAGGCAGTTCAATTCAATGTTCGTTATTTTTATAGTCATCCAAGCTATATATCATATGTTTGATAAGTTAGTTGTTTCACCTGAGATCTATTTTTCACGAGCCATAGTAAATGATGAGCTAATTTATAAAGTTATACCCCTTTTCGACGAGTGATTTCTGATTTTCTTATAAGTCATGTGCTTAGTGCTACGTATATATCTTGAGACTTATGATAGTTTGTATTTAGATCCGGAGTATGATATACTGTGAATATCTAAGGTTTGAGTGTGATAAGTAACACGTAACTTATTGTCAAGTGAAAAGTTAAAAAATATGTGGTAATTTGGGTGTGTCGGAAGCTAGTCGATGATTTGAGTGCGGTAGGGCATTATCTCGAAATGTCCTATACCACTATGATGGCTAAAAGCTCACGACAGTCAGAAAAAGCTGCCTTATGATTGGAGTAAGGTATGGTATATCTCGAATATCCTATTCTGCTATGACAGTGCAATAGCTCATTCTGATGTGTGTTTAAAGTGCAATAGTTAAATCAACTAAAGAATTGGTATGAAATGAATGAAAGACTAAGTTATCGCTCTATCTTATCCCAAAGATAAACCGATTGATATGTTTGTAGGGATTATCCTCTGAGTATTTCGTAAAGGCCCTGTGATATGTTCGATCATCTTTTTCGGATATGTCACGCTTGTGGGTACACCTTATGAGTGTCATTTATTGCTAGTCTATGAGGGGGTATTAGCTAGTTTTGCTTTGAGTTTCTCAAGTTTGGATTTAGTGGAAGTTTTCTATGGCTTTGCACACACACAAGGCGAAACCTCTCGATTTATTGGATCTTTGATATATCGTCTGAGATGTCTATCTTTTTTCCGAGCCTTGACTTCCGTTTTGTTTTGCTCGGGACGAGCAAAATCTTAAGTGTGGGGGAGTTGTTAGGGGTGAATTTATACGATTTATAACGCTATATTCTATGATATTTCCTTCAGATTCGTGATAATTTGCATTAAAACGAGTGTTTAATAGATTTATTAAGCAAATGAGGTTTTAAAATGAATTATTCACAAAATTGGTTAATTATGGTATTTTAATTGTGATTTTTATGATTATTTGGATGATATTACATTTTGCGATGTTTTAATGTGTTATAGTACATGTTTGGTGCTCAAATATTGATCAAAAAGAGATACGAGTCGAATTTCATTGATGACAAAAGATAATGATGATTTGATTTGATAAAAGAGATAGAGATGAAGAAATCAAGATGAAGTCGACTCTGGGATCATGCGTTTCAAAGATCTTGAATCAAGCGCCCCAGAGTGGACGGGCGTTTGACATCCTGGGACGGCGTCCCAGAGGAACTTTTACATTCAGAAGATTAGATTTTTCCTGGACGAAGCGCCCAATTTAAAGAAGGACGGGCGCCTGATCCACTTCGGCCCGACTTGAAGAAGTTTACACAAGATGGACGGGCGTTCACCCTTTCCGGACGGGCGTCCGAACGCCGACTTAGCGAACCGACTGAAATTCTATATATAGTCATGCGGTTTTCTCCACACAAATCATCATATATTCGAACCCTAAACCCTGTGGGCGGCTAAGTCTGCGTTTTTCCTTAGTTTACAAACGCTTTTCTTTAGATTCTTTTATGCACTTTTATTCTAAACAATTCGAGTTTCAAAGAGGATGCTAAGAGGCTAGACTTCTATTGAACAAGCGTTGTGAAGCCATCCAATCAACAATTCAGTTTTGTTCTTGATTATCTTGTGAGTATTTTAATTCAAGTTGTTTCTTTATCATGTTTTTCATGTTGTTATGCAATTTATATCGAAAGATCGTTGCATGTTGATTGCTTATTTGATGAAAATCATGCTAGACTTTAGATCACCGTGATAAAGAATAGATATTTGATCTAATTAACGAGAGTTATTAGGTTAGATTTCTAGGTTAGAAATTGAGAGATTTCACACCTTGATTTGAAAGCATTAATCTTTAGATCGAAAGATAGAAGATTGATAGGAGAACTTGTCTAAGAAATTAGGGAGTTCATACCGTGGTTAGGTGAATCACAATTTGGTTAAAAATCACGAGATAATCTAGATCGAAATTGATAGTTGTAGGATCGGTGGATCAATTGCTTGTTCATTCAGAAATTATTAATTAAAACCCTTTGAATTTGAATTGTTTAGCTTAGTAGTCTTTTATTGCATATTAGGTTTAGTTTAGTTTAAATTGGTTCGCAGCTATATTTTCCTGGCTTTAGATCTCGATCTTCTCATCGCTTCGTTTGTTATCTTCCTTGTGAATTATTTATCGCTTTTCATATCTGCTTAGTTTAGTAATCGTGACATAGGTTAGTTAGTTAAACAAAAACTAGGGTTAGCAATCGCCAGTTCCCCGTAAGATCGACCCGGTATCAACCTCTTTACTACGATCCTTGCACTTGAGGTATATCGGATTTTATTTATTACTTGTTTACTTTCATTAGGAAATCCGTAACATGCAGAATTTATTGTTGAAAAAGGAACGACCGACCCCCATGTTTCCAAAAGCCAGTAGTAATCTTTTTTTATTTTATCAAAAACAGCAACACGCCACCACCAGTAGGCTTCGTATGATCCAACCGTCTGAATCAAGATGGTATATATGCTGGGACAGATCAGAGACTTCAGGTCCAAAATTGACACCTACTTCTGGCTGCAAAGAAGAAGCTGAAACACCATATATCAGATTTGATAGGAAAGACTGCAATGTTTTAGCATTGGCATTAGACAAGTCATTCCCACTCCTTTTCAGCTAAATAAATTTAAGAGATAGGATCAATAAAAATCTCTGTTGATTTCTCCATACTGGTAATGTTCAGGGTACCGCCCCTGTTTCCACACCATTTATGATCCTTAAATCACTCCATCTTAATTAACTGCATGATTTCTCCAAGAATTTCAATGAAAGAAATCGAATACTTAAAATCACCTGCTGCTATCATTGTTTATATAGCAGTAAACATCAACAGAACTTAGATATGTACATGAGAAAAGCACCAGATATACGGTGTGATCTGTACGGCATACACGGCATTTCTCATTTCACAGCACCAGCACCACCCCGGCCATACACCGTAACAATATGGCATCTCATACAACAGCTCCATAATGCACATCTTTACCACTCAATTATTGGCCTCATGCGTTTTCTAAAACTGCCTACCCATGTTTAATCAACAAAATAAAAAATAAATTCCCTAAACTTCATCCAAAAGCTATTCCTGGGTTACTCCACTAATCATTGATAAATCCATCACATAAAATTTACATAGCACAACACACAATACGATTAATTTAGACTTTGGCAATGAAATGACAACTTCCTATCATTGTACAAGACATACAATTAACAAAATGATGATGCAACAAGCTGGGATCTCAATATCCTGATATCATATCAGCTATAAAATATAAAAGAAAAAAAAAACAATTGAAGCTTACGACTGAAAGAGGCCTCAGATTTAAGTAATTAAAGCAATATCACCATACAAGATTCCAAATATTAGATTTAAGCAGCAGACCAAAACCAATTCATGCAGAGATCCGCATCAAACGAACTAGTTCCACAAGCCTAAAGATTCATACCTTTAACAAGATCAGTTCACGTAATTTGCTTGCGAAAAAGAGATGAATTGCCTAAAAGAGAACAAGTATACGAATCTGGTTCAATCCCATGAATTAACATTTCCTCCAAAAGCAACTTTACTCCAAAAGGAGACATTGAACAATTGGATTATACGTGAAACTGTTAGGATAACAACCACATTCTCTCATTTTAGTTAGAAGCTCTTTGGCATCCTCCAACAACCCTTCTTCACAGAGTCCTTTCATCATGGCATTAAATGTTCTAACATCGCTCCAGGCCTAAAGAAGGGAGTTTGTCTAACAGATTTCGAAATGAAGATAATTTATGTGCTTCACATAATCCTTTAATAACAATGAGTATATGTTTGCTATGTTTAAAGAAGCGTTGTTAATCTCCAGCTCACATAACAATGTGTGCGCTCGAGACAAAGCCATTTTCACATAAGCCGTCAAGCCAAATGCAATAAGTGAAGCTATTTGGACTCACTCCTTGAGATTGCATCTCGCCGATTAACTTTCTTGCATCAAAGACATCTACCACCTTCAAATAATCCTTGTACCATAGTGTCAAGGTAACAACATCACATTTCATGCCTTCATTAGAAATTAATTTGAACAACTCAAGTAGGCAACGTCTACATTCCTTTCTTGCAATGCCCGTTGAGCAATATGTCAGAACTCTCAAGGTTAGGTTGACATCCTTGATCTACCATGATCTGTAGGACTTGATGAGCTTTGTCCATCTCACCTTGCAAGCATCCATCCATTAGTGCATTGTAAGTGACTACGTTGGGACGCACACCCCTTTCGACCATGTTTTTCAACATATCCTCTGCCTCTTCAACCCAACCTTCTTTGCTAAAAGCATCCACGAGTATACTAAAGGTAAACACGTCAGGGTATATTCTCATATTTGCCATTTCTGCCATTAAATTAGTGACCTCTTTCCATCTACCGAAATTGCAAAGCCCTTGTATCACTGAACTATACGTGACGGTATCTGGTGGAGCTTCATTAATAGCCATTTCAGATAGAAGCTGAAGTGCTTCATCAACTTTCCTGTCCTTGCACAGACTATCTATGATTGTGCTGTACATCACAGTATTTGGCTTATAGGATCCTTCTTTCTCCACAAGACGGAGCAGTTGAATAGCTTTAGACGTGTTTCCAGATTTACAAAGTCCATTGATCACAGTCGCATAAGTAATCTCATTACAAACTTTCTGAAGGACCATTATTTGGAATAATTCCACAGCCTCCGCAATTTTGTGCGCTTCAAACAGTCCACGAATAAGAGTGGTGAGAGTAACCGCATCGGGATTGAATCCAAGCTTGAAAATGCTGCTTAAAATTGCCAAACCTAAATCAACCTGATTCAAACGGCAGAAACAGTTTATCACAATGGTCATGGTCCATCCGTCAAACGGTACACCTTTAAAGCGCATTTCTCTATAAAGAAGGACGGCGGAGCTGAATTGATTCATCTTAACGACACCGGTTAACAACCGATTGAAATCAGCAACAGGAGGCAGAGGTTGAAATTCAAGCATTCCATAAAACAAAGCGCGGGCATCATCGACCCGATCAAACCCAGTTATGCGCTTGACTCCTAAAATTTCTTTAACTTCACCCCGGGTTAATTTCGAATAGGGAGGAGGGTTGGAACTTGGACAGCAACGAGATGAATAATAAAGAGGTAAAGCGATAGCAGTAGCATTATTACGATGAATAAGAGAAGCAGGGGAAGAACAAAGGGGAAATTTACCAAAAAGACAAGTGAAATTCCACATCTTCAACATATACAGATCTCGGATTTGCAAATCGCACACAAGTGAAAGTGAAAGGGAATGGGAAAGGGAAAGGGAAAGTGAAAGTGAAATTCAACCTGGAGGAGAGCTGAGCTGCTTGCTTTCTATCTATCAATTCTCAACTTCTTCAAACAACAGGTTCGATGCCAAATTTGTTTACTGAAATTCTTCAAGATTTACTGTTTCCACTTTCACGCCTTTAACCTGAAATTCCTGTTTCTTTCATAAATCGTTACCAACGATAATATAAAATAATAGATCATCAACGTAAAATAAATCGCGTAAACCTAAACCATAACAAATTCAAGACACAAACAAAAGAGAAAGAATGTAAACATATCACATTCTCAAAGAAGAGGTTTTCTTTTGTAGACGCGTGAAGATTGTGAATAACTTATCTTCCAAATTTATTGTAGAGTTTCCACCTACAAAATAAACCACATATATGATGTCGGAGAAACAATGTCGTAAAGTCGATCCCTTACTTTGACTTTACGTAATGAAACACTATAAAAAAACAATAAAGCGGACCTAATCAAGACAAATAAATCACCCGACGCCTAGCTTCCAGATAATTAATATGTTTTAAAATCGTTTTTTACTCATTTTCTATACGATCTGAATAATATAAAAGTGATTTGGTATTCCAACGTCAATATTAGTGACGTTCGTACTTCAAACGGCCGTTGGTTCAACGAACGTTATGTTGTTCAAAATAATAAATACATTTAATGCCACATCCACGCCATTACATGCGCACACCACCTTCTTGGCGGATATTTGTTTGCCCTTTTTTTTTTTTTTATATTTTATAGTTAAACTTGACTCATCTTCCATCGTACACTACACAGTAGAACTTCAAATCCGTCGGCCCTTTTTTTTTTTTTTCTTTCCCTTTTCTGCAGAAACTACTAACGGTACATGTTTGATAAAAAAAAGTACACGGTTTTATTCAATTGTTGTGCCGAAATCGAATAAAAAATTTTGGTTGATTGAAATTTAAAAATGAAACCGCACTGTCTGTTAGAGGTAATAAAAAGGAATTGTATCGAAATATATACTTTGGTTCGGTTTATTATAACGGAGAATCGAACGAAAAATTTCGGTTTCTATATAACGGTCAAATCTCCCGGGACGCCTTAGCTTTCAGATCATTAATATGCTTTAAAATGTGTTTCACTCATTTTCTATACGATCTGAAAAATATAAAAAGTGATTTGGTATTCCAACATCAATTTTAGTGACGTTCGTACTGCAAATGGCCGTCGGTTCCACCGACGTTATGCTGTTCAAAATAATAAATACATTTAATGTGGTGTCCACATGGTCACATTTGGGCACACCTTCTTGACGCGGATATTTGTTTGCCCTTATTTTTTTTGTTGTATTTTATAGCTAAATTTGACTCATCTTCTATCGTACACTACATAGTAGAACTTCAAATCCGTCAGTCTTTTTTTTTCCTTTTTCTGCACAAACTACTAACGGTACATGTTTGATAAAAAAAAGTACACGGTTTTATTCAATTGTTGTGCCGAAATCGAATCAAAAAATTTCGGTTGATTGAAATTTAAAAATGAAACCGCATTGTCTGTTGTAAGTAATAAAAATGAACCGTATCGAAATATACACTTTGGTTCGGTTTATGTAACGGAGAATCGAACGAAAAATTTCGGTTTCTATATAATGCTAACCGAAATTCCGGTTTTTACCGAAGGAAAAAAATCTGCTGTTTAAAAAAAAAACAAAAAAAAAATGCCACGTGTCAGTTCAGGAGGTTCTTCTACATGCCAATTGTGCGAAAGCACCTCATTAGCTTTTAATAGATATAGAGATAGAGAAGAAGATAAGATTATTATTATTTACCATTTTCAAAACCGAATTAAACCGAGTTAAACCGAATTTCACATTAGTCGGGTTATTTGGTCTCGGATACCAGAGACTTTAAAATTGCCACATTTTTTTTTACCCGTGGCACCACAACTCTCTTAAAAATGGGTGTTTACCTTTGGCACCACACACTTTATTTTTAAATGATAATCATCATTATCATTATCTTTATCATCATTATTACTATAATAAAAGAGTCGGTGTGTTTCCTCCGTCAAGTGTTTTCACCCTTTAAAATTGTTGTAAATTTAATTTAGTATTCCACATATATAAATGTAGACATAAAAAAAAGTAACACGTTAAAAATGTTACACGTCATATTTGCTCAAGAAATTAAATTGTTTGATATTTTGTCCTATTAAATTATATGAGATAATATCAAAATATATTTCTTATTATTCTTAAAATTGAAAGCCAAAAGATAATACAAATAAATATTATTTCCTAGATTTAATTTTTTTGGGATAATATCAAAAATTAATTATTAATTGTCTTTTAAGGAAATAAATATAAAATATAATTAAAGTATAATAAAAGGGGGATTGAGGGAAAATGACAAAAATATTTACAAAATAAATAAATAGGACACACTTCTTTTTTTAGTTGCAAAAAGGACAAAAAAAAAAAAATTGACACGGACAAAATTAACCTTACACAATCGCGCGCTTCAGGTTTGAATGTAAACATGTATATGAAGGTTGGCGTGTTGCGCTTATGCTGCTTTCTATTTTATTTGTTTATTTAATTTTTCAAACACCCGTAACTTTTGATTTATAACTCCGATTATCGAAATTTTTCCACCAAAATTCATATTTTTTTTTTGCTCTTCAATTTGAGCCCAAACACGATACCCTTCCGACGTATATTTTGAAAGACGAAAAAATATTTATATTATCCTAGCGTTTTTTATAAACGATCGTAACTTTTGATTTAACAATCGATAATCAAAATTGTTTCACCAAAGTTCATACTTTTTTTTATCTTCGTTTTGAGACCGCGTTTGATACCCTTTCGACGTAGTATTTGAAAGCCGAATTTTATCGAAGCGTTTACACCAACACAGTAACACACCAACAAAGTAACACACTAGTCTATTTTTGTTTTCAACAAAGTAACACACCAAACAAGTAACACACGAACAAAGTAACACACCAACAAAGTAACACACTAGTCTAGTTTTGTTCTCAACAAAGTAACACACCAACAAAGTAACAGACTAGTCTATTTTTGTTTTCAACAAAGTAACACACTAGTCTATTTTTGTTCTCAACAAAGTAATACACCAACAAAGTAACACACCAACAAAGTAACACACTAGTCTATTTTTGTTCTCAACAAAGTAACACACCAACAAAGTAACACAGTAACACAGTAACACACCAACAAAGTAACACACCAACAAAGTAACACACTAGTCTATTTTTGTTTTCAACAAAGTAACACACTAGTCTATTTTTGTTTTCAACAAAGTAACACACCAACAAAGTAACACACCAACCAAGTAACACACAAACAAAGTAACACACCAACAAAATAGCACACTAGTCTATTTTTGTTCTCAACAAAGTAACACACCAACAAAGTAACACACCAACCAAGTAACACACCAACAAAGTAACACACCAACAAAGTAACACACTAGTCTAGTTTTGTTCTCAACAAAGTAACACACCAACAAAGTAACACACTAGTCTATTTTTGTTCTCAACAAAGTAACACACCAACAAAGTAACACACCAACCAAGTAACACACCAACAAAGTAACACACTAGTCTAGTTTTGTTCTCAACAAAGTAACACACCAACAAAGTAACACACCAACAAAGTAACACACTAGTCTATTTTTGTTCTCAACAAAGTAATACACCAACAAAGTAACACACTAGTCTATTTTTGTTCTCAACAAAGTAACACACCAACAAAGTAACACAGTAACACATTTTATTAACATCCAAAATATCACCATTTACATTGCGTAATACAACAATCTATCAAAAATGCTTCATATCCTAATGAAACAATCTATCAAAGCATTATGGAGATGCAACTCCGGGGGAATCAAGAGAATAAAAGCCTAATTCTATTGGATGTAATCAAAAAGCCTATCAATTAAAACATTCTTCAAGTTCTTCAAGACAAGAGCTGTCTGTTTTACCATCTATGGACCTTCATTCTTCAAATCCGCACCACATCAAACTCCATGAAAGATGTATGAATCAGAAAATGCATCAAATATCATCGGTTCGGCCTCATCAATAGAGAATCTAGGCTCCTCCAATTTTCTAAAGACAAAAAAACACAAACATAACCATTTGAATCAACAATCTTCAACCACCAAGGCCAAATATCCATTGCATTTCTTATAATGACTGAAATATCATCTTTAGTATGCTTTCCAATGTAAGGGATGGGGTTTGAATCACACTACTACTGATTCTTTTTTGAAAAAAAAAACATTGCAACATTGTATCTTTAAAGGTATATTTGAAGAAAGTAGAAAAAGGCAACACCATAAAGTCAACAAAAGTATTTCAAGTTTTTTTCTCCAAAATCAAATTTTCAGCCTTAAATTTGGCTTATATATGGCTGAAAATGACACAGTAACACATTAATAAAGAATACAAAGAACACAAGAATACAATATGAAGAATACAAAGAACACAAGAATACAAGAATACACCAACAAAGTAACACTTGTCTATTAGAAAGCTTAATGATATGAACCAAGTAAAAAACACAATCAATCTTCTTTAAAACATCATATATGCATCCTTAAACCAAACCTTAAACTGTGAGATCACCAATATGATCAACCACAACAGACCTACCATTATTTCTGTTCTCAACAGAACTATTAATCCTCTAAAAAAACAGAACTATTAGTTTCAACTTCATGGTTATCAAAAGAGTTGACAATGGTAGCTTCAATATCTACCATGGCAGTTTCAATACCTGCCTTGGGATTCCTCTCAACCCCAGTTGCCAGAGGAACAGTCCCAGACCCAATACGTGAATTTCTAGACTCAATACGTGAATTTGCGGAATACGAGAATTCATTGCGAAGTTCATACCTTGTGAGAATCAACAGTATGGGAAACATTTTCTTTAGCTTTGCTCTTAGAATTGATTTTCTTTCTCCTCGGAATGCATTTCACTTGGAACTTTGGACACGGTTTCCCAGCTTGGAACATGCTCGAAATTTGAAAAAAATTTATTATTGAAAAAGAAACATAATTTCGCTTCATAAGTTCAAATTTGAGGTAAGTAAAGCCACATTCTTCTAGGAAGAAAGAACAAGGAAGAAATTACCACCACAAAAACTTTATGCAATGGTAAGTCTGTTGTGGATGCATTTATGATGTTTTAAGGAAGATTGATTGTGTTGTTCACTTAAAAGATGTTTTCTTGACTCGTTGTTTAATTAAAATTGAGTGGGTTATATTTATATCGAAACCCACCATAAAAACAAATGAAAAGCTTCATCATCAATGCCTTTATCTTTTAACTTTTTCAATTATTAAGGAAAAAGTAGAGCCATCAAGAAAGAAGTTCTTGAAAAACAAATAAACAGCTTGTATACTACTCCCAACCAGATTAATACGCCAAAAATCAAGTTCACCAACATAAAAGCTAAATTATTCATGAAGAAAGATGAAACGATAAAAGGAGAATCAAAAACACATTACCAGGAGCATAAAAGCTCAAAGATCCAATAAGCTTGGTCCCGAAGATATTTCACATTCAATCAAATCAAACCAAAATAGCAACAAATGTAGATAACAATTGATATAAGCACATAAATCCTAACCAAGGAATGAATGTATCCTGATTCGATTAGTCATTACTTCATATTATTAGAATCCTCTTATTCAGTCACGAAGAATCTTGTCAAGCGTCACGAATAATCGAAATCGATTTATCCAAATTTCGCACCACGTAATTCGAATTCGGTAATTATCAGTAAATCCAAAAGCTTTAAACTACACACTAAAAGTGCCAAAGGACAATTGTCAAATTAAACACTGAATTAAAAAGGATAAAAAGCAATAAATATAGAATAAATTACCGGGCATTCCAGGAAGATTACGCTTCTTCTTAGGCTATCACCAGTCATAAACCTTTTAAAAGGTTTACCATCTCTTCCACATCATCACATTATAAACCTTTTCTTTATAAACATTTTTTCTACAATCATAAACCTTTTAAAAACCTTATAGCATGGACCCACTACACATAAATCTTTTTTTCTACACCACACAAAAAAAAAAAAAAACAAAACAAAACAAAAGAATGTAACATGAACCGGTCATATTTACGAACCTATAGAAAAACCTTTTAACACAAAAAACCTTTCCAACAATCAAAAACCTTTTGCAAAGGTTTTTGTCAAACTAAAAACCTTTTCTCTTGGCACCATTGGAGATGGTCTTAGTCAGTATATTTTGCTGAGCAGTAGTAGAAGACGTAAATGAGGTCCCCTTCTGATTGATGTTAATGCCTCCATTGGAACCAGTAGTACCACCGTCTAATTTTCTTCGGATTAAGCGCAAAGATGCGTTGCTTCAGCGAGCTTCACGGTAGAAAATAGAGGTAATTTAGTTCGAAGAAAATTATTTTGTCCTTATTGCAACAAAAAAAATGAATGTGGATTAAAATTTATTTATAGGGTGGAAAGTGGACTAAAACCTAATATTCCGATAATAAAATAAAAGAGATACTAGTAAATTGAATTTCTTATTATATTTTCAATAAAACTGTATAAGATAAATAAGAAATTAAAAGGATAAAAGCTTAAAATGATTATCTTATTAAATTAAATAAATAAGAAATAATCATTGCTTGCTTATCATTCGGCTACTCCACACCTATAAATACGAGAGCTTTGGTCATTTGCAAATCATCAAGAAAAGTCAGAAGGAAAACAACAACAAAAGGGTGGAAAAAGTTAGCAACAACAAAACGTGAAGAAGTTCGAAAAAAACTCTAAAGTATTCTCGCTTGAACACCAAAAAGAAGGAAGAAAAGACCTAAGAAGCCACAAGCCTTCAAAGGCGGCATCAAAGGCATCAACAACGTTCAAGATCGTCCGCAAAATCCGGCGTTCTTCATCAACAACGCTCAAGGTCAACCGCCATGCGAGATCTTCAACAAACAAATGCGTCCTTCCCAAAAATCGGAAGAATACTACAAAAGTCCGAGAACAAGTCCCCACGACCCTCGGCAAAAGTCAAAAGGGGAATCAAAGGCTATCCCGTAGAAATAGAGATTTTGCTAGAGATTGTACCCACTTTACATGAAAATCAATAAAATCATTTGTTACAATTTTTCTTGTCTTTCTTTTATTTAATTTGCAGGACAATTAGATAAAAGCAGCCACAATTAACGAAGCACACTGTCAGTAAAGTGCTTCCAAACACTGGCACTCTCACGTGATTAGCTGCAGCATTATCGGCGGTGCTTTCTCATTGGAAGCTGGACCCTTCGACGGAGCAGTAGCAGACGACGAAGTCGGCGGCGCATGAGGAGATAACAACGGCGAAGAGACAACGCCGAGATGGAGATAATTCGGGAGCCGGTCCTCGACCCGCAGATGCCGGCAGAATACACTATCAACGGTGAAAATAACTAACGGAGTCGAGTCAAGCACCGTTGAAACAACATGAGCAATGATGTTGATAAAGACCCGTCACCGGCGGTGGTGAAACTTAAATCAAACTTTTTAGAACCACCGTAAGCAAGAGTCGAAATAGAACCGGATTGAGTCTTCAACGAACCAATTGGAGAAGAAAAGAAAATAAGACAATTAAGGGGAATAAAAGTAATAATAATGCAAGAACCGTGAGCGAGGTTCGCTTAGATCAATGTTACGAACCCCACCCGGACATTTTTCCGTAAAAACTGCTCAGGACCGAAAAGACGTTAGTCTAACAGTTCTGATACCATATTATGATCAAGCGCTTACTATTCCACTAAAACCAACTGGTTTTAGTAAAACGGTAAGAACTTTTTGATCCTAACATGCTACCAGAGGTCAAGAGATCGAACCTGGTGTGAACATTATTTTCACTATTTATATTGTATAAGTGTAGGGAGAGATTGTCCACTACTATAAGGGCTATGTTAGATTAATGGAAGGAGACAACACTTAATACAAAAAAAGAGCTCCGGAACCAAGGAATAAAAAAAGAAAGAAGTTGCGTACCTGCAAATCGATGCTATGAAGGCTGAAGGCTTTAGGCTTTGATGTGTTTACAATAACACAATAAGTCTTTATATAGACCATGATTTGGTCAATGAATTATAAACCTAACCGTAAAAGAAATGATAAGTATTAAAAAAACACGTTAACACCTTCTTCTTTTTTTTCCCGGGGAACGAAAGATTATATTAATCGCCGGACAAAGCCGGTAAAAACAAAATACAACGCCGGACACCGCCGGGAAAGGCCGGAACAAAACCGGACAAAGCCAACTAAAGAAAACAACAACACAAAGCCGGGTAATAGAACGAAAGAGGGTGCTGAGCAACAAAGAGTAAAATTCTCCAAATGACAGAAAGACGCTCAGACACGGAACCTCTTATTCCATCTATTACCAGACAAACAAACTAATACAAACAAACTAATATAAACACAAAAGAAAAGAAAAGCAAACAGCAAGCACCGCCAAGATACCACCGTGCCCGTGCAAAACCAGGCACCCCTCCTGAAGTCCAACCAGCGGACCACGAGCTGCCGTGGAAGATGCCACGAGTGACGGTTGGACACGAAAGATTGCCACTAGTGACCGACAACAACTCGGGACAAGAATGAAACAGAAGCCGAAGACTGAACCTCCGAGAAACAACTCCTCGGAACCAAACTGGTCAGGCCATCGACCAAGAGGAACCGGCGGCAAAGGCAACGCAATAGTAGCAAAGCAGCGCCGCCATCGACCCCCCATGACCCATATCTGAATAACACCATCGAAGAACACCACCAAAAGATACCGGAAAAGCAAATCACCCCCACCAGATCAAGATCAGAAGAGAGGAGCACGTGGCTTCCGGCCAAACGGAAACACTGGGCAAAGACGACGGAGGAATCAGATCGAGCAAAAGAAGAGAGCAAAGGGGGAGAAACTAAAAGATTATTAACTAGAAGAGGAAGAATATACAACAGAAAGAGAACAGGGACGCCGGCAGCACAAGGCCGCCGGCGTCAAGAGGGAAATCTGCAAGAGGCGGCCGGCTGGAGTATAAGAGGCGAGAGGAAAAGGGGGACATTTTTTAATCCAAACAAGTTAACACCTTATTTTAAAACATTCAATCAATCAAGGATTCTGTGGATGTAATAACTAGAATTTGGTATAATAAATGTTTATTTTCTTAAGCATAATAAATTTAATTAAACACATAATAATTAGAATATGGTATATATAAATTCTAGATTATTATAATAATTACGAGGCAGAAATGCCTACAATGATACAATTACATTTTCAACAGGCCAAAAGACCGTTTTACCCCTGCTTTAAAATAAAAAAAAAACACAAAACCCAACATTACCAAGAAATCCACCGTGAACGGAAAACCTTTCTCCATCGCATTCCTCTCATCAAATCCCCAAATCTCCCACGATGATCTAAACAAATCTGCTCTAGATTCAAAATCAATGGAAGCTTCTCTGCCGGAACAGCCTCCGGTCCTCGGATTTCCTCCGAATTCTGCCCTTTTTACCATAAAAAAAGCCGAATCCATTAGATAAACAACTAATTCATTTTTGCTCCTGAAGTTTGCAAATATTCTCGATACTTCAAAGAATTTTGCGTCATTGCAGTCAGAAACTTAAGGTTCGAATTTGTTCGTTATGTGATTTCAGGAATTGAACTTCAAAGTGCGAGTACTATGTATTTGTTATTGCCTTTATACAAAATCTCCGTAAATATATATAATTTGATTGGAAATGTTTTTGTGTTAGTCGACTCTTTTGCAGTTGAAGATTTCGTAGTGAGCTGGAAAATACCTTATACCTCCGCAAATAAATACTCTTTGAATTTGTTTGTTCTGTGAATTCAGTATGTGCTTGCAGTGACAATTCTGAGAAAATAATGTTTGAAATTCTAGTAATTGGATAGAATTATGGCGCGTGATAACATTTAATTTGATTTGCACCTAAAGATTTTCTCTTAAAATGGAGAAAGACATCTCAAAAACAGGTCAAGAAGTTTATCTATCATACATCTGTTTCAGTCTGCTTTAATGTTTTGATTGTAAACCGACAAATGTCTCAATTTTTTTGAATGTTTTCTATGTGACGATGCTGGATTTCATCTATGAATAAATCCGGGTCGTTTAATCTAGGGATGATTGAATCAAGGATGATTTTGGGGGTGATTTTAGACTGAGCCTGAGAGTCTCTCTCAGGTTGCCTACGTATCCTGTTATGCTCCAGGAATCAAGTCACACGTAGTTCCTGGAAGTGTATATTTATAGGGAGTTCATTACCCTAACCCTAAACCATGTCGGTTTGGGTAAAATATCAGATATTAGCCCCTTGGGCTTTTACTAGCTTATATGGGCTTTGCCCATCGCCTGAGTTATCCTATGGATAATGGGCCTCTTCACCGGTGCGGACTCGCCCTCGAGGCCGACTTAATCGACTTGCGTTAGTCGAGCTCGGGACCCTTATCCTACACCGCTTAGAGTCGATTGTCGTATTCCCGAGTCGGGAACCGACCTGCATATGGACGTTTGTTCGTATGGCGGGGACCAACCGCGAGGCCCATCGTCTCGGTTCTCTCGATCATGTCGGTTGTCGATGTCTCAACTCGTAACTCGACCCTCGGGCTATCACTTATTCTCGCTTTCAGGAGGACTATCTCGTGACGCCACGTGGAGGTGCGATATTCGGTATCGCCATAAGCCCCCGCATCTATCTCGAGCTCTTGAGGTCGTCCGATCCACAAAGGTGTATCTCGCCACCGCTATCCAATGCTCAATTTAAATCGCCTGCGGACTTACTATTTAAGCCTTGACATTCCTATCCCGTCCGGACATTGAAATGCCTTGACTTTATTAGAAAATGAGCCTTGATCAGATCGATTTTAGTATTGTCCGACTTGCGGACTTAACTTATCCTATACTTAGGCATAGTATTTCCTCATTGTCGGCATGCCAATGTCGAGGAACTATCGACCGTCTGTTCGACCTAGGTGAGAAGAACCCAATGGGAGAGCTTTAAGAGCCTGGTAGGGTCTTCCCAATCGGAATTCACGCAATTGTCTTCCTTGCCTTAGCATTTTTTGACTTTTCTTTGTTGTTGCGTAGTAGAGAGATGCCCCTGGTCGCCTCTTTTCGCTTTGTCGAAAATCGATGCCCTTTCGGTTTGTCGATATATATTTCCGCCTACGATGTCCTAGTAATTACCGCCTAAAAAGACGGTAATGCGTGGATCGTCGCTCCGGATCTCGGCGTCGTGGTGTTTCTTTGTCGCTCATGACTCATGACACATGATCGCCGAGAGATTTGGACATGATCTCAACTCGATGCCTTAGCTTTTTGGTTCCATGGAACTTTTAGCTTTAGTGGTCATCGATTGAAATGATCATGTTGCCCGACCTCGATGCCCTAGTAAATCCTCTCCTTTAGAGTCGACACGTCATGCTGTTGACTCGGACTTCGATGCCATTGCGTTTCGGTCCCATTAGGACTTATAGACGTTGGATGTCGACACTTGTAGAGTCCGACTTGCGGGTCCTCGTAGACCGTTGAGTAGATTCTTTGGGAGTGGATTCTTGAGATACGTAAGATACTAGTCAAAAAGTCACAATAACCGTGGGGATAGCTCCCGAAATAAGAATGCTCGTCCCGCCATGCTCGGCTAGAGAGTTCCAAGATAAGATAGGTCGATCCCGACGTGGGAGAGTTCTGAAATAAGCGAGGCTCATCCCGCCACGCCGGCTAGAGAGTTACAAAATAAGATAGTATTAAGATGAGATGCCGAGTCGAACTCGGACTTATTAAAGATGCGCTCATCGGTGAGCTCCAAATACGATGCCGAGCTTTATTTTGCTTCAATTTTTGCATTATTTTATTTCCTCTTCTTTCACGTGTCGATGCTTTTTAGCTCTTCGCTTGTCGAGCCTTTGGCTCTGTTCGCTTTTGCTTTATCGATATCGTGTTGCCCCCAGTGTATTATGAACCTCCTGGTTCTTATTGCACTTGTGATCGCCCGCTTGCCTTTAGCCTTTTGTCTCATGGACTTATTCGACTTCCGCCGAGCGTTTTAATTCGATCGTGTGAATCGCCTCGACCTTGGCCTTTTCGCCTTTGGGCTCGTTTGGCTCTCGGTTGGGACAGTGGTCCGACTATGCGAACCGCCCTTTGTCCAGGCCTTTTTCGCCATTTGGGCTCATTCGCTTTCGATCGGGGACAGTGGCCCGACTATGCGAACCGTCCTTTGTCCGACCTTTTCGCCTTTTAGGCTCATTCGCTTTCGATCGGGACATTTGGCCCGACCATGCGAACCGTCCTTTGCTTTAGCCTCGTTCGCCTCTTGGGCTCGTTCGGCTTTTAGCTTGGACCTTTGGCCCGACCTCGCGAACCGCCTCTATGCCTTTGCATTCGCCGCCCATTAGGCTAACTTTACATTTGGTCAGATTGAGATGTCCGACTTGCGGATTTCTCACTCGTTGTTGAATATTTTCCTAGGGTGTAGTCCTTGGACTTAATTCCTTGCCCTCGAAGTGTAGTAGTATGAGTGCATGACTCATGGTACACTTGAATATGAGTCGACCTAGCTTTGTATTGCCTCATGGGCTTGACTTGGCTATTTGGTCGGAGCTCGATTCGATTATGCGTGCCTCGTCGGGCTTATGAATGAACTGGTCGAATTAAATAACTCCTTATTCGACTATCGCACTTCGTGGTGCTTATGAACTGGTCGAATAAGGTATCCATCGTGGATCTTCCAACCGCCTCGCATCGTGGCTTATCGGCGATTTGGAGTGATATAAGCACTTGTCCATTGACTTGGCTTTATTCACTATTTTATTCGAGACTTCAACATGTCGAGGATTCGTAGATAAGATAGCTCGACCCTCCGCCTCGGTGGGTGAGTTCCAAAATGATATAGCTCGACCCACTAGTTCGGTAGGGTGAGTTACAAAATAAGGAAGCTCGACCGCTTGATTCAAGTAGGATGAGTTCCAAAATAATATAGCTCGACCCTCCAGTTCGGTAGGGTGAGTTCCAAAATAAGATAGCTCGACCCCCCAGTTCGGTTGGGTGAGTTCCAAAATAAGATAGCTCGACCCTCCAATTCGGTAGGTGAATTCCAAAATAAGATAGCTCGACCCTCCAGCCTCGGTAGGGTGAGTTCCAAAATAATATAGCTCGACCCTCCAATTCGGTAGGGTGAGTTCAAAAATAAGATAGCTCGACCCGCCCGCCGGTAGGGTGAGTTCCAAAATAAGATAGCTCGACCCGCCTGATTCGGTAGGGTGAGTTCCAAAATAAGATAGCTCGACCCTCCAATTCGGTAGGGTGAATTCCAAAATAAGATATCTCGACCCTCCAGTTCGGTAGGGTGAGTTCAAAAATAAGATAGCTCGACCCTCCAATTCGGTAGGGTGAATTCCAAAATAAGATAGCTCGACCCTCCAGTTCGGTAGGGTGAGTTCCAAAATAATATAGCTCGACCCTCCAATTCGGTAGGGTGAGTTCAAAAATAAGATAGCTCGACCATGGCCTTCGGTAGGGTGAATTCCAAAATAAGATAGCTCGACCCTCCAGTTCGGTAGGGTGAGTTCCAAAATAATATAGCTCGACCCTCCAATTCGGTAGGGTGAGTTCAAAAATAAGATAGCTCGACCCGCCAGTTCGGTAGGGTGAGTTCCAAAATAAGATAGCTCGACCCGCCAGTTCGGTAGGGTGAGTTCCAAAATAATATAGCTCGACCCTCCAATTCGGTAGGGTGAGTTCAAAAATAAGATAGCTCTACCCGCCATTTCGGCCAAAGGCGAGTTCGAAACAAGATATTTCTACCCGCCATTTCGGCTAGGCGAGTTCCAAAATAAGATATCTCTACCCGCCGTTTCGGTAGGGTGAGTTCCAAACAAGATAGCTCTATCCGCCATTTCGGCTAGGTGAGTTCCAAGATAAGATGGCTCGACCTTCCAAGGGTCGAGTTTCCAAAATAAGATAGTTCCCAAAATAAGAATGCTCGTCCCGCCATGCACGGCTAGGAGTTCCAATGCTCATCCCGCCATGCACGGCTAGGAGAGTTCCAAAATAAGAATGCTCGTCCCCGCCATGCACGGCTAGGAGAGTTCCAGTATGATGCCGAGTCGAGCTCGGATTTAGGCAAGACGAGTCCGTAGATCTCGGATGCCGGTGCTCGATATCTCGAGTCTTTTATGGTGCAATGTATTTGTAATAAAAATCATTGCACATATAATAAAGGCTTACAAAGTATTTAAGAATTTCAAATGACTATTGTAAGAACCTGGAGAGCTAAAGAGCTCGGCTCGATCCTTGGAGCTCGAACGTGCTTCGTGGATAGCTGAACACGGTAGATAATTCGCAGCTTTCGGACCCCACAGCAGCGTCTTTCCGGTGGCAATCAAACCTCAAAACGGATTCCGATCGGCGTGAAATTTGGACGAATTGTTCTTCCCTCACTTTTCTACGATTTGACCGGTGGAATTGTCCTTTCGACGGCTCAATCTCCGGGAATAGGCCGCCCGATCCGGCAGCTGCTGTCCAGAATCCTGCTGCGGTTTTGGTGCCTGCCGTAACGTTTTTGCCACGATCGAGAAATCAATCGAACTCCGATCGGCCTGAAATTTTGAGGGCTTGTTCGGTCCTCCTAATCCATGATTCTTACCGGTGGGATTGTTGTTCCAACGGTTGAATCGGCGGGAATAGGCTGCCGATCTGTCTGCTTCCAATTAGGCTTCTGATGCGTTTTTAATACAGCAGCCACTTCTTTGTGATGATCGGGTGATTAAACGAACTCTGATCGGCCTGAAACTTTTAGGTCTTGTTCGTTCATAATAATACTTGATTCTGACCGGTGCGATTGTTTTTCCAACGGTTGAATCGGCGGGAATAGGCTGCCAATCTGTCTGCCCCCAATTAGGGTTTTGCTGCGTTTTTGATACAGCAACAACTTCTTGGAGATGATCGGGCTATTAAACGAACTCTGATCGGCCTGAAATTTTGAGGGATCGTTCTTCTCTCCATTTTCTTCGATTTGACCGGAGGAATCTGCATTCCAACGGTTCAATCTTCATAAATCAGCCGCCGATCTTGCTGCGTTTTTTGCCTTATTTTCCCATTAACATAATCACCACCACTCCTTGATCCATCACCGATAGAAGGCCCTCCTTCTAGCGCCAATGACGATGCTGGATTTCATCTATGAATAAATCCGGGTCGTTTAATCTAGGGATGATTGAATCAAGGATGATTTTGGGGGTGATTTTAGACTCGAGCCTGAGAGTCTCTCTCAAAGTTGCCTACGTATCCTCTGTTATGCTCCGAATCAAGTCACACGTAGTTCCCGGAAGTGTATATTTATAGGAGTTCATTACCCTAACCCTAAACCATGTCGGTTTGGGTAAAATACCGTATTAGCCCCTTGGGCTTTTACTAGCTTATATGGGCTTTGCCCATCGCCTGAGTTATCCTATGGATAATGGGCCTCTTCACCGGTAGTGCGGACTCGTCCTCGAGGCCGACTTAATCGACTTTGCGTTAGTCGAGCTCTCGGGACCCTTATCCTACACTGCTAGAGTCGATTGTCGTATTCCCGAGTCGGGAACCGACCGCATATGGACGCTTTGTTCGTATGGCGGGGACCAACCGTGAGGCCCATCGCCTCGGTTCTCTCGATCATGTCGGTTGTCGATGTCTCAACTCGTAACTCGACCCTTGGGCTATCACTTATTCTCGTTTCAGGAGGACTATCTCGTGACGCCACGTGGAGGTGCGATATTCGGTATCGCCACTATGGTTGCGAAGAACTAGTATGTTCAATGTCTTTGCTTTTGATCTGAGCACATGAATTGGGGGTGGGGTGAGGTGAGGTGGGGTGACGGGTGGAGGGCGAGGGTTGCAGAGAAGCGTGTTATACATTGTTTTGTTCTATCGTTGGGATAAAACTTTAATTTTCATCCTAACAATCTTCATGCTCTACCTCTCTTGTTAGTTGTTAGATTTTGGTGTGATTCGACTTGTTTGGAAGTGTTAGCTGAATTTGAGATTGGATTCGAGGCAATATGTTGCTTCTATCGAAATTTTGTGGTTTTTTTCTATGTTATGGATTTGGTTTTGCTTCCACTTTGTTGAATTTGTTTAAATAACGTTAATGATTCCTAAAGACGTTTCCCTTTTTGGGTACTTTGGTTGGTTTAGTTTCAGCTTTGCGATATTTATGCTTTGATTCTTTGTTGATACTTGATTGATGGGCTCTTAATCGGCGGTTCTTCTTCCTTGACTTTTAATTCGAGATGGAGGCTTGGTGTTTGATTAAGAGTTTGAATGATTGTTGATCTTGGTACCGTCTGGCCTTACTTTTTATTGGATGTGTGTTATAAGCAAATGATCATATCACCATGGTAGGTGGGACAGGGCTTTTCGATCGATGGATGTCTCGGATATGTCGCTTTCTGATTTAGTCAGTTTATTGAAGTTGTGCATTCCATGGCAACTGAGGCGCTAATGTGCCTAGGGATTTTGGATGCCCGATCATAGTTTCAAGGTGTGCTACGAGTGTGTCACCCGAGAACTCAAAGTGCTACGAGGGTGTCATCCGAGAACTCAAAGTGTCGGATGACGAGCACATAGAGGTGCTCAACAAGGTCAATGATGATCCGCTGCTTCAGAGCATCAGAGAATGGAGAAAGGGAGGTGAGAGTGCTGGTGCCAGATCCAACTTGCATCTACCTGTTCATGATCAACTTCAGAGTCCAACAATTTCAGCTTCCCGTAAAGGCAAAAGCCATCTCATTCGGTGCGTTTTGGTACACATGCGGCAGTCATTGCATCCTCTACCGATTATTGTGCATGTACAACCTTCATCTTTCTTATCAAGATGGGAGCCTGCTTCAGGAATTGCCGGTAGAAGACCTGGGCGTGTCTAAACATTTTCCTCGCATCACCGCAGTGAATTTTTTACTTTCTGTTTGATTATTGTATTAATTTCCTTAAGGTGTGTTTTTTTTACTTTTGTATTGATCAGCTGGTGTTATCGTCTACACCCACACAGTATCACAGCATTCCAACCAAGGTCCTGGTGCTTTTTTCACAACGAACATGTACAAAGAACTTTTGATCCTTTAATTGGAAGGAAGGTGATGACAAGATTGCCTAATGATAGCTACTTTTTTTTTTTGTGAGAAAAATGATAGCTACTTCTACGAGGCTAACATAACAGAGTACACCCCTACACAACTTTTTTGAAGACATAGTTCTCTGTTGTAGTTCCTTTTAAGATATGATACCAACATTGTTGTAGTTCGCTATTTCTAGTTCACTGTTGTCAATTCAATTGTGTATTTTTCCCTGTTGTAGTTCAGTATTCAGAGTAGGGCTGTAAATGAGTTAGGCTATTCGTACCCGACTCGTAAAAGAGTTTGACTCGATTTGGGTTTTTTCGAGTTTTAGCTCGAGTCAAGCTACTCGAATAATTAACCGAGCCGATCTTGAGTTTTAAAATATCGTAATCGAGTACTTTGCGAGCTTATCGAGCTTGATTAAATAATTATTTTAATTAATTACAATTTATTAAATTTATTATAAAATATTATTTCTTATAATTCAAAAAATATTATTCGAGTCGAGTATTAGATGAGTCGAGTTTGATCTTGCCATATTTCATTAAAAAATAAATGAATTCTAGGAAAATAATCGAGCTTAATTACGAGCCGAGTCGAGCTATATCGAGTACTTAACGAGTTGAGTTCGATCTTTTTTTTATGGCTTGATCGAGCTCGAGCCGAGTTATGAGCCCGAACTTTTGTAGTCGAGTCGAGCTCGAGCCCTAGGGAGTATTGACTCGACTTGGCTCGATTACACCCCCTAATTTGGAGTTCAATGTTGTAGTTTGCTATTAGGAGTTCACTGCCGGGAGTCCATTACGGTTATACTCAAACTCTTAGTAGACTTTTGTAATTCGTTGTTGTAGTTCACTATTTGTAGTTTACTATTGTTAATTCAGTTTTTGAGTTCATTTTTGTGAGTTCACTTTTATTGGATATAACAAGTTATATGACGAGTCTTATTCATTGATCAATGTTCTATATACACTGTCTAATGACACAAATGTAATAAAAGAACCATTTTACTCTATTAAATCACATGTAATGGTACATTGGTACATTGGTACTTGCTTTTCTACATTGTACCCCTCTCGAAATATTCATATCATTTGAAGAAACATTGCTCTGGTTCACTGTTTTACATTGAGCTTAAAATACTCTGGTTCACCGTTTTGTTTGATATACAGAAACCCGAATCCGGATCCGTTACATAATTGGATCGTCAGATCTGATTCACAGCACCGATCGAGACACTCGATCTAGCACAGCGGAAGCTACGAATAAATTCGCATGCAATTATACCACGATTTGATTCGCATAAACAATTAATCTAACTATAAGAAGGTTGAATTACCTAATTGAAGAGGAATAGTAAATCGACAGAGAGGGAGAAGCCACAGTCTTCCGGATTGTATCTTCTAGCGACGACTGGTGGACGTCGATCCTCGCCGTAGAACCTCCTCGAATATGCACAAGAAAAACCCTAGGTTTTTCTTCTCTTAATGACTAGAATAAGAAACTAATTTTTCTCTTCTCTTTTGGTGAAAAGCGGCGCATATTATTGTGTGTTATTGTGTTGGAAGGAACTCTCTTTATATAGGAAAATAACTAGTCAAGAGAGAGTTATCTTTTTCACACCACAATTACCTATTCCCATAAGGAAAGATATTTTCCATAAGATAAGAGATAATTCCCAAAAAATCAATCTCTTATCTCTTTTCTATTAATTATCTAGCAAATAAATAATCAATTAATTACACATGTGACATATTCTAGGAAATTATTTTTCCCCAACTTTATCACATAATGGGGCGCCACTTATCATCAATTTTAATAGAAAATGTCTTTTCTATTTCACATATTATTTACCAAATAAATAATATTGCATATTCATTAAATAGACAAACTATTTAATTTATTCTCGAGGTTCCATAAAACGAGAAAACACTCGCGTGTTAGGAGCCAACCCGGGGACCATGGACCTATAACTAGTAGCTACAATAAACTAAATACAATATTCATCGAACAGAATAGTTCTACTTAATTCATTAATTCCGGAATTACGCCATCATAAATCCAAAACTGAACTATATCGATTATAGATATAACTTATTCTCAAATCGTCGAGTCGAGTCGATAAGTGTCCATTGATATAATCATTACATATAAACTAACCCTCCATAGACTATCCGTAATGAAGCGGGATTATTTCTGTAAACCTTCTTCAATACATCCTATCCTTATTTACCATTAACCCACTAGTGATCAATTAGTTCATAACTAATACGAACTCCGCGGATCGATCAGTTTCTAGGATTAACAAATAAGGAGATTGTCTTTCTACTTCCCGCAGGAAGGAATGGATTCCATATTTGTAAAACACACACTTCTCACTCATTCCAGAATAGTGCCAACGTGAAAGTGATTCGGACCGCGCCTCTCAGCGATCCTTAACGAACACATCAAACCCTATCCTGAAACTAGTAGGAGTATGCAGTCACTTCAGGATTAATGTTAATCAATATATGATCATCTTGTCATTTAATAAGATTTCTCAATCATTGAATTATATGAGAAACACAGATTAAATCGGTCCAGTCCCATATGATTCTCCTCATATATAAATGCCCCACTTAGACAACCAATGTTGACGGTCCGGATAAGACGGTCACACCATAAAGTGTTCTGGGCGCATTAATGGTGGTTTAATCAATAGACCCCATACTTTGATTAAATTCACCACGGACTAACAGTTCAAGTGTATCACCATAAACTTAATCCTCATGTGTGACACACACTAAGTTATATGGCTACATATGATACAACTTGGGGTTTTCAGCAATGTATTATATATAAGCACAAAGCAAATAATAAGATGAGAATAAATCTGTCATTTATTAATTATAAAAACAATTACATAAATTGTCTTTCGGGCGCTACTTCCAACACGTTTCACACCTAAGCATAAATAACAACATGTTCTTATTCACTTTCGTGACTGAGTCTAATGTTTCAATGTAGTAATACAATGTTATTGGGTAACTATGATCCTTAAATCTACTAATTCACTATTAGCTAGCAAAATACTTTGGTTCACTGTTTTTCATTGAGTTCAAAACACTCAGGTTCACTGTTTCACACCTACTTCACATTACTAATTTACTCCAAACCAAATTCACTTTTAGGAGTTTATAATTGTAGTTCACTTTTATAGTTAACCATTGAAAGTTTACCATTGTTAGTTCAATTCTTAGGTTTTTTTTTGCGAGTTCATTTTCGTAGTTCACTGTTTGTGGTTCATTATTAACGTTCACTTTTTTGAGTTCACTTTTAGAAGTTTACACTTGTAGTTCACTATTAGTAGTTCACAATCGGAAGTTTACTATTGTTAGTTCACTTTTTAAATTCATTTTTGTGAATTCACTTTTAGGAATTTACAATTATAGTTCATTGTTTGTGGTTCACTGTTTCACACCTACTTCACATTACTAATTCACTTCAAACCAAATATCACTTTTAAGAGTTTATAATTGGAGTTCACTATTGTAGTTAACCATTGGAAACTTACTATTGTTAGTTCACTTTTGTGTTTTTTTGCGAGTTCACTATTGGAAGTTTACTATTTGTAGCTAGCAAAATACTCTGGTTCATTGTTTTTCATTGGCTTCAAAACACTCTGATTCACTGTTTTTCATTGAGTTCAAAACACTCTGGTTCACTGTTTCACACTCTGATTCACTGTTACATTTCAAATCAAAATACTCTAGTTCACTCTTTTAGATAACTATTGGAAGTTTACTATTGTAAACTCAGTCATGAACGATTGCCAACAAAACTATGTATGAAGACAAACTATGTACTATCACACTATTATGAGTTCATAATGATCATACTTAAACTCTTAGCTCACTCACATAATTCGATGTCGTAGTTCACTATTTATGGGGGTTCATTATAATCATACTCAAACTCTCAATTCACTCTTATAACTTGACGTCGTAGATCACTATTTATGGAGTTCACTATGATCATACTCAAACTCTTAGTTTACTCAATTCGACGTTGTAGGTCAATATTTGTAATTCGTTGTTGTAGTTCCCTATTATTATTCTTAGTTTGTTTTTGTGGGTTAACTTTTAGAAGTTTACACTTGTAGTTCACTATTTGTATATTCACTTTTGTTAGTTCACTAAGTTCACTATTTGAAACTCGTTTTTGCAATTCACTATTACGAGTTCAGTGTTGTAGTTCACAACATATAGTTTACTATTTAACCACAAATCTACGAACAATGAAATATGATATTCACTGAACGAACAATGAATTTCGATAGTGAACAATGAAACTCACTACAAGAACAATGAATTTTGACAGGGAACAACGAAATTCACTAAACGAACAACGAATTTTAACAATGAACAATGAGATTCATTGAACCTCTTATAGCTTCCATTGATGAGGCCCTTCAATACTTCAATGAATAGATGAGTAGACAAAATAAGGAAAGAAAAATGGAAAGAAAAAGGAAACTAGAAAACATTGATCCTGCATCTGACGAATAATTCAACCATCATTTTAAGCTAAGTTAACTACAAAGCTAAAATAATTACAGTGGGTTGAAACAACTTTTTTTTGAAATGCAAGGGAAAAATTAATATATTGGTAGTAAGATCCACTAGGTTAGTGAATCCAAAAACAAATTACAAGAGATACAATAAGAAACAAGCACCAATGATGGATCAAACAAGGTGCTGTAATGAAAAAAAACAGCTTCTATCTAAAGAGATCAACTCTGCTTGATTTATACTCCACAAAAGTCATGGATTTTCTTCCACAAAACACGTTCGGCTTGCGTCATTCTCGGCATCATGTAAGTACAATTAACCTACAAAAGCTTCATTAACAAACAAATCATTAACTATATTAAAAGAAATCGATGTGTTTTCTTTAAAAGTGTTTTCTCTCGAAGTGTTTTCCTAAAAAAAAAAAGTTTCTCCATAATTAATTTGTTTAGATAAATATAATATTAATTATTTTATTTAAAGGATATATATAATACCATTGATGAAAAATAATGATATAGATTAAGAAAACAACATCAGTTGGTCCCGGATACCGGAGTCTTTAACCGGAAAAGAAAAAGAAAAAAAATAAACAACATCACATTCTTATAGTTAGACGTCATATTCTTATCTTATGATTAATATTTATCCATTATTATTATTATTATTATTATTATTATTATTATTATTATTATTATAGCAAAACTAAACTTCTTATCATTAGTTTCTCTTCTACCCAAATTTTTTCAAGGGGGATTGAGGGAAAATGACAAAAATATTTATAAAATTAATAAATATGTCACACTCTTTTTTTAGTTGCAAAAAGGACAAAAAAAAATTCAGACGGACAAAAATACCCCTTTAATAATAGGAACGCGCGCACATCTTTACTTCCGCTTCCAGCAATCCAGCTTCAGGTTTGTTTTTTTTTTTTTTTTTGTTTTTCAAACACTCGTAACTTTTGATTTATAACTCCGATCATCGAAATTTTTTCACCAAAATTCATATTTTTTTCTCTTTAATTTGAGCCCAAATACGATACCATTCCGACGTAAATTTTGAAAGCCGAAAAAATATTTACATTAACCGGAGCGTTTTTCTTATAAACGACCGTAACTTTTGATTTAGAACACCGATCATCAAAATTGTTTCACCAAAGTTCATATTTTTTTTATCTTCATTTTGAGACCTCATTTGATACCTTTTCGACGTAGTTTTTGAAAGCCGAATCTTATCGCAATACATATGATAATACAATGAATACAGATACAGAATACACACGTAACGTGTGGTGATATTCCATAATTTTTGTGTCCGAGTACATTTTGCGGTTTTCGTATGTGCAGCTGTATACATGTATGCGAAGAAACTCTGATAGTAGAATGTAACAAGTATATAAATTGGTACAGCATATAAAACAGTTTTACATTCTTTTAAAAGGTTACAAATAGAAATAGCACTCGGACACAGAAATGGTGTATTATCTCAAATATTCTGAAAGAAATGTATAATGTATTAGTTCATTGTATCTTTCTGTTTGAAAAGCTACTACAGTCAAAGGTAAAGAACCGTGAGCGTCGTAACGGAGAAAACTTGAATCAGTGAGATTCGAATCTTCAAAACAGATGGGACAAGAAATGAGAGCTGATAACACATTCTTTCCACCCCACATTTATTCTCCACAGACATAATGCCTTTCTGAATTCATTTGAAAACTGTACTTCTTTCACAGATTAGGTAAACACTGAGGTCTGAAAGCATCATCTAACCTTCATGTGCTACAAATAATTAGAGCTCTGATTTGGACATATCAATGGTGGAAACAGGACGGGCTCCGTCTTTTGGATGATACTCCATTGAGATGACATTCTCAAAATAAGCACTTTCTTGGGGTTAGCTGACTTAACACTACTAATAGGCACCTCACCCTCTGAAATTCCAATCTTATCTTCTACAAAACCACTACTTTCACTAGAATTAACCCCAGTTGAAGCAAACCCAAGTGGGATTCTCTCACAATGCAACTTAATAAACCTATTGAACCGATTAAAAGCTTTCCAAAGAAGCCACAACCTTCGGCTTCTTTTTAAAACTACAGCTATATAATCCATCAGATAATCTAAAATGCCCATCAAAATTGAAACTGGGGGTCAACTTAGCAGTATGATGTGATCATGTACAAAAGAACCAAACTGGGCCAAAAAGTTTACAGCATTAATGGAAACAGATGATGCCTGCCTAATTAATGGTATGAGCTGGTTAAATTAAGAACTCAATTAACAAATCCCATCAAGCTCGCTAATTGAGTAGCTACGTATAGCAAAACAAAGAGTGTAGAAAATCCTGATAGAAAACGATATATTCAGACTACCTGAATAAGCGGAAGCGGAAGAAATCAACAGGACTGCTCCTACATCCATTGTTATTCGACTCCGCCTCGCTTGCCGCCAGATCCAAACCCTCCGTCTCGGCTTTGCCGCCAGATCCAAACCCTAGAACAAAGAAGAACTCCATATGCACAGGTGGCATATGGTGCTATTAGTCTTCCGGTCTATGCCTATTTTCTCAGATGATCACCAACCGATGGTACACAGGCGATCCTATACATAGGCAAGACTAGGGACCTAAAGCATTATGGAATATTCGGATGAAAACCCTAACCATCATAGGATTTCCCATAATACCCTTAATTAATAATAAACCAATAATATATTTACCAACATAATCATTAAATAACTTAAGGGCCACATATAATTATCTTTTACTAAATGATAATTCTTACATTCTCCCACTTGGCCCGAAAAGTTATGTCGGCACATCATTAATGAGTGACAACAAAATTTGCATGCACAAAATGTCACTATTTGGTTTATTAACAAAACTTCAACTGATCAATACTAACACAAGAACTATGGCGGTTATGCTCAATAAAACAAACACTCCTTCCAAAATTACAATCTGCAATATCAACCAGCCAAGTAAACCTTTTATGAATGAACTAATCAAAATATCATTCGGGGTCCCTGAATCCAAATGGATTCACTCATACATGAACTCGGTGCACTTTCATGTAATTGCTACATCACTATGATGCCTATTTTGACAGTTTTTCAGAGAATTCAGACGAAGCAACTTTACGTGTCAATAAGTCATATATGAGTACAATATGATTGTGAGATAACATAAGCCGGCAAAATACACAATCTTTATTCTCATATTATTCTACTTACTTGACACTCGTCTTATAGCTAGCTTACCTCTGACAACGTGTCCCATAAATGTCGATTTGCTAATTTCATCATCAAAATTATTCCTCATATGAGTGAGGATAAGATGAGTCAAAAATTTGGCCAGAAGCAACATCAACCAACAAACCATAGGCCAAAACTCATAAAGCCTGTGACTTAATTTACAAAATTTTCGGTCATCCATAATGAGCTACTTCAATCAATCCACAAGTTCACCTCTAAAGGTAGTTGATGCAAGCTTAACGAGATCCTGACATAGATGATCTCATTGAACCTCTTATATCGATATGAGATTCACCAAATCATACAACATATCCTTTTAAGGAAACTATTTGTCATATGTATAGCTCTCAAACAAAAATGCAAGTGTACAATTCAAAATATGTTTAATACTCCCAATCAAGTTGAAAACATCGTTACAATGTAAACCAAGATAACAAAATCGTGAAGCTTACAAAATCCATATAAATACTTGCAAACCGAAAACAATTATTCAAAGGCTTTTGTTCTCCAACACATGTTGTGTACATTTCAGTGGTTTATCACACAAATGACAACCACTATAATGGTTAAATAAACCATATTACTATCATGAGCTACAATCAACAAAATGGACACAATATTCTTCTCAGAATCAGATGAAGAATTGATAATCTTAAGTGCCTCCTAGTGAAAATTCTCAACAATAAATCTAGCATTATTTTGCTCATCATAACAATAATAAGCTCCCAAGTGATTTATTAAATCATCAATATGGGACTTTATAATAAACAACAAAGTACTAGTACAAACATGAATTTTCTTAGGATGTAACAATGCAACTCATGCTCACAATATTCAAAAGAACCAATTCATGCACACAATTCAAAATAGAATCAGTTTTAATAATTGAGAAATTTACTCCCACTATTTTACGTAATTGGTGGTTTAAAATGAGTAGTACCATATGTGATCGCCCTCAACATGTGATCAATCTATAATTGAATCTCTTAATATGAAATATAACATATTCCATTTAGAATCAACTAAGTTTCTTCATTGAAAAGCGTAATGATGCAATTCTCTTTATGATTAATCACTTAGAACAATCACTCCCACTCAATCAAGATTTCCCAAAATCCTTATGGTTTCTAACTTCACATTATGTTAGAATATGTGATCAACCTCTTGCGATTCCAATGAATCAATCAAAATATCTATTTACACATGAACACTTCATTTGACCAAAATTACATATCAAGAGTCATAAACTCTAGTCACACCAAGGTCAAATCCGAATGTGTAATGTTTCAAATGATTCTTTCCATTAACATAATGTTGTCAAAATGACAACCTTGAAAAGAATCTAACAATATTACACAATGTTCAAATAAATTTTAACTCCTTAGATACTAATAAATGTCATTTTTGACGGATTTCTCCCACTCAATCACACGATGGTACAAATAAGTGTGATTGGATCATTCAAGGAGAAAATGACATATATTTTTCCCGCCATAAATGTCTTTTGTTCTATACTATCATAAATAGCATACTTTACCCTCGATCATAAAAACTTTGTGGACAATATAAACTTTAGTAAGGATAAGAAGCCACAATAATGGATGATATCAAAATATGAGACGAATACTCAAGCCATCCAAAATATTGAACAAAGACACTAACTATATCATGATCTCATCTAAAATTCGACATAACGAGTAAATTTAATGGTTTGCCCTATACAAACCCGACAAACTCAAGTCATGGTGATAAATAAAGCTATTAAGCCCTACAACCCACCACAACGTTAGTTTACCTTAGAGAAGTATATCGCCACTTCATATGTCAAAACAGTGATATATTCATTGATGTCAACTATCTAATGTAGGTTAGACATAACTTAAGAGGCTATCATGCTCCACAGAATAAAGATTTGAAATCTTAAGTTGAGCACGAGAGATTCACTATCCAAAAGATGATAGCCTCATAATTTCATCTAATGATGAAAATTTGACCTACGACAATTGACATTTTGAAGTAAAGATATGAAACACTTCACCTAATATCACAACTAAATATGAGATCTAACACATAGCAATTTCCGTACTACGAGATAACATACTTTAATGTCCCTAACCAAAACTAATAGGAACAAGATTACCTCTAAGTGTAATTTCTTAAAATGAGACAATACGATATTCCTTATATGTCTCACAAAATTCACTCATCATGCCAGAATACAAATGATCAAATACACTATAGACCACGTGTTTCTCTATGTTCATAAAATTATGAACACTCTGAACATGACAAATGTATTTAATTACACTATCACAAATAGAAATCACCCAAGACCACAGGAAAATCATAATATTAGTAATCCAAAATGATCTACAAACCAACACTAATAACCCAATTTCTATTATGAAAAGTACGTACTGAACAATTTTATTATATGTCATTGAGGACAACTCTAACATTAGGGTGGTCAAAATAAACTTTATCCTTAATGGAAATGCATTTCAAAAATGGTTAAATTTTATTTTAAGAGCACCAACATAAGCGATTGAATCGCTAAAATGCTCAAAAATCAACCCATCAGTTGATAAATGTGATTCCGTAGTGAGTGGTGGAGCACCCATACGAATTACAAGATCCTGACCAATGCATTCCGAAATCAATCATATGAGTTGCCTTAGACAGAATCAACCAATGTTAATTCGATTAAAAGTAAATTCACGGCCTTCCCGTGGGTAGAGGTCAGAATCACTACATAGAATTTACTATCATAAATAATAAGACTCGGAGAATTAATCGTATAGAGTGAGACCATCTCTGCACTGTGGGCATAAGATAAATCTCCTCATCTTTATGCTAATTTCCATCTTATTTCAATTAGTCTCATAAAGATAATTGCCTCCTCAATGGGCCGGGCATTATCTCGAATGAACTAATTGGTCTCAAATGTATGAGTCACTCATGTAATCACTAAACGTTATGTGATTAATGGTTGCATTACTTCTCATGCATTCCGGATGCTGTGGCTACTCCAAGAGATGCAAGAGAAATAATATCTTAATGTGACACATACGGTTTGATTATATAGTCTCCATTCAATAAAGACAATAAAATAATGTATATTAATTACGATATGGAAAGACTACAACCTTAATGATCAAACCAGTTAATTATTAGGTTTCACGAAATGTACAAACAAGATATGGTTCACTAATATATGCCAATCATCTCTTTAGTTGTATCTAAAATATGCATTAAATTGATCACTAAACATGATGCAATCAATTTCGTCAATTTAATCACCAACAATATGTGATTAAGTCTTTTGTCAATTATTGAGCTGCTGTGGCTACACTCAAAATCGACCGTATGACATGACATATTTTAGAAGTTACTAAATGAGGTTAAATACAAATGTATTTCTTATACAGACACACCATTTAATTGAACCATTAGTCAATTCCACTGAATATCGATGAATTTTCAATCACTTCACATATAGTGATCAAAACATTTATGCATCATCATGTCAGGCTGCTGTGGCTACACCCAACATTTGACATCATTGACATTCAAATTATTGACAACTGTACATAAGCCAACTCGATCTAATGTTGACATAAACATGTGCAATTTAATACTTAAAATATGGTTCAAGTATGCATATTTATTTCCACACTAAAATTATTACAACATTAATATGTCATGATTTGATCACTAAACTTAATGCGACCAATCTCTATACGTCCAGAATTTGAGCCGCAGTGGGTAAACTCTAAACATGACACGACATATTTTTCAATGTTGAAAATCATTAATAATCTAAAGGCATATACTAAATGACATGTATATGTTTCACGAACCAACAACTATTACTTCAACGATATTAAGTCAATAGGTATGTATCACTACTTTAATCACATATCATTATATGAATAATTTTTATTTTTATACACTCCAAAAAGCATAAAAATAGTCTGTCAATGTGATACATAAGCTATGATCAATCAATCTCTACTAAATGTATACACAAATATTTTTTTATTTTATTTTATTTATAGCATAAATGTACACATAATTAAACAAAATAATGCGTACATGCGGGAGTCATTAATAGACTAATTTTGATCATATCTCCTTGACAATTATAATCGTAAATTATTAATGTGAAAACAAAATACATTAAATTATTTACAATTTTACGGACATGCAACTAATTTGTCATAAAACTAATAATATTGTCAAGGGACAAATGCTATTGTAACTAAAAATGGAGAAACAATAGTGAAACAATAATTATAACAATACAGCCCAGGTACCATCGGCTCATATATAACATTGGAGCAACTACCGGCAACCCTACTGCTTTTAACAAAGGAAATAATGCGGCAAAGAAATAAGAATTTTTATTTTATTTTATTTTAATTATAGCCCTCCACATATAAACGAGAAAGACACGGCTAAGGATTTAATATAAAATAATATTTTACATATTATTAAAATCTGATGTACCCTAATATTTTAAAACCAAAAGCAGCGGCGTCGGTACAACAAATAGGGAGACAACTGCCGCTGTTCTCACAAGGCCGCCGCCGCCGATACAAAATGCCACCATTGTCAGCCGCGTTGATCAACCAATCCACTGTCATCACCTTCTTCCTCATTTTTTTTTATTTATTTTTTATTATAATAATTATTATTATTATTTTATAGATTGAACAGGTATAGATTGCTTTCAATATGCAGGAGCATCCGGCGACGGCATACAATGGACGGACCAAACAACAACAAAAAAGTTCAACCTTTGATACAAAAATAATATATATATATATTGTCGATCTATGAATCAATCGAAACAGATCAATATTGATCCATCATTCATGTCTAAATGGATCTAAACTATAATCATCGAATAACATGGATTATAGGGTCGCTCTGATACCACATGATAGAAAACGATATATTCAGATTACCTGAATAAGCGGAAGCGGAAGAAATCAACAGGACCGTTCCTACATCCATTGTTATTCGACTCCGTCTCAGTTTGCCGCCAGGATCCAAACCCTCCGTCTCAGTTTGCCGCCAGGATCCAAACCCTAGAACAAAAGAAGAACTCCATATGCACAGGTGGCATATGGTGCTATTAGGTCTTCTGGTCTATGCCTATTTTCTGTATGATCACCAACCGATGGTACACAGCGATCTATATATAGGCAAGACTAGTGACTCTAAAGCATTATGGAATATTCCGGATGAAAACCCTAACCATCATAGGATTTCCCATAATACCCTTAATTAATAATAAACCAATAATATATTTACCAACATAATCATTAAATAACTTAAGGGCCACATATAATTATCTTTTACTAAATGATAATTCTTACAAATCCAGCTATTGAGAAAGAACAATTAGTGAAACGCAACTTGTGGCTATGATAGAAATGAAGGAGAAAGAGCGTATGTACGATTTAGAGCCACATGAAGGGATTTGGTGAGGAACCCACTCATTTTCACGGCTCACCTCTATATCTCCGCTCCCACCCACCCAAAACCCCAAACAAAGGAAAACAGAGGAAACTGGCATGATGGAACAAGTTGAATGAAGATTGAAGAGATGCGAGACGAGTGGATCCATCGGATGAAGGAGCTCCGAGAAATGTCTTGCTGCATATCGACGACACCACTTTTCCGACGTCGGGCTCCGGCTTTTTGGATGAGTTTCATTTAATGAACATAGTATTATGTTATAGATCAGGGATTAAAAGATTTGGTAAAATAGTCTTAAGCAAAATGTTTTGTCCTTAAATCAACAAAAAAAAATACAAACTGGATTAAAATTTATATACAGAGCGGAAAGTGGACTAAAACCTAATATTCCATTTTTTTAATAACCATAAATGTTGATCTAGGCCTATTATCCTCATAATTCTTTCACCGTAGTTTATAGTTTTTCATGCTCTTTATTTTGATACTATTTCGACGTAATTTATGAATTTGAAAATACATTTGTGTTGATGGCGAATGTCACAATATTTGCGGTGACACCTTATGTATAACAACAAACTCATGGCACCACCACTAGGACTTGCCTATTAAATTGTTGGCGCCTGCAGTAACACCTCATGTAGTAATTCAATCACACTACTTTTTATAGTGACACCTTACGCATATAGTAAAACATTTTATATGTGATACCTTTTACTACTATATATATCCTATATATGAATGGATTTCACATCATAAACTACTATATCGTTCCTAATTATAGACACATGTTCAACTTTGCATTTTAAAGCCCATATATTTTTTTTCAACTTTTCATTAAGAATTTACAAAGCTACTTTAACTCAATTTCAATTGGTAATTTTAATTGTACATATCCTATATGTAAGATGAAGCATAGGTACAATTGTTAAAATTGCAGCCTAACAACACTTTCTTTCTTTTTTTTTAATTTTTATTTTATTTATAGATAACACCGCATTCACATATTCAGTTTTCAATAACATAAAGTAAGATATTACACAATATCGATAATCCATTGTCACAAATCCATCCATACTAAAAATAACACATACTCTACGTTAATTACAACACAACATGCATACAACTTAGAGTAGGAACACTCCGCATTTAGTGCAATTTTTTTAGAATAATTTAAATCGTTATTCAATGTGTGATAATGAAATCATTTGTGAAGGTAATCAAGATGATGAAATTACCATCCTCATAGACAGTAATGTATCTCACACTTTCCTAGACCAACAGGTTGCCAAGGAGGTGCAGTGTGACATAACCGAATCACCACATGTTAATAATCACAGTAGTAGATGTAAATAGAATGGTGAGTGAGTTTAAGTGTCCTAACTTGCCATGGATCATGCAAGGGGTTAAGTTCCAATAAGATGTGAGATTGATCAAGTTGAGAGGATATGACATGGTATTAAGGGTGGATTGGATGAATGGTACAATCTTATTGTCTTGACTTCAACAAAACATAGATGGTTTTCACTAACAAGAGAGAACAAATTAAGTTGAGAAGTTACACATAAGAAGCTTAACTTAAGATTATCAGCTGTAAAATCATTACTGAGGAATTGAGAAAATGGGAACTATGGACTCCTCGGATGCTTCAGTTTGATACAAAAACATGAACTGAATCTTTTGCCTATTGAACTTACTTATGTTCTAGATGAGTATCATGACGTGCGTGCAAATTCCCAAGGATTACCATCGAAGAAGGGCTATGAGCATCCCATAACTTTGAAAGAAGGTGTTAGACCTGTGAAACTAAAAATTTATAGGTATGATCACTATCAAAAGGATAAAATATAGTAGTTGATGGATAAAATACTACAACAAAGGATTATAGCACAATAGTAGCCCATTTTCATCACTCTTGCTCCTTGTGAAAAAGAAAAATAGAACCTGGAGATGTTATGTGGATTACAGAAGGTTGAATGACTGACTGTCAAAGATAGCTACCATATTCCTCTAATTGTCGAACTGTTGGATGAGTTAGGGAGTGTTAGGGCATTTTGAAGAATAGACTTGAGGTATGGATTCTTTCATATTCGATGACGGAAGATTATGTCCAGAAGACTGGCTTTGTATCTTATCATGGCCGGTTAGAATTCAAAATGATGTCAGTTGGGCTCACAAATGTCCCAAATACACATTGCAAAAAGTATGAATGAGATCTTTGAGGCCTTGACCGAGGAAGTTGTCTTTGGTATTTTTATGACATCTTAATCAGAGTACGACATGGCTTCCCACATACATTTGAAAGTTGTTTTAGAAGTTTTGAAGAAGAACCAATACTATGCAAAATTTTCCACATGCTCTTTTGACAAACCAAGGTGGAATACTTGGCCATATCATATCTGAGGGTGAAGTGCATGCTGATCCAAGAAAAATTTAAGCAATGTCGGATTGGCCCCAGCCTTATAACGTGACTGAACCGAGAGGGTTTTTGAGCCTAACAGGTTTCTATAGGAGATTTGTAACCTATTGTGGGATTATTGCTAAGCCCTTGAATGATCTACTCAAGAAATATGGGCTTTGTTGGTCGCACAGTTCCTCAGAAGCATTCTAGAAACTCAAGGAGACCATGTGCAAATCACCCGTACTTTTCTTGCCAGATTTTGGAATTCCATTTTTCTTTTTTGCATTGAAACGGATGCATGTGGAAAAGGCTTAGGAGCTGTTTTACAACAAAACAAAAAACTTGTGACTTATCTAAGCAAGACCTTTAACTCTACGAAGATGAGATTGTTCATCTATGAGAAGGAACTTCTGACACTCTCCATGGCAATAGCTAAATGGAAGCCACATATTCAAGGCATGCATTTCATCATGGAAACTTGTCAACAGAGTATGAAGTTCATTCTGGATCAGAGGGCCACTACAGCACTACAGCAAAAAGGGGTGACCAAGTTTTTTGGGTTGAATTTCACTATTGTGTACGAAAAGAGAAGTGAAAATGTAGTGGTTGATGCCTTGTACATGCAAAGTCATGTTTAGGGACCATTGTGTGTTGTGAGCACAATATCCTCTTCTTGGATGCAAGAAGTAACATCCAACTACAAGGGTGACCTAGAGGTGGAGGAAAACTTTCGGGCACTGATGATTAGTACGTCCTTAAATCCCCTCTACACTATGCACCATGAGATTCGTTCAGTACAAAAGGATGATATACAAAGGAACCCCATGAACGTTTGAGATCCATTTCTTTGAGATGTTTGAGATCCAAATTGACAGGGAAGTTGCACTCAAGTCCAATAGAGGGTCATTCAGGGGTCAGGGCATGTTATAGCAGGATTAAGAGACTTTTTTATTGGCCCCAACTTAAGAAGGATGTTTAGGAAATGAGTTTAAGGTTCAACAGTGCAAAAGTCTACATTATAAACCTCAATGATTGCTCCACCCATTACCAGTCCCTCACTTTCATGGTCCCAACTCAGCATGGATTTTATAGATGGATTGCCTAAGTCTAAACGAAAGGAAGTCATCACGGTAGTAGTGGACAAACTAGCCAAGTTCAACCACTTTATGCCACTTGAGAAGAAGAGGCAAATGGTACCACAAAAGTGTGGAGGAAATAATTAATAATACTTAAACGAACAATATAATATTTTTCAAATAAATTAAATTTATTATTATTAAATGACGGTTTTTTGCTTGTACAATTAGTCTATCTCGAGAATAAATATAATTCAATAAGCTGATTTGGCAGATATTGGTTCAAATCCAATTCGTGTGAGGTACGAAACTAATGTGACACAATTATTGATCCTCTATCTTTAAGATTATTAAATTTGACCAACAATAAATTATTTAATAAATAGTATTTGCAGTTGTAATTGAATGTGACTATAAAATATACATATTAAAACAAAGACACAATTTTTCGGACACATTATATTTTGATGATGTTTTCGGTTAGAAGCGATGGTGGACACGTGATCTCGGGTAAGATGGACAATAAATTTTTTAAAGCAAATAAAAAATTAACGGGGGGGAAAATAAACACATACTACATATATCAACGTATTTTCTCGGATCAAGAGGGGAAGTTCCCTAGTTGTATGTAGGTCCGCCACTGGTTAGAAGAAACATAGAAACATATACTTGAGACAAATCTTAATTCGATACCTATAAAATACATGATTTTATAACTAAAAAAGCTTATCGTATTTAAAAGAATGAAAATGTAATATGACAAGTTTGATTCAACGCTATGAGTAAGAGAAATAATTAATTATACAAAACATAAAGTTATGGTATAATTGTCGTTATTTAACATATAATTATTTTATAAATTAAGTGTATGGTCAACAATATAGATACGATATAAATTTAACTTAACACGTGCAAAGCACGTGTATTTTGCTAGTAATCTTATAAATATGGCAATCAAAGTAGGATAAAAATCAAGCATACCATCGATAAACGACTATATGAAATTGTACGGAATGAGTCAAACTACTCGAAATCACAAACCTTTGAACGAGAACGAGCTAAATGAGCAACAAAAATGACTAGCATTATCCTGCTAATATAGATAATATAAGAACAAAGAAAACCACTCATAAAGTAGTAGTGTTGTTTTAGGGAGATTGGTGTGAAACTTGTTCATCAAGAGTTCCTGTCTTATTATGATAATCTTTTCAAGTATAGTGCCAAACCGGATAATATTGAGCATATTTGGAATGGATAAGAGATGCTATAACATGGGCATGGCTTGATTTTCCTTTCAATCCATGGCTGTGAAAATCCAAGTTATGGAAGAGGCATCGGTAGACGTAACCCCCCAAACGGGTAAAACACCGTCTTCACTACCGGTTGCTAAATACTGCCCATCAGGGCTAAACTTCAATCACACCTTTGTGGGCACAAATATTTTTGACTAGTATAAAGTGCACTAAGTTCTTTACACTTGTTTCTATTTTTTTCTCAAAAAGGTTAAGCCCTAACCTTGAGGGTCCCCACTCGCCCAATCGCATAGAATGAGTGGAGATGTTAATCAAGGATCTAACAGCTCAGAGTCGAGGGCTGCATTTTTACCAAGAAACTGAAAGACGTTGTCCCTTTACGGGATTCGAACCTCCACACTCCAGCTCCTGGCCCAGCTGTCACTACAACACCAAAGCCTTTTACCACTAGACCATATCCAGGGGAATTGTTTCTCTTTTTTCTCAAATTTCATCTGAAAAGGTTTATCCTCTTTTCTACTTTTCATCTTATCCACAAAACTTTTCCACCAAAACTTCACTTTCTGATTCATATCTGTGTTCTTACATCTTTCAATATGAACCACAGCCTCGTCATGAAGAATTCGCCCTGAAACGCAAGGATTTTCACCGGTTTCTTTATGTGGACAATCAAATGGATCCTCAACTAAAAGGTCGAGTACACAACAAGATTCCGCAGTATCTCCACTGCATTCCGTAATCCTATCCGTGTCTGAGGTAAATTTTCTATTAACCGTCTCACCAACAGAACACGAATCCTCAAAAAATCCCATTCGATTAAGAAAATCCGCTCGTCGTTGTTTTACTTTTTTTTAGCTCATTACACCAAATCCCAAAACTTAAATTAGTAAAATCTAAATCTTCTAACAAAAATGAATCCTCATTATCAAAGAAAATATCTTCTTCTCCTATATTAAACTTCATCATCTCTAAGAGTGCTTCAAATAGAATAACTAACTCTATCAGACCAATTGCACAAACTAATATCATTTCCAATCCTTTCCCACCATTGCAACAAGGAAATGTTATGATTTGTAAAATCAGACCATTGCATAGGCCCAAGATCATATATTTCCTTCACTCTCACACAATGAAACAACAAATGCTCAATAGATTCTTCAGCAAGAATAAGTCATAAGACACGTTTTAGTCCTGTAAGTGGTCATTTTTTTCACAAAAATAGTCCTAAACGCCGAAAAGACCACTTACAGGACTAAAATTGGTCTTTTCCGGCGACAATTTTAGTCCTGTAAGTGGTCTTTCCGGTGACAATTTTAGTCCTGCAAGTGGTCTTTTCGGCGTTCAGGACTATTTTTGCAAAAAAAGACCACTTACAGGACTAAAATTGACGCCGGAGAAAAATCAGGACCAAAATCGAAAACGTGTCTACTTAGAGGATGAAAATTGTAATTTAGCCAGAATAAGTCATAAGACTTAACAGAACACTTACCATTGGCGCTAAAATTCCAAACAAGACTACCTTACTTTTTTTTGAAGAGCTTAAAGGAATTCTCAAAATAGATTGCACACAACATCCCAAAAACAGCTCTCAACCTTTTGGTCTTTCCATAAGCCATGTCTAATAAAATTAGGCGAGCATCTTTGGGCAAGTTGTCTTAGGGTTAATAGCCCTAAAGTTGGGATGGGAGAGTCAAGAATCCAACTATCATCCCAGCCTCACTAAATTATATGTTTATTCTACCTAATTTGCCCCCAAAAGAAAATTTTCTCAAAACAAATCAAGAAAAAAACCAGAAACAAAAAATCGACATGACTTATTGTAGAATTTGTTTCTCTGAATCAATGGCTAGAGAATATAGTGATAAAGACGACTCTAGTTCTTGATCAATTTCGTCTTGGCAATTGCTGTCAAATACACCATCATTTTTTTCATCAACCGCTACATCTCTCAAATTGGTTTTATCAAAATGCCTAATTTCGGATTCGTCGTTGCTGCTCCACCATTTTCTACGTCAACTTCGCTGATTATGTTTCCGCGCTTGAATTCAGTCTTCCTAATTAATTCAACAAAGTGGAAAGGCGAATTGAAGCACAACGAAGTTAGACAAGGAAAAGAAAAAAAAACTGGTATTTGTTTGCTAATAGGTCCAAAATGAATGACGGCAAAGGGAAAGTTATTACGGTTAAGTTATTAGGGGTATTTTAGGCATAAAATATGTCATTTGTCCTTAGTGCTTTATTAAACATTAAGCTGGACTATTATTTGAATCAAAATATGAAAAATGTTCTTATTGACAATTAACTATAATTTATAGTACACTTGTGAGTGGTGACATTTGAGATCAAAATAGGTGAATATTCAAATAGGTGAATGTCCGAATAGTGGATTTTTCCAGTTTCTTACGATCAAGAAAGCTCTCAAACCATTTACATTAGACTTTCAAGCGGGGCGGTTTGTGAATTTAGTGATACGGATCGAAAATCATTCATATTTTACAATTACAAAAAGTAATGTTACATATTATAGTTCAATACGTGTCAATAGGGATCAATATATAAAAATAAGGGGATCGGTACATATATAAAATGTGTATATAATTTTTTTTTCCATTTGTAATATTTTTTTTTACGGGTTGGATGACCCAAATCTTAATACATGTAGCCGCCCCTGCATTCAAGGAATCCCTTCTGGGCATACTTGAATTAATTTTGCTTGATAAATAAAGAAATTAAGAGATGAAGGGCAAAGGAAAGAAATTAAACAAACATCGAAGTTTTTTAATCTTAAAGCTCAAATATTAAAAGAGAAAAAAAAAAATGTCTGCAAGTTCAGCTAGATTGTATGTTGCAAATATTTATTTTCTCCAGATTTACGTGGAAATTAAATCAAAATTAATCAAACTGCAAGAAGAATGTGAACTCTATAACCTATCCTTTTCTAGAAGAAAAAAAAAATGTATTCTATGCTTTTGAAATAGAACTATAGAAGGTAACAATAAAGTCGTATCGCAGACATCCTGTCCAGACTTCCCCATCACTGCATGGATCCACCTCAGAATTGCTTTGACTTTCTTGATCAATAAAAAATGTTTCCGATTTTATTCGGTTTCCCCCCGGCCAGGTGTTTCTCTAGTCTTTTTGAGTATTGGGGAGAGAACCAAACTGGAAAGTTGAAGCAAGATCATGAAAATGGGGTTGATTATTGCTGCCGATCATTCTGATTTTCGTCTAAATCATTTTCTTGATTTTTGGTTTGTTTTGTTTGTTTTGCTTGTTTTGTTTCTTCTCTGTTTGTTTTTTGGGAGTAGAAAAAGAATTGAAAATACCTATTTAGATCCATACAATATGATATGCCATGAACAACAATCTTTCTGCAATCGAGAACTGTACGTGCAAACTCTACATAGCTAGAATCTACTATGCAAATCAAACTTCGAAATCCATCCATTGTACTCAACCTGCAAAAGCAAGCACAAAATGAACAAAAATGAAAAAGTGATTAGTTTTTCCATAATCCTAAGGTTATAAACTGTCGAACATGGAAATAAACTAATTATTATATATAGACAGTTCTCAACGGAATCTAGAATAATACGATTGCATATGATAACATGTAGAAGCAAATGAGCAAACAGTTATGGATTGTATGGAAACTACAATCAGAAGATAATTAAAACGCGAACACGAAAAGTAAATTTATTCAACGCGAATAGAGAATCAGTTTATGCTTTTCTTGTTAACGAATTAGGCTTTCAAAGAAATCACTGAATCTTGCCAATCAAAGAGATCATCGAATCTTGCCAAATATTTTAGGATATACCCGATTCCATCCCCCGACCCTTTAACATCCATACACTCCACTTAATAAAATAAAAAAACCAAAAAACCAAAAAATCTGGACCACAAATTACCTACTCGGTGGACAAAAGTGGTACACTTTTCTGGCTAAATTACAATTTTGGTCCTCTAACTAGACACGTTTTTTGATTTTGGTCCTGCTTTTTCTCCGGTGACAATTTTAGTCCTGTGAGTGGTCTTTTTTTTGCAAAAATAGTCCTGAACGCCGGAAAGACCACTTACAAGACCAAAATTGGTCTTTTCCGGCGACAATTTTAGTCGTCTTTCCGGCGATAATTTTAGTCCTGTAAGTGGTCTTTCCGGCAGTCATGACTATTTTTGCAAAAAAAAAGACCACTTACAGGGCTAAAATTGTCGCCGGAGAAAAAACAGGATCAAAATCGAAAAACGTGTCTACTTAGAGGACCAAAATTGTAATTTAGCCCACTTTTCTGTGAGTGTATCATTTTCCATATAAATTTCATAATGTAAAGCAGGTTATTTAAACAACAATAAATACATTTATTTGCTCAATTGAAATATTGATAGTAAAGCAACATGGATGTATTCGTAATTGTTGGCCATTAACTATGCCCATCAATGATTTAATGAGTAGATTCAATGTCATTGTATTTGTATCATAAAACAAGGATTTTGTAAAGCATACAATCTGTGAATCCAGTGACTTTGATTTCGAGGATTTTTTTTTATTCCACTGATTTTTCAGTGCCACCGGAGATTTAAAATTTTCACCCGCGTGCCGGAGATTTGAAATTTTCACCCCGGCGATGGAGATTTAAAGTTTTCACCCCAGTGTCGGAGATTTGAAGTTTTCACCCGACACCCCGGAAACTTGAAATTTTACCCCGGTGACGGAGAAAACTCCCCGGTTATGCAAATACAAATATTCGACAAAGTCGGTAAAAAAATTCTAACAAGGTGTTTGCACAGAAACAAGCAAGCAAACAAAAAAAAAAAAAAAAAAAAAAAAAAAAAAATTACAGTCAGATCATTAGCAAATAAAAAACAAAAAATTAAACACACCCGCACCTGCAAATCAGAGCTTTTATTTGGCTCGAGCAACCTGTCCAGTTAGCACCGGTGAATAAGCTAATTATGGCTCCATAAATCATGCTACTAATTTCTAAGATTTGTTTTTTGAGATAGAAGGTTTCAGATAATAGAGTGTCTGACGGCATAAGAAGTGTGTTTGGAGTGTTTATAAAATAATGAATCGGGTATCCCTTTTTATACTCAAAATACTGGACCACATAAATTATATACATTGAACTTGATAGATCCTATTATGGTAATATATAAATTTAATTTTCTATTTTCCGAATATTTAAAACCTACGCCGACAACTTATACCATTTACCCAGCAACCCTACAATACATTGGTGCTATTTGAGCCCATCTAAATAAAATGGGCCCACTAGGTTATGTACCTGGCTCCCAGTGGGGAGTCTAGGGTTCGAACCTCACTTTAAGACGTGTGTGTTGTGTTATCTTTTCGTTTTTAGAAAAAAAAAAAACAAAAAACAAAATGGGCCCCCAAAATTTTTCATCAAAAAAAAAAAATTATATTCCTTGTCGCTACCCTTGAGGATTTATTTTAAAAGATACACATATATGCAGATGAAGCCATGGACCTGAACGTTTTTTAATGAAATCAGTAAATATTTAACACACTAAATAACTTTTTTTTTTTCACCGGGTTCAATATTTTTATATAAAACTGTAAAGTATTTTTATTTTTAGCGATGTCAGTGGGCGACTTTTTCAGCGTAGATCCGCCCCTGTATGCACGACCAACCCCACTCAACCCACCCCTAAAAACTTAGCATCACTGAGAATATGACAGAATTTTTTTGTTACCGTACAAATCGATAACAATATAATACAATTATAATAATACAAAATTATCGTTTCATTATAAAATGATAGAAAAATTACGGTACGAAACTTTGTACAATTTAAAATGACAGGAAAAATAATAGTACAAAATGATATTAAATCCGAAACAATACACATTATAGTACAAAATAATCATGTCAAAATTTTGGCAACACGAACTAGTTGTAAAAAGTTAAAATGACAGGCTAAAATTGTCGTACAAAACACGTAACAGTATATTAGAGTTGTAAAAGTGTATTCTCATTGATTTATTTGCATACAATAGATTGTTTATATAAGAAAGACAATAAGGGTAAATACGGAACATAAAACAATAATAATAAAACCCTAGTCTAGGCGGCTACTTGTTGGCCAAGGCTTAGAGACACTCGTCAATCGCTCCGCAATCCCATAGAATGGAATGGACATGGAGATTGTGCTGAGATCGGTGAAACGAACATGGCCAAGGGGCTTAGTAAGGGCGTCGTGGCGATCTTTGGAAGAAATGAAAGCAACATTGAGCTTGCGAGCCGCAACAAGTTCGCGGACATGATGAAAGTCAATCTCGATATGTTTAGTGCGGCGTGGAAGACCGGATTAGCGATAAGATAAGTCGCGCCAATGTTGTCACACCATAACGTAGAGCTTGAGGTTGGGAAACCCGCATCTCGAGACAAAAAAGAGCCGAGATCCATTGCAACTCGGCAAAGCAGCATGAGATAGAGCCTTATACTCGGCCTCCGTACTACTCTTAAGAACGGTGAGTTGTTGCTTGGGCGCCAACTAATTAAATTACTACCCAAGAAAATGCGAGCGCACCAATAGAGCGGCGGTCATCGGGATCGAGAGGCCCAATCAACATCGAGAAGGCCTGAAGGGCGTGGAAGTGGCAGGCCGAATGAGAAGACCATCATGGATAGAATGTTTCAAGTAGCGGAGAATACGCTTGACGGCAACCCAATGAGTGGTACGAGGAGCATGCATGAACTTACATACTTTATGAACTGCGAACGCAATGTCCGGACGGGTGAAACTGAGGTACTGGAGACCACCAACAATGCTGCGATAAAGACTAGCATCCTCGAAGGGCTGACCATCATTAGCACTAAGCCGAAGATTAGACGCCATATGTGTGATACACGGCTTAGCCGTTTGCATGTGGGCACGACAGAGCAAAGAGTGAATGTATTTGCGTTGGCTAAGCAGAAGACCCTCGGGAGTTCGAATAGCTTCAATACCCAAAAAATAAGAGAGCGGGCCCAGGTCCTTGACTGGAAAATGAGAGGACAAGTGGGATATAGTAGCGGTAACAAGAGATTCGAAGTACACAATAATCAAGACATCATCAACATAAATTAAGACAAAAACAGAGTCAGATCCACGAGTATATATATAGAGTGATGTGTCGGCCTTGGAAGGGAAGAAGCCAAAAGTGCGTAGAACATCCGTAAACCGCGAGAACCAAGCCCGAGGAGCTTGGCGAAGACCATAGAGACTGCGTTTTAATTTGCAGATACGAGAAGGAAAGTCGTGGTGACGAAAACCCCGAGGCTGCTTGCATATAGACATCCTCGGAGAGAAAACCATGTAAAACGCATTCAACATCAACTCAGCCGAATAACCCAATTGCGTGAGATAGCAAGAGAAAGTAATATACGGATGGTAACCGGTTTAACAACCGGACTAAAAGTCTCGAATAATCGACCCACTTCACGATGAAAACCCTTTGCAACAAGACGCGCCTTATAGCGCTCAATATGACCATCAACATGACGCTTGATACGAAAAACCCATTTAATTCCAAGAACATTCATCCGAGGAGAAAACGGAACAAGGTCCCACGTGTCGTTCTGGACCAAGGCATTGAACTCATCTCGCATGGCATCTCTCCAATCACGGGACTTAAGAGCATCGGTAAAAGTAGCTGGTTCAGTGGGCTGAAGGGAAGTGGTGAAGGCGTGGGGAAGTGGGTAGCGCACAAAGTCTGCAGGAAGCTGTTTAGGCTTGAGAGAATTGGTTTTAGACCGGGTAACCATCTGATGCGGAGGTGGGGAGGGCGGACGAGGAGAAGGAGATGGGGATACAGATTCAGATGCAGACGTCGATGGTGGAGATGAGGTTGGTGAGTCAGGGTCATAAGATGGAGTGGGAGGTGAAGGAGAAGAAGCTTGTTGAGGCGGCGGAGGTAAAGGAGGAGTAGGGAGAGTAATAGCGGATGGCAGGGAGACGATAGATTCAGGATCCAAGATAGAGGCGGAGGAGGAAGCGGTGTACGGAAAGGAAGCTTCATCGAAGACGACATGCCGGGAAACATATATACGACCCGTGCTAAGGTCAAGGCATTTATAGCCATGGTGAGTAGGGCTATAACCAAGGAAAATACACGTCTTAGAGCAGAAATCGGTTTTATGGTTATTATAGGGGCGGAGGTGGGGCCAACAAGCACAGCCAAAAACGCGGAGAAAGCCATAATCAGGGAGACGATGATGGACCATTTCGTATGGGGAGACGTGATTAAGGACACGAGTTGGTAGGCGATTTATGAGATAAGTGGCGGTGAGAAAAGCGTCTTCCCAAAAGGGAAGAGGAAGATGAGAGTGGGCTAGAAGTGAAAGACCGATTTCGACAATGTGACGATGCCGCCGCTCAATGGCACCATTTTGCTCAGAAGTATGGGGACAAGAACGACGATGTTCAATGCCAAGGGATGTAAAAAGGGTCGTGAGACGACGATATTCGCCACCCCAATCTGTTTGAATAGCTTTGATTTTAGTGTTGAAAAGGCGTTCTACGAGGGCACTAAATTGAGGAAAAACAGATTCAACATCAGATTTTAACCGAATATGATAGAGCCATAAATATTTTGTATAATCATCTAAAAACTCACATAATATTTATTACCATAAATTGAGTCTTCTTCGCACGGACCCCATACATCGAAATATATCAAATCTAAAGGACTCGAAGAAGTAAACGGCGACATAGGTAAGGGTCGCGATGGCTCTTGGCCATTTGACATGCGACACAAGCAGGCGTAGGGCGATGGAAGGGCCGACATATTATTCTCGACGCAAACATTGACGCAAAACAGATATAAGAACAATGTCCTAGACGCCGATGCCATTGAGCGACGTTGGAGCGACTGGAGAGAAGAGCTTGAGCGGGGAAGTGATTGAAAGATTTGGAGAAGTGATAGAGGCCATCCTTAAGAAAGCCCCGATGGTGGATGCGGCCCGAGTAGTCCTTCACAAGAAAATAATTATGGTGAAATTCAAAGTAGACAGAGTTATCTTTAGCAAATTGGGATACAGAGAGAAGATTAGTAAAGAAGGAGGGGGCAACCAAGACATTATTAAGAACATAAGAATGGGAAGGGGTGGAAAGAAGAGAAGAACCATAATGGGTGATATTCAAACCTGTACCATCACCGATGTGCAATTTTTCAGGGCCATCATAAGCATCAGCAGAGAGATTTAGGTTGCGGGAATTGTTGGTGGTGTGGTGGGTAGCACCGATGATCGAGGATCGATCCGATGTGTATGGGCCGAGCTTGGGGCATCATAGCATAGGCTTGCGGCGGGTTTTGGCCGGGTGGGCGAGGCGGTGGATTTCCAGGAGCAAAGGTTTGATCAAAACGATACCAGCATTCACGAACCGTATGACCATAGCGTTCACATAACTGACATTGAGGGGCACCCGGAGGGGGTGGTCCACGGCTGCGGCCTCTGCCTTGACCACGCCCCCGTCCTCGATTACCATAAGAGCCGGCTGAATCGTGATAATAACCCGACTGATTTTGCTGGTTGTGGGATTGCCCACGGCTGCGAGAGTTTCTGGATGAGTTGGCAGCAAGAAGGGCAGCCGGAGAAGAGGCATTGGCGGCCGACGGTAGATTAACATTAACAGCGCTTTGATCAAGGTGATTAAGACGAGCTTCAGTACTAAGTAATAGCGAGTAAAGTTCATCAGGAGATACCTCAGTTCGAACAGAGAGTAGGGTAACAAGAGAGTTATATTCCGACGGTAATCTGGCGAGAACATATGCAATTAAATCGTCATCATTGATGGGATGGCCGGCCAAGATGAGATCATCTGCAATTCGTTTAATTGTCATAAAATAGTCGGCTGCAGTGAGGTTACCTTTACGAGTAGACGCAAGTTTGGTACGCAGGTGCACAAGTTGTGCTCTAGATTGGGACGCAAAATTAGTTTGCAAGGCTTTCCAAATTTCTGCCGAAGTAGTAGCGTTGTAGACTTGAGAAAGAACGTCATCAGATAAAGAAGATGTGATTGTACTGAGAATAAGGCTGTCTTGTTTCAGCCAGTGATCATAATCTGGATTTGGAGAAGTCACTCCGTCGGTAACAATGGAGGAGGCCGGCTGTTTGATGGATCCGTCAACATACCCGAGTACACCTTGTCCACGAAGATAGGGAAGAATCTGTGCCCGCCATAGAGGATAATTTTGGCGTGTTAATTTCGTAATATGGATAGTAGAAGATGGTGTGAAGGAGGGATATTTGGAGACAGAGGAAGAAGAAGGGGACGACGTCCCTGAAGTTGGTGTGGAGGTGGTATCGCCGGACATAGCTTCCGGTCGAAGAGATTGCTGCCGCTGTTTTTTTTTTTTTTTTTTTTTTTTTTTTTGTGGCTTTAGGGTTTAGACGGGATTGGAGAGGGAGACATGGGAGATGAGAGCAAGAGGCTCCGATACCATATTAGAGTTGTAAAAGTGTATTCTCATTGATTTCAACTGTGTACAATAGATTGTTTATATAAAAGTACAATAAGGGTAAATACGGAACATAAAACAATAATAATAAAACCCTAGTCTAGGCGGCTACTTGTTGGCCAAGGCTTAGAGACTCGTCAATACAGTACAAAGTGATAGTCCAATATAATTGTAACAGTAACAAGTTAATCATAATTGTATAAAATGACAGAAAAATGATGGTATAAAAAAACTGTTGTAAAATTTTGACAATACAAAATAATCATAAAATGATTAATTGGCAATACGAAAAGCGTAACAGTAGAAAATGACAGCAAAAAGTAATTGTCACAATAGAAAAATGACGGTAAAAAAAATCGTAACATGAACATGATTGTTCGAAATTTGTAATAGTATAAAGTGAAATTTTAAATATAATTGTTGTAGGAAGGTTATCAGCCAAGATACATTACAATCACTCATTTCTAACCTCTCACACACGATAAAAGTGTATTATGTGAAAGAGAGTAAAAATGAAAGGATACAATGTATAACCTTCCTACAACCGTTGCACCATAAAATCACTCTAGTATAAAATGTCGATAGAAAATAGGGAAACTTTACTTTTTATGCTCAAAAAGTAAAAAAAATTGAAAAATATGCCTCGTATGAAATTGTTGGTGGAAAACTATGCCTACGTTCGACGCATGAGCGACGCATGAGCCATGCATGACTACTGACCGACACACGCGTGACGCATGACCGACGCATCATGCACGCATCATACAAGACATATTTTGTCAAATTTTTTACTTTTTGAACATAAAAAGTTTCCCTACAAAATAATAGGTTCAAAATTTTGATAAAACATAAATTTTGACAAAATATTTTTTCCGAGGGGCAAGGGCATGGGTGTTTCGTGCATTCCATATGAAAAAATGATTTTTTTTATTTATGAAAAAAAGAAGGGTTTTCATGGCAGGGGTTAAGGGGTGTGTAAGTGGGCTCCACAAGAAACATAAATATTTTCGTGATTATTTATGGGGGGCGGGGTGTGTCGGTGAGGGGCCGGAGTTCTACAAGGATCATAATTTTTTTTGATGAAGAAAAAGATTTGTGCGTGGGGGTTGGGGGATCGATGTTGGAATTTCTTTTTATTTTTCTAAATTTTTCATAGATTCTTTATGGATTTTTCTTTTGAATTTTGCATGTTTCTGAATTTCTAATCTTGTAACGATCCGTTCGTAAGACCGAAGCCTTTTAACCTAAAATGCAGACCGTTTGACACGTGTCCCTTAACTTAATTTTAGAAACACGTTAACCTGACATCTATTAAAACATGTTAGAAACGACGCGGAAGCAATTAATAATAATTAAATGATCGGAATATTTACTATTAAATCTGAATGATTCAACTACCCTTATAAACTAAAATCCACTAAGTACGTTAAAATCATAAAACAGTTGGCATGTAGCCATCATTATCTAACTAGCCATATCTAATGTGTTATCACAATGTATCACCTCGAGTAAATGCTATTGTCGCTCATCACCGAGCTACTTTGAATCCTCTTATGCTATGTCAATCATCATCCTCATCATCACCAATCAATCTTATTATTCCAAATAATAAGAGTGAGTAACGAAAGCTTCGATAAGAGAAAAGAAGTATTAATTATCCTATGTAGGCATGCATATTCAACTGGGATGAATATACATACTCATATTTAGAAGTAAGGATATCTTAAAACAATATAACATCTATAAAAGAAATCATTTATCCACATTACATAGCTACTTGAAATACACATTACTATACGTATTTCTTATAATGCATAAAATCATAAAGGCTCTACTCTTATGTTCAGTTCGTCATTGACTTGCTATTACTACTACATCTTACTCGCACATTTTCGTACTTGTCTGCCATACATATATACGGGTCTATCATATATTGGTTTATCGTACATAGGTCATCCTTGCATGCATCTACCATGCATGCATCTACCACAGATGGGTCGTCCCTACACACATTTACCATGCAGAGGCATCCATGCATGTATCTACCACATGGGTCTTCCATACATTGGTCATCCATGCATGCATCTACTACACATGGATTCCCATGGTTATGCAGGCATGCATCTAGATTTCCATATTCACAATTAGCCAATGGTACCTCGCATAATGCTAGCCCATTATGAAGACTTACTTTGCAACCCGCGAAGCGGTAGGGAATTACCCTTAGTCCCCATCTACGAGTGAAATTGCGATGTGTAACGGTACCTTACCAATGGTCGATATGTGCCTTATTGGTCTACCACTTAGTGTAATCTACTCACATATATTACCCTAAACCATACTATTCATACATATAAAAGACCATACATTATCGTAAGCATACTACTCATACATATAAATCCATCTATAAGAACCTTACTCCATCATATATATCCCAAACTACAATATGCAGAATTGAAGGCCAAAATGAATAATAACATAATGCATATAATAAAATTGATATTATAAATGAAACCAAATGAGCCAGAACCAAACTGGCTAATCCAAATAACCTTGCCTTCATGCAACCTTTTTCAGATATACCTTTTCAAGAATTACTAAAAATACAAATAAAGACCATTTGAATAAAAAGAACTGTATTAATTAATTGAAGAACTTTCTTATCTTTTAGCTAGAATTCTTAAACGCAATAAATTTACAAAATCTAGGTACCAAATATCAATTAATGAATTCACCAACAAAAACACACAATTCGGCATACTTCTTTCACAAAACTACTAAATAATTACATAAGGTCATCATAAACCCTAACCCTAGGGCTTATGCGAATTGCATAATCAAAAGGATAGGATGAATTACCTTGAATTGCTACGAACAACTTAAACAGATGGATGCTTCTCTTTGATATATAGGATCGTTTTGACTATTTGGTTTTGCAAACGGATCAACGAAACACTATAAAAGAGACACTTTACTCTCTTGGTTATATTGACGACGATGTGAAAAATGGGTGCGCGGCTTTCTTTTTATTCACTGACAAATAATTTGCAGCGTAGGCACATATTTGTACATATATGATATGTCTGCTTTTTATTCTATTATTTATTATTCTATTTTTTTAAATAAAAGAGTATTAAGGGAAACAATAATAATTATAAAATTTTCTCTTTATTTCTCTTTTATTTTTATTTAAAAATTGTTGATAATTAAAAGACTATTAAATAGGATTTCCAAAGTAACGAAAATACCCTTGTGAGAAATTACGGGGTTTAACAGATCTTTTTTTATACTTATTTTTTTTATTTGTTTATGACATTTCTTCCACTTTCATTTTTTGGAAAATTAGGGATAATGATAATAATCTTAATATTTTTAAGAATAAGGACAAATTTCACATATTTTTATATGGAGAAGACAACGTGCGTAATTTTATAAATGAGAAGACAAACAAATGAATCCTTAAAATCAATGAATCTCCCAAATGAATCCCAAATCGGTGAATTTTGATGATGAATCTCGAAAATTAGTGAATTTCGACAATGAATATTGAAAATTAGTGAATTTCGACAGTGAATTTCGGCAGTGAATTTAAATAGTGAATTTCGAATACAAGTGAATTTCGACAGTGAATAAATAGTTTTGTCCTTTATGCAAAAGTTTCAAAAGACTGTCCTTCTACTCAATTGATGAAATATTTTTGTCCTTCTCCCTCATTCCCCCTTCATTTTTAGACACTTAACGGAAACAAAAACATAATGTATGTCATTCAACGTAAGTGCACGAGTCCGACCATTGGTTCCTTACATTTTCTTATTTCCTTATTGTTCGTAAATAGCTCTTATTTTTTTCCTAATGATATTTTTGATTCTCTAACTCTATTTTTGTTACACGGTTTGGGCATTTAACGGATCCAATGTTGGGTCAAATTTTAATTGTTCAAAAAAATGTTATAAAATGTTAATTTTAATTGGCATGTGTTTCGTGTCTCCGACGGCCAGTAGAGGACCTTACGCCTCAGGGTTGTTTGTTGCATGACTGCTTGACCCTCCTATCTAGCTAGACATGCTTTGACAGTTACTTCTAGGACATCTTTGGGCGTCTCGCCTCCTGATGACGTTTTGGCCGCTTGTTTGGCGGATGTTGATTAATAAAGTTCTTGTTTTCTCAACAAAAAAAAAAATAAAAATGTTATTATGAAATATAATGAGTAGTTTTTAAAATATAAAGAAAACTCGAGATCAAAAGTATAATCTTCCTTCAGTTTTATAACAAATTTCTGCATGGATCTGAAGTGACGTTGCATTGATCACACATATTTATGTGGCGTGTTCTTGGTAGATGTATAAGACAATGGCAATGCTAGAGACTTGTTAACCTCCTTTCAGTTCAACTTTTTCACACAAAGCATAATGTATAAAGCATAACAATAATATAATGCATTATATATTGTAAGATCATAAGTGTGGTTTATAAATGTACTTCCAATTCTATAGAGATTTAAGAGAAAATAACAACTCGTACAATGGAAAATACCTATCTAAATCCATACAAAATGATATGCCAAGAACAACAAAATTGCATCCACCAAACTTGCTAGTGGCGAATTCAAGTTCGATGAAATGGCATCACTCCAACTCTCTCTCGTCCTTGATGCCCGCCCCAATTTCGTATGTAAATATTGTTGGTTGCTCGTTATCGTGCCTTAATGGTTTAATGTACTCAGACTGTCCTTTAAACATTGTGCTGAAAGAGGTCGCTTCATACATGATTCAAACTCTCACACTCCAAGTTGGCTAGACTATCACTACAGCACCCTCAATAACCAATGAAATATTCCCTGGAGACATGGTATACATCACTTGTATGTGAAAATGGTTCTAGCTTTGATTGTCAAATTACAGTGAACCAACTTTCACCAGAAGGGTACCGGTCAGTTGTGCTATAATAACGAGTAACGTTGTATTCCACGAGAAATCGATCAAGTATCATAGTCACTTTTTTATCCAGTTCAAGTAAAAAATTTCCTGGAAAGTTCTATAAACTATTAAAAAAAAGAAACTATAATAATAATAACACAATAGTCAAATTATTATTAAGCAAACTACTCTCGACACCTCTGCCAAATGGTAGGCTTTTCCCGACCAACCAATCAATTGTACTAATGAACGTATTTGTGGGTGAAATATCCTAAAATGGTCCTTAGGTGATGATACCACAACCTAAGTCCACTATGTTCGGTTCAACAGTCCCTTATTTGAGATTTAACTAACCTAACATGATAAAGAGCTGAGAGATGCACTTTGTCCACCGAATTCATGGCTTAACAAGAAAAACCTCACTTAAAGAACATGCTCAAACAACTCGACTAGTTCGTGCATGGCGATCCCAAAACCCCTTTTCCCACACTTCTCACAAAATACATTTATAAATATCATGTGTAAATTCATGGATCAAGTGATCAATTTAATTCAAGGACTAAGGTTAAGTTTGGGGACACAAACAGTTCAAAAGGTTTAACGTTTACCCACAATCTATCCTAAGATCATCATTCAAAGCATCGATTTCATAAACCATTACATAATTCGACTATAATAAATTTAGCTATTCATGATTGAAACAACAACAAAAGATAAAACACAAATCAAAATCGTGGTTGAAATAGAATAGAAAAGATTACCAATTGCAAGAAATTGAAGAAAAGTTGAACCTTTTAACGATCCCCGTTGATAATTTGTCAAGCAAACGTTGGAGAATTGATCCAAGAAAAATAATCTTTCAACTAATCAAAGTGAAATTGACAAGAAAACAAAAGAAATACCTATCCTAGGGTTCTAAGAGCTAAAAGTCGCATAAGGGGGTTTGGAATATGGCAAAATACTATCAAGAACATTTATTTATATAGGAGTCACAAAGCCTAAAATCTGTAAAAGAATTCGTGACTTTAAACATATGGCAAAAAGATGTGTGGTCAAAAATAAAAGAGGTGAAAGGTTGCCATCAAAAGATTGACTATATCATCTTTCGACACACAGTTTCGGTTTGTATTCACAAAACTTTTTTGAAAAAAGAAAAAAAATATATTTTATTATTACAAACCATATATGTTAAATGTTTTAATTCGTATGTATGGTATATTGTACTATACATAAAACCGAATGTTCAGTATTTGAATATCTATATGCCGGCTTGTGTAAATACTTCGTTCATTCCTCGTTATATGAATTTTAACATTGGTTGATCTGTGGTGAGAGCACTATCATTTGCATTTTAAGTAAATGTAAGCAAGTGAAAGACAGATTTTTCATAAAATTTAGCCTCGGTTTTATGCATGCTCTATGCTCATGTGCCTAGTTACACAATATTTGGATTTAATCCACTAGTTGTGTCTTTGATTTTAAAGTTTGTGCATATCAAGAGTGGTTAAAGTATTTTGTTACTTTCATCGATTATAGCACGAGAAGTTGTTATGTCTATCTGATGGAAAGCAAAGATGATGCCCATAGACATAGGTGGATCTACCTTGAGCATATGGGGTCCACGGACCCCGCTAAAAATAAAAATACTCTATATTTTACTTATAGAAAAATATTTCGGATCCCGTGAAAAAAATTATTTACTGTGTTAAATATTTACGGACCCCGCTGAAAAAAATTCTGGATCCGCCACAACTCATAGATATAACCGATGTTGAGAATCAACTTGGGAAACAAATTGAGATAATTCGTAGTGATTGAAATGGAAAGTATGATGAAGCATTTAATGAATTTTGTTAAGGCGCCAACATCATTCATCAAACCAATCCTTCATACACACCATAGTCGACTAGTGTTGCTAAAATGCTAGAACACTGTAAGAATTGATGAGTACTATGCTGATCAATTCGGATTTATCCAGAAATGTGGGGGAAACGATTGTCTCAACAATTTTTATTCTCAATGGAATACCACCATGGAATGCTGGAAAGGCTACAAGCCTACCAGTAAATTCCTGAAAGTGTGGGGGCGCTTGGCAAAGGTCGAAATACCTAAGTCAAAGCATGTCAAGATAAGGCCTGAAACAAAAGATTGCAGATTCTTTGGATATGTTAAATAACAGTAGTGTCTATCGGTTTTTGGGGCACAAGTTAGACATTCCTGATGTACATTAAAATGTGATCATTGATTAAAGGAATGTTGTATTTATTGATGATATATTTCCTTATAAAGAAAAGGAGAATGAAGGTTCAAGTTCAGTCTATAGCCCTTGACCGGATGTTAAGGTATTTGAAGTTTGAAATGAACCTCGGTATCAATATACGAGATATCCAGCAGTATTGGAAGAATACCGTGATGCGGATTGGATATCTAACTGTAAGGATTCAAAATCCACTAGTGGATATGTATTCACTATTGGTGGTGGTGTAGTGTCCTGGAAGTCCACAAGACAGACATGCATAGCTCATTTCACAATGAAATGTGAGTTTATAGCATTGGATTAGCGTGGAGAAGAAGCTGAATGGCTTAGAAATATCCTTGAGGATATTCCATGTTAATTGGCTTAAGTAGTGGCTGCTATTAGCATACACTCTGATAATAAGTGGTCATAGGAAGGGCACAAAGTTGTTTGTATAATGGTAAGTCTAGATATTTACTTCGTTGACACAATACCATTAAATAATTGATCTCTAATGGTTTGATTTCCTCGATTGTATAACCTCGAAGGAGAATCTTGAGGATCCGCTTATAAAAAAGGTAGCTAGAGACCAGGTGTCAATTTTTGACAAACGGGATGTGACTTAAGCCTATTACGCATGTTCCCTTATAATGGTAACACAACCATAGTGACTGGAGATCCCAAGATCATGGTTCAAAAGGGACAACTAAGTTATGATGGACAATTAGCACTTACCCATTCTGTTAAAAACAAAAGTTCTTTTTGTGATTTGTTAGGTTAAGCATTAAGCTTTTAATGATTCCTATATCTTGGTCAAGGCAAGTGGGGTAATGCAGAGTACTCTTTATAGGAGGTCACCTATGTAAGTGGAAGTGGGGCCGTTTCTGTGAGAATTTGAGGGCTGGATTCTCTATCACACTTTATGAAACCAAGGTGTTCCAGGGCCAAAATGGACACAACCATGAGAACCTCGAGAATGTTAGGAGATCTGTTGTGTAGGTATCATTGTCTAGGCATGCACCAAAGCCTGAGCAGTTCAAGACCTAGTTCATTGCTTAGCCGAGTATGTCCGACGGTACTCTACTACGGAAGGTTCAAGGCAGCAAACCACCTCGCCAGATGCAACAGATTTCCGCCTGTGATCTCTTCAGAGTCTGCATTGCATGTGCATTAATTTTCATTCATGTGGGGTATTGTTGGAGAATTTGAATTAAAAAATTAATGGAGGGTCGCATCGGTTCGGTGAAAAGTTACAACCCCGTAAGAGGTTGTGTCCTTTCGGTTAAAGGTTGTAACCTTTAAATGACCGGACATTTTCTCCTATAAATTCCCATAAATTGTATGAAAGAAAATGCAGATTTTATATGTTTTCCTTAGACAAAATTCTGGCCAAATGCTTTCAAATACTCATCTAAATACTTTGCATATATTTTCAAGTCAAGAAGAGATTTACAGAACAGGATCGGTTCGCCGTCTTCTTCACATCTAAGTGCAAGACTAGAAGAAGGAATGGCTGTTGTATCTTGGGAGACGATTGCCATTACCGTGCACATAATCGGAGCAAAAACGTCTTATGGACGAGTGCTACACTCGCCTCAGTCAATAAGTTTTCTATCCTATTTTTTGCTTTCGTTATTGCTTGAATTACGTGTTAAACAACATGCTAGATAATTAATTTCACCAACAGAGGATACAAAGTTCACTTCAACATTATTAATACAATACAAGCAGCAGCAGCTGCAGATGTAATCTTTTCATCAGGGAATCTAATCACATCTAGCATCTCATCATTGACATCAATTTTTGGATGATTTTTTTTCCTTTCAATCTAGTGGTCTTAGGCTTACCATGCTCACTAGAGATCAAATTCAAATATATCATCCGGTTTCCTCGTTTTGCCGTTTGCCTAGTTTTGGGACAATGGTGTTTTGAAATTGATATGTCACAAGCAACGATCTTTCTAGAATGGAGAATTGTATATGAAAATTTCTATAGCTTGAATCTACTTTGCAAATCAACCATTGAAATTCATCCATTTTACTCCACGACCTTGGCTTATACAACACATACAACTAGCACGTAAAACCTTGGCTCACCCTTCCGTTGCACAATCTGCAAAAACAACCACAAAATGAACAAGACAATTCTGTTTAATAAATTAGCGAAAGACACTTTATACTATTATGTTTTTTTTTGTTTTTTTGTTTTGTTTTTCCTTTTACACCTTCATCCCTTTCTGGAGTGTGCCATTGACCAAATAAATAAGAGACAATCATGATATCCATGAAAATGATCGACAATAGAGCCAAATATAAACACTCGTCATATACACCCACATTGTAAGTTAAATGAAGCTAATTAATGAAATGCCTATTTTTAGATATCCGACCGTAAGTACGACCACTGGGGCTAGTTTCCTTTCCGGTGTTCCTTCCGAAATTTACATTAAAAAATGATATTGAGTAACAAAGACAAACGTTCCAACATGGAAATGAACTCTAAAAAATTCTCTACGGAATCTAGATTAACATAACTTATATATCTTAACATAGAAACGAATGAGTAAATAGATATATTTGGTGAATAAGTCCAAGCATTTCTTGTTAACAAATTAGGCTTCACACTCTTCCACTCGATCATGCCAAAGTATTAGTCATTTAACCATTCATATAAAAATTGTATATGAGAATGATACATCTACTATATTCTATTTGGTATAGAGAAAAGATACATAAAATGATGTAAGTTATACAATTTAAATAAAAAAAATTCAGCAAAATAAATAATTCACGTCCATGATCGTGGATCTAGACTCTAAATAACAAAAAAAAAAAAAAAAAAAAAAACCAAAGAAACAAAAACACCATATCCATTAATTGTGGATCTGATTTTGCTCAAGCTACTTAGCGGATCAGCATCAAATATAAAAAAAAAAAAAAAAAAACACACACACACACACACAAACCAGCAGCTGCGGTTGCTCTATCAATTCTGTCAAAGTCTCAGCAAATAAGAGTGAGCGTTAAGAAGAAAATGACACACCTGCAAAGAGTGAGTGTTACCTAGCGACCTCGTAGCCACCGCCTAAGATGAAAAGGGTTTCAAGGGAAAAGAGACATAAGATTACCTTGCGTTCATTGTTGAATTTTAATTTAACAACTAAAAAAACAAAGAACAGAACCAATCTGATTTGAAAGTGCAGAAAAGCAAGAACATTCAAAGGTGTTCTTGACAAACTCGAATTACAATTTGACGGGAAAAGTAGAAATCAAAGATTACAAAAGATCAGCATTAGGGAATGATTATTTAGTGATCGAGAGAGTTCACTGTGTATAATGATCAGGTTTATATAATGATCAGGTTTATCGAGAGGTTCATTCTTGTATCTCAACACCCCCCCTCAAGCTGAACATGGTTAGAACCGAGAGAAGCTTGCCAAACACTTGTTCTTCTCATTCTTGTATCTCAACATTCTTATGGTTGAAGATGTTGGATAGAAGTCTGCTGCTGAAGCTGCTGATGAAAGTCTGCTGAGGGTTATCTGCTGATGAGTGTAACATCAGCAGACTGCTGAGGCTTGTCTGCTATGGAATTCGATATTTACTTCATGGTGTGTATAAGTCTTTAAAAGGAAAAAGCTTGAAGCAGTCTTTCAAGTGTCTGCCTGTACATAGGTTTAGTCAGTATGTCTGCTGGTTGGTCCTTTGTGTTGATTGGTAGAGGAATCAACACTTTTGCTTGATATTTCTCCTTCACAAGGTGACAATCAATCTCTATGTGCTTTGTTTTTTCATGAAAAACTGGATTTTTAACTATGTCTAAGGCACTTTTGCTATCACAGTAAAGAGGGACAATGTCTGTGTATTGAATATGGAAATCCTTCAGTAGATAGAGTAGCCACTGTATCTCACAAGCAGTTAGAGCCATGGCCTTGTATTCTGCTTCACTTGAGCTTCTTGAAATAGTTGGTTGTTTCTTGGATTTCTAGGAGCTTAAGGCATCTCCCATAAATACCAAATAACCAGTAGTTGACCTTCTAGTTTTTGTACAACCTGCCCAATCTGAATCACTAAAAGCCCTTAAAGAAATGGAGCCTTTACTAGGAAAGAATAGTCCTTTTCCAGGTGCAGACTTAAAAAATCTAAGCAATTTGTGTGCTGCTTTTAGGTGAGCTTCATTAGGTTTGGATAAAAATTGGCTGAGTTGTTGAACTGGAAATGCTATATCTGGTCTGGTGTTGCCTAAGTACAATAGGTCACCAACAAGGCTTCTGTATTCAGTGTCTGATTCAAGTGGAGGGGCTTCTACTTTTGTTAAATTCTGGGATGTGTCCATTGGTGTGTAAACTGGTTTACAATCAATGAAGCCAAATTCTTTTAAAAGATCCAAGCAATATTTTCTCTGATTTATGATAATGCCACTGTTTGATCTTGCAACCTCAAAACCTAAGAAGTACTTTTGAGTGCCAAGATCCTTCAATGTGAAAGCAGAATGTATCAAATCCTTTAGTGTCTGTATTTCTGTCATGTTCTTGCTTCCAACCACAATATCATCTACATATACAAGTAAAGCTACAAAGTTATCCCCTTGTCCTTTTGTAAATAGGCTATGATCATTGCTGGATTGTTTGTATCCATGATCCAGTAACTTCTGTGTTAGTTTTGCATTCCATTGTCTACTTGCTTATCTTAATCCATACAATGACCTGTTAAGTTTACAGACAAGACCATTTGTTGTTAATCCTTCATGAGGTCTCATATAAACCTATTCTTTTAGGTCTCCATGTAGAAAAGCATTATTAACATCTAGCCGATGAAGATGCCAATTTTGTTGAGCTGCCAATGCCATAAACATCCTTATTGTTGTTTGTTTGGTCACAGGAGAAAAAGTTTCTAAAAAATCAATTCCTTTAGTTTGTATGTAGCCTTTTGCTACCAGCCTTGCTTTAAATCTTTCAACGGTTCCATCATCTTTTCTTTTGATTCTACACCCACTTACATCCTATAGGTTTTGCTCCTTTTGGTAAAGGGACCAAAGCAGGTGTTTTTCTTATGCAGTGCTTGTAATTCCAGATTCATGGCCTCTTGCCGTTTGACATCTGAGCTTGCCTCTCTGTAAGATGTAGGCTCTCTGTGTGTGTCAAGACTTCCAATGAAACCCTGATAAGACTGAGATGTATTAGCATAAGATACAACATGTTCTAGTGCATATGGATATGTCCTATTTACTTGATTAGCACAAATGTAATCAGTTAAATATGATGGAGCTGATTTTTGTCTAGTTGGTTTTCTAGGTTGTGGCTCCATGGATGTGTTATTGGAGGATCCTGATGATTGTGGTGTAGGATCAGGATCAGTGGAAGGATTGACCACAACCTGATCATGTTGAACAACATAATCATCAATAGGCAATGGAAGACAAAGATCTACTGAATTATCATATTTAGATATACTATAGAAAGGGAAAACAGTTTCATGAAAAACTACATTTCTAGAAACAGAAATGTTTCTAGACTTAAGATCCATTACTGTGTAACCCTTGGTATGAGGTTCAAAACCTAAGAAGATAGATTTTTTTGCTTCTGTCTTCAAATTTTCTTCTGCCCTGTGGATTAGTAGAGACAAATCATAGACATCCAAATACCTTCAGCATATCATAATTTGGTTCACATTGATGCAAAATGTGATGTGGTGTCTTATTTTTGAGCAATGGTGTAGGCATGATATTAATCAAGTGAACAGCATGTGAGACACAGTAATGCCAATATTCAACAGGAACATTAGATTGTATCCTAATTGCCCTGGCTACATTCAAGATATGATGGTGTTTTCTTTCTATTAAACCATTTTGTTGAGGGGTTCTAACACAAGCCATTTGATGCACTATGCCCTTTTGTCTATAAAAGGGTTTCATGGTGAATTCAGCACCTTGATCTGACCTAATGGTCTTCACACATCTATCAAATTGAGTCTGAACAAGTATACAAAACTGTTTTAATAATTCACAAGCTTGATCTTTAGAACTCATAAGAAAAATCCATGTGTATCTACTGTAATCATCCATAAAGGAAAGAAAATAAGCATGTTCATCAACAGAAAGCACTCTATTTGGACCCCAAATGTCTACATGAACAAGATCAAAACATTGCAAAGTAGTAGATACACTAACAGGAAATCTGAGTTTCTTTTGTTTTGCTAAAGGTCAAACATTACATTGATTATCAGGAATTCTTATTCTGTTGTCGAAAGTTTTTAAAACCTTCAACCTCTCAGTAGATAGGGATGTCCTAATCTATACTGCCACATATCAACACTATTTAAGGAATAAGAATTAAAGACCGCAGGTTGAATAAAACCATAAATTGAGCAGGTAGCAACTGATAAAGCCTTTGTGTCTAATGCCTCAAGTATGTAGAGTCCATTTTAAAGATTAGATGACCAATCTTCTTCATAGTTGTTGGTTCCTGCATAATTATAAGACACATGTTAGCACAAAAAACAACAGATAATTTGCTGTCTGATGATAGTTTCTTAACAGAAACTAAGTTATAACTGAAACAAGGTATGCAAAACACATTGTATAATGTGATATCAGTGTTAATCCTAACATCACCAGTGTGTGAAACTTTTGCTGATGAACCATTTGGCAATTTGACAAATAAATTGTTAGCCACTTGTACATTGAACATGCATTTTAAATAAAAAGTAATATATTCAGTAGCCCCTGAATCTATGATCCAGTGAAACTAAATTGCCCTTGATACCTTGCCCTTGAGAACTACTTCGTGCAACCATCACCACTGCATTGCATTGACTATTCTGTGGCTGCATATTTTGGATCAAAGCCAGCAAGTGTTCATACTAAGACTTGGTGATTGCATCTCTAGGATTCTGATCTTGATTTGGAACAGCACAAGCACCTGATTCCTCAAGATCTTCATTGTATGCCACATTGTTTTCCATAGATGCTCCTGTGCCTCTTCCATATCCCTTGAAATTCGGTAGAAAACCATATTTTCTATAGCATTTATCAACTGTATGGCCTTCCTTACCACAATAAGTGCAATAAGGTTTCTTGTTATTACCCTGGAAACCTCTTCCACCTCCAGATCCTCTACCTTGCCCTCTTCTTTGATTTGTAGACCTGAAATTTCCAATAACTTGATTGCAATCTGTCTCTGCAATCTGATCATTCCTAGTAGCAAGAACTATAGAATCTGTACTATTGTAATTGAATTGCTGCTCATGGTTTAATGCCATAACAAAAGCAGTCTTGATGTCAGGAAGAGGCAGGGTCATTAACACTTGTGATTTCACATTTGCAAAGTTTCCATTCAAGCCCTTGACAAATCTTGTAGTGTAGGCATTACTATAATATTCACTGATAATTTGCAAGGCTGGACAAACACAGGGAGGAATAGTCTTTAGAACTAGGTATTGATCCCACAGAGATTTCAATTTTGTGTAATAATCAATAACAGACAAGTTCCCCTGCTTCGTTTTTTCAATTTCCTCTTCAAGATTGGAGATCCTATACTCATTTCCTCTCCTAAATCTATCTTGAAGATCAATCCAAATTTCTCTAGCAGTGTCTAAGTACGTGACACTCTCTGCAACAGTAGGAACCATCGAGTTTATAAGCCAAGAATGAAACAGATCGTTAACCTGCATCCAACCTGGAAATCCTGCATCTTCAACTTCTGGCATTGTTGAAGATCCATCCACAAAACTAAGCCGACCACGAGAGGATAAAACTTTGGTCATCGCTCTCTTCCAATGATTATAATTGTCCACTCCTTTAAGCAATGGACGCACAATAACTAGACTAGGATTCTCAAGATTGCTCCCAGTATTATCAGAATTCGTATTAGCAGCCATTGAAGAAACTTCAAGAAATACTCAATGAATTGATGAAATTCTGAGAAGATTTGACAGCGGAAGAACTATAATTGCTCTGCTACCATGTTGAATTTTGATTTAGCAACTAAGAAAACACAGAACAAAACCAATCTGATTAAATTGAAAGTGCAGAAAAGCAAAAACATTCAAAGGTGTTCTTGACAAACTCGAATTACAATTTGGCGGGAAAAGTAAAAATCAAAGATTACAAAAGATCAGCATTAGGGAATGATTAATTAGTGATCGAGAGAGTTCACTGTGTATAATGATCAGGTTTATATAGTGTAGAAAGCTTTAATTCAGTTGTAACCGCCTAACCAACATTTCAACCAACTTGACACCAAGGTGTTTGATGTGTGCCTTAATGAACTCCAGACACTTGTTCTTCTCATTCTTGTATCTCAACATTCATTGCATAAATGATACAGCTTAAAGATAATTTTAGATTTCTAAACTTCGAATTTATTACCAATATAATGATAGGAGAAATTATTTTCTGTCAATTATGAATATTTGTTGTTTAGATGATATTCTTTCCTTATTTATTTTGACAATCACACTCTTTCTAGGATTGATAGAGTGTTTGTGAGTGCATTTGGTGGGATTGGAATCATGTCTTTATCCTGTTTTCTTTGGCTTGATCCGAGATGGAGTATATGGAACTCAAGGCAATTTTCCCGCGCTCGAGGAGGCGCAGTATATCCAACGGCTGGTTGTGGAAATGATTGTCTATCATGTTCCATGTGTGGAGGATCTTACCGCCCATTCTCTGAGTTCATTATCATGTCTTTAGTTTTTTAGGAGATTATAGCATCAGTATAATATACTCTTTAAATAGTTTGTGTAACATTGAATTCTACGCATTTTTTATTGTAAATAATGTAAAGAGTGAAGGTCATATGAATAAATTTGATAATTAATGCACAAAATGCACACTTATTTTCTGACAAACCAAAAAGGAAACGTTGATAAATAAAATGGGACGGAGGGAGTATCCATTCCTTATTTAAGTAATAAGTAATTCTAGAATCTTTACGGTGTCTTTCGTTATTTAGGAGATTATAACATCACTCTAATAGGAGCAAATAGCATTCGTTTAACTTTCTATTTTTTTTTATTTATAGATTTATAATGTTATTCTTGAATGAATTCATCAATTTTATATATTCTACCTAAATACAAATAAAAGTTATCACCTTTTAAATCGGTTTAAATCGGTTGTGAAATTAAAGACTTAAAAACATTAGGTAACTTTTTTTTTTTTGCATGGGAAATGAAAAATTTAAGGGAAGACAAGTAATACTGTCTCGGATTTTATCTAATGAAAAACAGCAAGTAATAAAAATAATCCGGTTTACCCCAAGTGCAGGGATCGTAGCTGATGAGAGATAAATTTATGATCATTATTACGACATTTTACCCCAATATTGATACCATTTTGAGCATTATTGTATCAAATCAAGTCAAAATTACTAAGTTTTATTCAAATGTATAAGTAGTAGTTATTATATAAATTATCGTATTTTTATAAGTTTTGTACCGGTTTAGTAACCGGTGTGTCGTGTCGGATTTACATTTGGTATTTTGGTGGTTCATTGCAGGATTATATATTGACCAAGATTCCACGTAGCGACATGTTTTGAAGCCTAAAAGATGGATTTTGAGGGAAAGAAGAAAATGCCACAAGCTTACGAGTTCAACGGATCAAATTATTTTTCCTACGCGCTGCTACCGTAACCAGTTCTCGATGGAAATTTGACCCAACTTAGAGGCGTTTTCTGGAGAAGAGTTCTTGATGAAAGTTGTAGATACTAAAATGATCTTTCCAACGCATTTTGAATCACGTCAATCGGAGGTCTACAACTCAAGTTATGATTTTTATACCGAACAGCTGGAACTTCGGGACGAACCGGGAGATTTTAGGGAGGTTCCTTGCATGTTCCTTGCATGTTACTTGCATGTGGCATGTAATGATTTCTTGTAACAAACTTCACATGCTACTACATGACTCACCACCTCCACATGATGGCAAATATTCTCCAAAATTATCCCACATGCTAAATGGAGATAATTCCTCCCCAAATACAACCTCCCTCACAACAAACTTCTCACCTCTCCCAAATAAACCTCCCCATATACACCCTTCTCCTATATAAACTCCTCCATCTCCATTGATCTTTCTTGCCCCATCTTGGCCACTCTTGGCCAAGATCTCTCTCCACCTCCTCCCATTTCTTCCATTCCCTTCTTCATCTTCTGTTTCTTCATCTCTTTCTCGTTTTATTTTATTTTCGGACCGTATATACATATGTCTATGTATGTATATATGTTTTTATAAATAAAAGTAGTACTTGTTGTAATGCTCGAGCGAATTACCGAAAAGTTGTTATTTTCAGAGAATACGGCTTTGATTTGCACTTAACGGGTAATTTTATCAAGTTATTACTTTTGTTGTTTATTTATATCTATCACTATGTTAAACTAAAAATATGTCTAGCCAAGATATGAATCTGAATTAGTTAATCTTTTGGTAAAATGAATGATCGACTCTGGTAATCATGATTAAAACTAATTATAATGAATCTTTTTCTATTTTGCAACGTAACGATAATATATTCGGAATGACGTAATCAATCATGATGAATACCACATATAACCTGGCGATGAACTGACCAGAGAAGTCAGGATATGAGTAAAAATAGAAAAACCGGAGGGTAAAAATGGCCGTCTGATTAACGGAATCCTATTTCCTACCCGGGGCGATTTGTCCTGGAAAGATGAATCTTATTGAAATTTGTACTTAGATCTTAATAATGTTAAAATCACGCTTTAATTGAAACTACACCGCTTGTGTTAAATCGATCCGCTTGACAACCGGAGCCTCTTGAATAACATCGGCCGTCTGACGAACGGAATAACCTCTTTTATCCGGGGTAGATTTGTACTCGGTACTTGTTCAGACTAACTAAGATTAGCATGGGGCGCTTGTGGACCTTGACTCGATGACACTTGACATATGACAATTTCATACGCCAAAGTGTGGAGGAGGAGTTGTCTAGCTTAGGAGTACACCGATTCATATATAATTTACACCTTGAATAAAGGAAGATTTGTCTCATTTATTTCTACTTAAAGATATTGATTCAAGAAAGTATTCTTGGCTAGATCCAAAAATATATCTATTTACTTGCTTTTACTAACATCTAACTCTAAAGAATCTAACTACTAACATAATCTAACCAGGAAAAAGTAAAACTCGACTTAGATCGAGTTAATAATAGCTTCTTGGTGTTTAACCCACTTAAAAGAATTACCATGTTTTCCTCTGTGGATACGATACTCGACTCACCGCACTAGAGCTACAATTTGACCCGGTACACGCCGGTTAGGATCTTAGGATCTGTATAGCCTAGGTAATGTCCGTCAGCTTTCTGGCGCCGTTTCCAAGGTTAGGTTTAGGTCTGTCAGTAGCATAGCGATTAATACCGGAGTCGATCTCAGGGAATCGAGGTTGTTTATCTAGTTTATTAATTCTCCTAAAAGTTGTCACGAAATAATAACTAAAAACGAAAACGAAGAAACAATAAACTGGACAGAGGGTTGTCAATCCAAAGCCAGGAAATATAGTTGCGAACGAAAATAACTCTAATCTATAAACTAAAAAGAAAACAAACTTCTAAGAAAACAACGAAGAACAAGGCACAAAGATAATTTCAATTAATTTTAACGAAGAACAAGCATTGATCCACCTATCCCGCAACTCTCAATTTCTACCCTAGATCGTTTAGTGAAGATTTAATAAAGATGTGGTTCACCTATCAAAGGTATGAATTCCTACTCTCGTAGATAATTCGCCTATTAATCTTTCATCTCTCGATCTTAAAAATTAACGCTTTCATAAAAAAGGTGTAAGATTTCTCAATCTAGCAACCTAGATATTCAACCTAACAACTCTCGTTATTTTTAGGTTAAAAGTCCAATCTTTACTACGGTGATCTAAGTCTAACAACGATTTTCATCAAACGTTAAACATCAACCATGCAACAATCCATCGATACAATTGCATAAAAACAAATTAAACATAATAAAGATGCAACTTTAATAAAACTCACAAAACAATCCAAAAGAGTAGAAATCAAGTTGCTGCAACGATCGGTTTCACAGAGCTTGTTCAAATCGGCCTCACCTGACCATCCTCAAATCGGCTCGATCGATCGAAAGCAGGGGGCACTCGGTCGACCGAGTGAACCTCTCTTTTTTTTTTTGATTTTTTATGCCGCCTCTGCTCCCGCATGATTTCTCATGTCTTGCTTCCAATGATCGCCTCTATTATGCTTGTTCTCGCCGACCTAGGGTAATTATTAACCTTTTTTTTTCTTTCCTTTTAAAAATAAAACCCTAATAAAAAAATATAATCCCTATTTCGCCTTTCCGCTTAATCTCCAAATAAATGTTGCTTCTTTTAATTCCTTCACTCTTTGACTCATTCCACGACATGCTCGTTGTACCTACAATAATAAAAACGTGCAAAGTGTAACATCACATATATAAAGAGATAATTGCTAATAAAATCACGTAAATAACCCGACTTTGCACTTTAATAATTTCCACATTCATTTGCTTAATAATTCTATTAAACACTTAATTTTCTATAAAAATTAATAAAATACAGAGGAATTCGTTATGAAATAATGTAATATAAATCATAAAAATCACCGTAAACAACTCCCCCACACTTAGCTTTTGCTCGTCCCGAGCAAAACAAAACAAGAAAACCATGGACTTACTTGAACGTTGAACCACATAAAATCAAATCACGACCGGTCGACTAGCATTAAAAACATACATCCCATGCAATAAACGATTACTCGAATGTGTAGTGTGTGCAAAGCCTTCTTCAACTTCCACCGATTCCACACTTGACAATTAAATCCAAGCTAACCAACAAATACCCATTTAAGACAGATAATGAATCACCCTGTCTATACATATGCCCTACAAAACTACTCACGTCATGACTAGAGTAATACATGTGTTTTCAAAATCTTTTCAGTCGTACCTAGAGGATATTCCCTACAACATATACCTTGGCCTATACTAGGGATAAGGTAGGCGATAACTAAGTCTTTCACTTATTCATACCAAATTCCTTATTTAAGTTGATTTAATCAAAGATTCACATTTATACGCATTAATCGAAATGAGCTCTGCCCGTCATAGCGTAATAGGACATTCGTGATATGCCCTACCTTACACAAATCATAAGGCGCCTTTTCCTCGATCGTCGTGAGCTTTTGGTCATCATAGTGGTATATGACATTCGTGATACGCCCTACCTCACTCAAATCATCGACCAGCTTCGACACACACAAACTTATTCATCATATTTGTTTTTGAACATACTTTTAAAGAACAATAGTTATGTTTCACTTATCACATTCAAAGCGCCGGTATATTCACGATACTTCCTACTTTAATTCCAACTACGCACATATTACAATTTCCATGACATTAGCACTAAGCTTAACGGTCCGATAACTGTAATCAAACATCATCGCTTTAAATGAGTATAGTTCCCTAAGTTCACCACATCGAAGAGGCTTACGTGAAAAGAATTTGAGTAAAAGCTTATTTATCAAAGGTCTATGCAAAAATACTAGTCAACTGAGCACAAGTATGGGAATATAAATGAGTAAGTAACCAAAATAAAATCATGCTCGGGACAGATTTTTTTTTTAAAAATTTCAAAAAAAATTTCAATTTTTTCACAAAAGATAAGCATAATAAACTGAGCACATAGGTACAAGCAATCCCTCCCCCACACTTAAATAATAACATGTCCTCATGTTGTGCAAAATTAAAGAAAGGATAAAAGTACTTAGCTGATTGTAGTTCAAAGGTGCAAGTCTGGAAGTGGTCATGAGTCAGATCCAGAAATGCTTGAAGAAATCAGTAGACTGTGGACCATCCACCGGAAAACTGATATCGTCTAAACGCTCACAATTGCTATCGCAAATATCCTGCACACATGAAAAACAAGACAAGATCTCGGGGGACACAAGGGAATATAACACGCAACAATAATGATAGACAAGACATAAGCACATGATATGATTGCTCAGATGGAAATATCACTACACAGGGAAAACACAGGGCATCTAAGCGTCAAATATAACCACAGAGGTTTACAAAACAAATATGGACCAACATTTGCATACAGAAATACCAAACTCCAACTGAAAGTGCAAATGCGCGTTAAGGCTTACAAGATTCATCAGAAAGTAATAGCAACGGAAAACCGACAAAGAGATTCAACTAAAGTCCGTGATGAATCTAAAACGACGGTAGCTTCGCCATGCAAGTTACCGCCACGTAAACCGACTCCAAAAACCTAGACGACACAAGAAAAAACTAGCCCCCCTTATTCAACAAAAAAACAAAATAATATAAAATAATAATAGCAAAAACTTTTCTTAATATTGGGTTGCCTCCCAACAAGCGCCTCTCTTTAGTGTCTTTGGCTAGACACACTTAGCTCACTATCCATTATCAAACGGATACGCCCTTCTCGCATGGTTCTTCAACGAATATTCAAAGATACGAGCCATCCAACTCACCTTCATAGGAAATTAATGGAACCATGGCTCGAAGGACCTTTATGAAGTATCTTCCCAATAAAAGAAGAACGGGATTAGGGGGTTCCATCTCCCAGTTCATGACATAGTGATCAAGTGGGAAGATCACTTCTTTCACGCTCACTCGCTCGTCCACAATCACCTTAACACTTATTGGCTTAAACGGATCCTCAAATGCGACTTCCTCCGGGTGACTTATCTCTAATTTAGGCACATCGTCCTCTATGTTCTCCAGCACCGGGTGTATTTCTTCACATTCTCGGTGATTAACATCTTCAACCATCTCTGATGTCGGATCCATCATAGGACAACCGTCTTCATCATCACACCATGCAGAGGGAAGGAAGTTTCTAACCTTTGTAACTTAAGCCGATCCATATCAGTTCCACTCATCAATCATCTCTTGTTGCCAATTGCCTTCATCTTGATCGAACTCGCCTGGGCCATTTGCTCGATCTGTCTCTCAATATTAGCAAAGCATACCAAGAAGGAGTTGGAACTTATCATTTTGCTCCTTCTGGAAGGATTGGAGCTCCTCCAATTTAGCTTCAAGATCAATAGATTGAGAGGTGCTCTGATAGGAATTTTGAAAGTGTTGTGGAAAAGATGGGCTAAGCCAACTTTGGAACATAGGATTGGGACTATTCTGATTGAACCACTGATCTTGATTGGAGGAATTGATATTGGGGTTCTGACTGAAGTTCGGGTTTTGATTGAAATTCCAAGTTTGATTGAAACCTTGATTTTGAAAATCGCCGTGGCCAGAGAACCGATCATTAAATCCTTGATATTGCTGACCACTGAAAGCATGAACTTTAGCGTTCTGTCCATCCATAGGATCGTAAACGAACAAGATAAACCCACATTGTCACATATCCGGATGTGACTAGATTGAAATTTCCGATTATGGATGGTTGTTAACTTGATACGCAGGAGGGGAAAGAAACTGACACTGGCCAACAACATGGCCAGGTCGACAACACATTCCACAGAACAGAACTTGTGAGTTCTGTGGAAAATAGTGGTTTTGACCCATAAGATTACGTGACATTGTAGTGGTCGCCACTCTGGCCAAGGTGCAAAGATGGTGATCTGATCTTGCATAATCCTAGTTGATGACATTTTATTTTTTTGTTTTTGTTTTAGAAAAGATAAAGAAATAGAAAAAGAAACGGAAACAGAAACAGAAACCTACCTACGAAAAATTTAAAACAGAAAACAAGAAAACAATAAAAGGGAGAAAAATGTGTTGAAATCTTCTGAGCCCAAAATGGAAGGGAAAACAGCAGATTTTGACCTCGAAAACGGTGTCGAACAGCCTCCGGCCTTTCACCACTTCGTCGGCGTCGGAACGAGCTTTCCGAATTGGGGTCCTGCGCGCCAAACGGACACTCGAGCCGAAAGTTACGGCCAAAATACTACCATGTGCCCTAATGATCCCTTTTATCCCAACTTATAAGTTATAACAGAAAATCAGAAAAATTAATAAACTAGACAACCGTACCGATTCCCCGGCAACGGCGCCAACAACTTGTCTCGGATTTTATCTAATGAAAAACAACAAGTAATAAAATAATCCGGTTTACCCCCAGCGCGGGATCGTAGCATAGCGATTAATACCGAGTCGATCTCGTGGAATCGAGGTTGTTTATCTAGTTTATTAATTCTCCTAAAAGTTGTCACAAAAATAATAACTAAAAACAAAAACGAAGAAACAATAAATCGACAGAGGGTTGTCAATCCAAAGCCGTGAAATATAGTTGCGAATCTAAAATAACTCTAATCTATAAACTAAAAGAAAACAAACTTCTAAGAAAACAACGAAGAACAATGCACAAAGATAATTTCAATTAATTTTAACGAAGAACAAGCATTGATCCACCTATCCCGCAACTCTCAATTTCTACCCTAGATTGTTTAGTGAAGATTTAATAAAGATGTGGTTCACCTATCAAAGGTATGAATTCCTACTCGTAGATAATTCTCGCTTATTAATCTTTCATCTCTCGATCTTAAAATTAACGCTTTCATAACAAAGGTGTAAGATTTCTCAATCTAGCAACCTAGATATTCAACCTAACAACTCTTGTTATTTTTAGGTTAAAAGTCCAATCTTTACTACGGTGATCTAAGTCTAACAACGATTTTCATCAAACGTTAAACATCAACCATGCAACAATCCATCGATACAATTGCATAAAAACAAATTAAACATAATAAAGATGCAACTTTAATAAAACTCACAAAACAATCCAAAAGAGTAAAATCAAGTTGTCGCAATGATCGGTTTCACGTAGCTTGTTCAAATCGGCCTCACCGACCATCCTCGACCGATCAAAAAATATAATATGGATCGGTCGATCGAAAGGTGGGCACTCGGTCGACCGAGTGAACCTCTCTTTTTTTTTTGATTTTTATGCCGATCTGCTCCCGCATGATTTCTCATGTCTTGCTTCCAATGACTGCCCCTTTTATGCTTGTTCTCACCGACCTAGGGTAATTATTATCCTTTTTTTTTCCTTTTAAAAATAAAACCCTAAACCTAATAAAAATATAATCCCTATTTCACCCTTCTTCTGCTTAATCTCCAAATAAATGTTGCTTCTTTTAATTCTTTTAATTCCTTCTTGACTCATTCCACGACATGCTCGTTGTACCTACAATAATTAAAATGTGCAAAGTGTAACATCACATATATAAAGAGATAATTTCTAATAAAATCAAGTAAATAACCCGACTTTGCACTTTAATAATTTCCACATTCATTTGCTTAATAATTCTATTAAACACTTAATTTTCTATAAAAATTAATAAAATACAGAGGAATTCGTTACGAAATAATGTAATATAAATCATAAAAATCACCGTAAACAAATACACATAATGTATATAATATATAGTGTTTTTCATCTCAAAGGGAGGGAGCGGGGTGGTGGCTGCACCTGATTCTAACGTCCAATAACTATGGCTTAAAACTATGTGGATACGAAAATGTGTCCGATTTATCCCTTTTTTCAGCAGCATGCCATGGCTTATTCCCATTTGGCTCGTCAAGCTCATCTTGGGTAAAACCTCTCACATCTTTGTAGGGGTATTTCAGTTCATTTAGAATTTATTTTTCCCTTTTTCTTTTCTTTTAGGTTTTCTTTTCCTTTAAGTCTTCACAAACCGACCTAGGGTTGTCTAGGACCTATAAAAAAGCTCCTAGATAGCCTAGACATAGATTTTGTGTTTTTGTTTTCTCCAATCTATGTTTTTGTTTTCTCCGGCTTGCTGAACCGAAAATTACACTCGGTTAAGCGACTTGCTCATGCCCAGGACGAGGCCTAGATAACCACGGACAAGCACTGGGCGTGCTCAGACATCCAAATTGCTGAACCGAGCACCGCCTCAATTGCGACTCAATTCATGTCCATGACGAGTTCTTGACACCCCGTAACAAACTATGGATTACTTAACTCACTTAACCGAGCAATTTCCTCGGTTAAGTGACCCACTTTTGCTCCCCATGCTCAGGTTTGATCATTTCGATTCGTGTCTGCCGATCAGAGACTTAATTTCGAAGTAGATCATAATTTCGGAGCCGTTTCGGATCTTGTTTCTTCTGAAGAAGGTAATTATCATAATCCTTAGTTAATTCTTACTATGATCGTGATGAGTTAGTGTTCTTGGCCTTGGTTGTTCGGGTTTCAAATGTTTGTAAATTTTTGAGGTTTCGAAGGCTAATCATAGTTCGTTTGTTGATTGGTTTCGGCTCGTTTAAGAGGTAAAGAGTTTCTTCTTATCAAAAGGATCCTTTTGTTATAAAGGTTATGTTTATAATTCATTTTAGTATTGTTTTCTCGTGAATTGCACGAAATTGACATGTTATGTGTTTAGATAATCATCGGGTTTGTGCTAGATTAGAAAGTGAGTTTGGCCATTAATTGGCTCAATGAACCGAGAGCCTCTCTCGGTCAAGCGACCAAGACAACCTCCAAATTGGCCTTCTGGTCGTTCTATGGTGTTTACTATGCTTTCAGAAAGTTATTTCAAGTCTGGTCCCGTTTTTAGTTATAATTTTGCGTTATTAGTGGATATAGGTAGGGAGTACGTGTTGAAATAGTGTCCTAAACTCAATCGGGTTGGACCGGATCCGACCGGGTCGGATCATTTCTACTATTTCTTTATGTTTGTACATATATAAAATGGCTTTTATGTTGTCATATATCCGTTCTTTTAAAGAACCAATTATGAATTGTTATATGATAACGTCCTTAGTATTAAACTGTGATAGAGAAACCATGATAGGCGATTATGGTTGATGAGATCTCTAATCACTTTAATAAGTTTGATACTTAAATGTCTCTAGGTCGATGTACTATTAAACAGGCATTGATAGTATAAGCAAAGCAGCACGTATTGGATGTCTTCTGCCTTTAGTGGTAGTGGATAGATCTCGCTTCATCGGGTGTATAGACACTTGGACCGTGACGTGGACGTGTATTGTAGAATGCGCACGTTAGATCGACCCACTTACACGGATAAGTGTCACACTATGTGGCGGTAATTATCCTTAAGACCGAGTCTTCATGGCATCACGGTGTGGATTGTCATGTTTTGACACTATTGAGGTTTCCCTAGCCACGGGCGATCATGCGGTAGTGATTGGGTATGATATTGAAGCATGCGAGTATACATGATTGGTCGTCCGGGAATCGCGATCCTATGATCGGGATCGAATATCCGAAATGGAATTTTATAAGGAATGTCTTACTCTCGTGAATCTTTGCAAAGTGGGAGTAAACGAAGTTGCTTCGAGAGAGCATGATATCCAGATTATAAGATACGATCGTTAATGTTTGACACTCGACGCACGACCGTATGGATATTATTACAAATGATAGATTGTAAGTTACACGGTAAATCGCTTTCACATGAAAGGTAGTAGTCATTGCATTTGAATCTTCCGATGATCGGGGTCACGGTGTGTTGCTAGACGCTATCCCGTGATCGTTAGGCATGAAGGGCATTTTCGTAATTTGCACTCGTGTGTCACGGCCAACATATTCGAAGCCTATCGGGTCACACACATATGAACATCTAGTCGGATTAAAATGTGGTTATAGATGATAACCAAATAAGGAAAGTTTATCTCGAGACTATAAAGGTTATAGTGGTAAATTAATATGGTGGTATTTATTTATTATGAATAAATTAAATACAAGATATTAATAATATTATATTAATTAAAGAATATTTCGGAAGCCAATTTGTTGGTCAAAGGGGCGCCACATTTAATGTGTATAAGATACACTTGAATTATGCAATTTAATTAATGATATTACCTATTATTAATATTGGATATTAATAAAATAAAATAATATAGATATACTATGAATACATTCGTGTGTGAGTGCATTAAATGCAAATTGGTGATTTGCATCATGCGCACCAATGTGTGTACATATGATATTATTAGATTTTTATATGTGTAATATATATGTGATATATACACATGTGTAAATTGATTTATGGTAATATAATAAAAGATAAATATTGTCCATATAAGATATTGACAATATCTTGGGAATATTCAATATGAGATATTGACAGTATCCTAGATTTATTTGATATAAGATATTATAATAAATGAGATAAATCAATCAATTATATTTTCCTTATTTTATTGGAAAAAGGTTTTCTTCTCCTCCACACTCTATTGGGGCGCCCCAACCACTATAAATAAGAGGTGGGTGCCAAGCTCTTTTGTACATCACAATTCCAAGAACTAATAGTTCTTGTGTAAAATAGAGAGCATCATATAGAGAGTTGGAGAGGGGAAAAGGCCGGTCTAGCAACCCGGAGTTTTCCAATAGCAATCCACGACGGGATTCCGGCGGGCTGCTCGTGTGGACTAAATGTAGAGGCCGAACACTTGGGCGGCTCTATGCGTAACTACTCTCCTTAGACGGTCAAAGCGCCGATCTTTTAGATCAACCAAGGTAACCACCGCCTTTAGCTTATTTGTTTATTGCTTAAACGGTCGATCTTGGGTCAATAGAAATAAATTTTTGAATTCACTGCTCCCGCGTGAGATTTCCTAACAAAGACGGTGTTGTTACGTTATTTATGTGTTTACGAGGCTGTGAGGTGCAATTTAACGTGAATTTATGTGTTTTATACGCGCATATGTGTTTATAGTTAGTGACCTCATGATGTATTGAATAGAGTATCATAAGTTTTATGTCCCATGTTGGACGTGTGACTTGTTGTATTCCCCATGTCGTTCTCAAGAAGATGTACCGAAAAGGGTACCGTGACCCAGCCTACGTTGGACATATGACTAGTCATGTACTCCGTGTTGCACCATGCCCTCATGTCAAGTAAATAAGACTCAAGATAAGACAAGAAAAGTCAAGACAAGACAAGAGCATGACATGAACACGATTAGGTTAAGTGTGTAATGTAGCTTAACAAGTCCACGAAAGATAAATTGATATAGTAAGTAGATCGATATGTTTTGTATGAATTAAATTTGTGCTTTAAAGTGGTTTTCTGTATGTTTCAAGTATTGTCTTTCAACTATTTGCGAAAGTGGATAAAGCGGATTCATGTCGTGTCTCCCAGCTTATGGAAATCATGAATATGCCTGTTGATCTTCTTTCTTCTTACTAAGTTTTATGCATGAACTTACTCTTTTATTTGGAATTAGAAGACTGCAGGTACATGATGAGTTTTGATGACGGGCTTGAAGTGTTAGCTAAGGATTGGAGCTTTGGAGTTGGCAATGTCATAGTTTTCCTTTGTACTTGTTCTTTCTTTTCGGAAAGTCATTATAATGGAGAATAGTTGTATGCTCGGTTATTTATGAGTTACTTTGACAGCAGTTGCACTTTCGTTGTGGTTGTTTTGGAAGACCCCAATGGTCTATTCCCCAAAAAATTCAAGGAGCGCATCAGCGCATGTTTTTTTCTTCCTTTTCTTGAATATTAAATGGAGGTTAATTTTGTCACTCTATCAATTTTTCGTCCTTACAAATAATGAAATGTTAAGTATGTCTTATTTGCCTATTTAAGTATATTTTGTGCCCTTATGGACCATTGCCTTTTTTTTTTTTTTTTTTAAAGCAACAATACGAACAAATATATAACCAACACTCTATTGTTCGAGTAGAACTCGGACCAAACTTTGACCAATAATATTGACCGTAACTGGCACTGAGTGGACTAACACCTAACTTTGACCAATAAGCTAAAGTTTTATTGTCACAAGATTAAAAATAAAGGACAATTAAATAATAATTCTTATAAACACAAATAAACAAACATGACCGCTCCGGCCTTCATAAAGGCTGACAAAGACCCCTAGCCGTTGTGCCTCGCTCTCAACATCCAGTCTTAGGCAGCTGATACAAATGTAGCAAGCATAACAACGAGCCATTGTAGTCACCAATTACAGATGTGTCTTAGTGAAGTGTTGTTGTTATACGAGAGCATCCGATGCATAGTCGTCCGATTCAACATTAATTAATTGCAGTCAACTACATGGACAAAAGGGCAGTTCTGACACGTATTAGTAATTTGGCTATAACTTTTCGCTCGGTTGTCCGATTTTTGTGTGTGACCCCATTTCAAAATATTTTGGGCATATTCAATTTACGCTGAATTTATTGAAATAAATAAAGTATATTTTTGGAGGGTAAATAGAAAAATTAGTGTTATAACTTGGCTTTCTAATTAATTAAGTCTTGTTTTTTCATTGGTTACAATATTAGTCATGTGACAGAGATTTTTTTGGTTAAATTTAGTCCTCCGGTGGCCGGGATGGTTATATTTTGGAAAAAAATTGCAACAAAAAGGAAAAAAATACAAATATTCTCTTGTAATTTGCAGTTAGAACATTGATAGGGAATAATTAACGATTCATTGATTATCCATTACACAAAAAGTAGTTGTGTTCTTATACTATTACATCATAAAAGAAAAAAGGAATAAAATCTAGACACCAAATCTAAGTACTGTGCCACATCACCATAACGCTAAATACATAAATACCCTTATAGAAATATATCTCATACTTTAACTTCCCCCTCAAACGAAAGGTAGTATCCACTACATTGAGTTTGTCTCAATTTGGTAGAAACTTGGAGCTAGGAAATGCTTTGGTGAAGCCATCTGCAATCTGATCACAAGAAGGAACATGTTGTACATGAAGTTCCCTTTGTAGAACCTGATTTCTCCCAAAATGCACATCTATTTCTATGTGCTTTGTCCTAGCATAGAACATAGGATTGTGAGTTAAGTGATTTGCACTTATATTATCACACCATACCATAGAAACAATAATCAAGTGGAAATCAGAATCTCGATAAAGAGAGATTTCATCCAAATAATTTCAGCAACAAGGTTTGCCAATGCCCTGTACTCCGATTTAGTGCTAGATCTAGACACAATGGGTTGTTTTTTTGAACTCCATGACACTAAGGAATTACGAAAATAAACACAGTATCCAGCTACAGATCTTTTATCTTTAATGTCACAACCCCAATTAGCATCACTATATCCAGTGATGTGTAAATTTGGACCAGGTTTAAAATGTAGACCATAATGTAAAGTGCCATTGACATACCTGAGCATCCTCTTCAAAGCATACCAGTGAATAAGCCTGGCACTTTGCATGAACTGACTTAACTGGTTCACCCCAAAAGACAGGTCTGGTCTGGTATATGCAAATACTGGAGTGCCCCTAGAATGCTTCTGTAATGTATATGATCAGCCATAAACTCAGATTGCTCATCATGTAAATCAACACCAGTAGCCATTGGTGTTGCAACAGGTTTCAGGTGCTCCATTCTTTGCCTGTTGATTAACTGTGAGGCATACATGCTTTGAGTGAGATAGAGACCAAGACTATCCCTCGTAAGCTTGAATTCTCAAGGGCCTCAGATCTTTCAAGGCAAATTTGGAGTTGAGTGATCCAATTAACTGTTTTATCAACTATGGTGAGTTCCCTGTAATTAATATATCATCCACATAAATAAGAGCATAGAAAACATTAGTCTGAGTTTCATGCACAAACAATGAGGTGTCAGATTTAGCTTGCTTGAAGCCCTAAATTACAAGCTGTTTTCTCAGTTCTTCAAACCAGGCCATTGGTGCCTTTTTAAGGCCATACAGAGCCTTCTTCAGATGACAAATATGACTATCTTCAAATCCTTCAGGCTGTGGCATAGAAAAATATCTTCATACAGAGTGCCATTTAAGAATGCATTGTTGATATCTATTTGGTGTACATGCCAGTTAAGAGTTACATCTGCTGCAAGAACAACCTGTTGGATCGAGTATGTGCAATATATATCCTAGAGGGGGTGAATAGGATATTTAAGCTTTTTAAAATTTTATTTAGCCTTTTGGAGTTTAAATTAATTAACCTAATATTGATAATAAACCAGGCGGAAGATCTAACTAAAATCAACGTGTATAGGTTAATGTTCTTGTGATCAAATGTTGATTAAAGATTTTAACAAGTTAAAACCTAATCAATTAGCATGCAGGGTTTTAATTGTGTTTTTAATTTGATTCCAAATCACATACACCGATTTTAATAGTTGTTTAAACTATCATACAGTCCTATGTGTCGATATCAAACACACATCCACATATTTCACTGTATGATTTTGCAGTTACAGTTTACAACAGATTTTCAATACTGAAAATAAAATACAAGATGAATAAGATTTGTTTTGACTTATTAATCTTTCATATCACACTTTAGTATCTGAATCACGAACACAACAGTGACACAAAGTCACAGTGATTCAAATACGCTTTTTTTTTTCTCAAAAAGTAATACAATGAATCGATACACCTTTTTCGCTTTCCTTTTTCTAACCAAGTTCTAAAAATTGACACACACAAAAATTAGCAACTTGAAAGAAAAAGCAAATACGAGAACTTACCGATATGAACCCTAAGGTTTAGGATGTGAGATAGAACATCAAAGCTAAAACAAGCTTTAGTGCAATCCTAAAGCTCAAGCTGGATCCCCAGAAGATATCACCACAACCCAGTCTCAACCCAAATCACTCAAGGTAGATTCAGATTGAAACTCGATCTCACAACTCAGATTCAAAGAAAACTAAGAAGTAAGAACAGTAAACAGATTCATAAATACACGGAATATTTTTAGTAAATAAGAAAATGTTTGATCAGCTTGTTGGATGATCAGTTTAGTGTCACTGAGAATATATAGGCAGGTAAATGGTACAGGCATTTACTTGATCATTTTCGAAATATGAAATGCAATGAATGAATATGGAAAAGATTGCCATTGAGTTGAAACTATAGTATAGTTGTTGTATTCAAAAAGACTATTGAGTTATGCAAGCAGTCAACATTGATACAATAAACTATCATTAATGCAGTGTATGGAAAAGACCAACAGTTTCATTGACTCAATTTATTTATTTCAATTTTTATAGATACAGCAATATATTTATTTATGTCCATATCTATGCACACACACACACACACACACACACACACACACACACACACACACATATATATATATATATATATATATATATATATATATATATATATATATATATATATATATATATATATATATATATATATAACTTTACATGTAAGATGAGTTTTTCAAAGTATATAAATTTATGCAGCAAATTCTCAGTGTGGCAGTAGAAAGAGTATAAGTGTGTTATGAATATAGATGTAAGTTCATACCACACCAAATCCGAAGGCACATGCAACCCGAAATATGCTTCATCTCAGCTATATTTTGAATTCATAGCAGATTAGCATAGAGTACATCATATCATAAGATCAATACTCAAGATTTTATTCATAAATCATAAGATTTCATCAAATCTTTAACCGAATGGGACATGCAAGTGATGCTAGTGCTAATGAATCATCAATCAGGATTTTGTCAATAAAACAATCATAAAACAGATAAAACACATAACCTGATTTCATCAGACTAATGATTTAGAGTAATTAATCAAATAACTAAGTTAACAAGTCCGAATGGGCTAAATTACAATTTTGGTCCTCTAACTAGACACGTTTTTCGATTTTGATCCTGATTTTACTCCGGCGACAATTTTAGTCCTGTAAGTGGTCTTTTTTCGCAAAAATAGTCCTGAACGCCGGAAAGACCACTTACAGGACTAAAATTGTCACCGGAAAGACCACTTACAGGACTAAAATTGTCGCCGGAAAAGACCAATTTTAGTCTTGTAAGTGGTCTTTCCGGCGTTCAGGACTATTTTTGCAAAAAAAAAAGACCACTTACAGGACTAAAATTGTCGCCGTAGAAAAACCAGGACCAAAATCGAAAAATGTGTCTAGTTAGAGGACCAAAATTGTAATTTAGCCAGTCTGAATGTATTAACTCATAAATCGTGGTGACTCAGTAAGACTCATTTAATCTGACTAATTTTAATTATTTCTTGAATTAAATCTTTATTTTGATATTTAATCAAATTAAAAATAGCTTTCAGATAATTGATTGAATCGAAAACCCATTTCGATTTCATTAACAATTTGACTCAACAACATCAGAGATTTCAGCCATTTTACCTGAGCCAAATTCGAGACGAATCTGGACTATACCTGAGGCAAGATGAATATTTTGAGACCGATTGAGTGCAAAGACAACACATTTTCTTGTTTGAACATCGATTTAAGTAGTGTCAGTTAGAGAGAGTTATTTCGACTGTTATGGAGATATCGTCACTTCGAGTTAGTGTACCATGCCGGAAGGATAAGCTGCAGCAAGAACGAGCAACAATTGAGTCGTAATTGACCAAAAGGTTTGAAATTTCTCATCATCGGACTATGAACAGGCTTCATTGATGACTGAATAGTCATCTCAGTAGTTTAATCGGGTCAAGGTGAGAGGAAACGAGTAGTAGATTCAAGGTATTGAAAGCTATATTGAGAAGTTTATGGTAGACGGTTGAGGTTTCAAGAGGAGAGAGTAATGGAGAAGAAATGGCAGTCTGATAAGGAGAGAGGTGTAGGGTTTGTAATAAAAAGAGCTGAATTTTTGTTGTAATCAGGTGTAGGGTTTTCTAGAGAAGGCTGATTGGGCTTAGTTGGGTAGAGAACTGGTCCAAGTGTTCCATCAGAGTTAATTTTGAGCAAGCCAGATTTTATCATATAAGGCCAAATGTTTATGAATTAGGTATGCATAGCCCAAAAGATAATAATTGTAAGATATATCCGTGTACCCATGTTAGACCATAGTGCTGAGCACAAATATCATATTTATTGTAACACCATATCATATTCAAGGTGATGATTTAGAATATATCATACACATTAATTTTAATCATTTATGGTGTGTTTTTCAGGGTTCCTGCAAAACAGATAAATGCCTATGTAAGTCATACGACTTCTTGGCAGGATTAATTACAGAAAATATATATTGCACATAAATTTAGGTACTGTAAAATTAATCAAGCCACATACGGATTATTGTGGACACAACAATATCCTAACACAACCCTAATAGTAGAGGCTTTTACAACTGGACTGAATGTCTCTTCTTATTTCATGACATGGGGTTTGTAAGAACCCCTTAAAAACTAACATGGCCTTATGTTTCAAAATTGAACCATCAGGATTCACTTTGAGTTTGAAAATCCATTTATTCCTAATAAGGTGCTGATTAGGTCTTGGTGGTACTAGGTCCTAAGTGTGGTTCCTAATCAGATCAGCATGCTCATCTTTCATAGTTGAGTACCATTTAGGTTGAGCCACAGCATCTGCAACCTTGCTTGGTTCATCATGGCACTGAGTGGAGTGTTTGGCCGCCAAGTAGGAAAAGGTTTTAGGTTTTCTAATTCCATCCTTGCTTCTGGTTTGCATAGGATGTAAATTGGTGGTCTCTTGTGTTGTGGTTTCAACTTGAATAGAGTGACTACTAGTGGACTCCTCTTGAGGAGATGTTAGTTGAGGAAAGGTAGTAGGTGATTTTGAGGATGGTGAATTGGATGACCAAGCACTTTTGGATGAACTTGCTGGTATAGGTGGTTGAGATAGTCTGAGTACTGGACTCATATCAGTCTGACTTTCAGCAATACTAGTATTAGCAAGTCCCCGCCGGTAGACTGATCCATGTGATGGCTTGTAGAACCTGCAGTATCTGTGGAGCATTGAGTGACAGGAAGAGCAGGAAGAGACATAGATATGAGAGGTGGTGTAGGGGATGGTGGTGGAGCTGTGGCAAGTGTTTTATAGGGAAATTCATGTTCATTGAACATAACATCCATAGAAATATAGACTCTACCAGATGGAGCAAGACACAGATACCCTTTGTGGCAAGGTTTGGGGCCCAAAAACACACACTTAGTGGTATGGAACTGCAATTTCTATTTTTGGAAAGGTCTAAGATAGGAAAGCAACTGCACCCAAAGACTTTGATAAGACTAAGGTCAGGAGGGTGATGATATAAGGCTTGAAAGGGTGACTTGTGGTGTAGGACAGATGTGGGGAGTCTATTTATGAGATAGGTAGCATATTGAAAGCTTTCCCACCATAAGTGTAAGGGCATGCCATCTTGAGCAAGTAAGGTCAAACCTACCTCTACAATATGTCTATGCTTTCTCTCTACTCTACCATTATGTCCATGACCATATGGACAAGAGTGCCTAAAAATAATACCTTGATCTTTGAGATAGGATTCAAAAGACCTAAACTCCCTACCCCAGTCAGATTGAAGGCATTTGAGTTGAGAGTTGAGTTGTTTTTCAGCAAGCTATTTGAACTTGATGAAGGTTTTAAGGGCATCTGACTTGTTGACAAGAGGATAGGTCCACACAAATCTAGTCATGTCATCAACAAAGCTAATATAATATTAGAATCCATTTGTGGAAGTGACTGGGGCAGGGCCCCAGAGATCTGTGTGCACAATTTCAAGAGGTGTTTTAGTTTTAGTTGCAGAATGAGAATAAGGTAAAGAGTGCTGTTTTCCAAGAAGACAAGTATCACAAAAATCAAATTCTTTATTCAAATCAACATTACAGAACTTAAGAGCGGATTTCAAGTCCTTGAAGGAGGGATGCCCCAACCTTCTATGCCACAAGTTGGCAACATCACTAAACTTAGAACTGCCTACATTGGACTCTGACATTAGACAACTGAATTTATTGTGACTGAGAAACTAAGAACTAGAAGCTTTGGAGTGAAGAGAGTTCTGAGGAAGACTTGAGCACTGACCCTTGTACAAGCCATCTTCCAGGGTTCCTTCTAGCATGGGTGTCCCTGAAATTTTGTCCTTCACAACACAAAAGTTAGAGTGAAATCCCATAAACACAGGATTATCATTTGTAAGCTTAGAGACACTCAATAGATTCTCAGTAGTTTTAGGAACATGTAAAACATTGTGAAGTCTCAAATTAGTATTGTGTGTGGGAATTTCAGATTGACAAATATTTTGAATAGGGATGACTTACCATTACCACCAGTGAGATTTTCACTGCCTTCATACCCTTGGCTCAACTGGAGACTGTTTAAGTCATCCGTGATGTGGTTTTTAGCCACACTATCCACATACCAACAAGCATCACTGACACTGTCCCGGGAAGCAAAATAGGCAGCAGGTTGCAGATTGTAGTTGTAGTTTGGGTTTGAATTAGGCCTAGGATTTCCAAAGTTATAGTTGTTTCTAGTGTAACTCTCATCAAACATGTAGTAGCAATTCACAACAATATGACCAACACGATTGCACACATGACAGGTTGGCCTAGGACCATTACCCTTTCCATTTCCTTGGTAACCTCCACTGTTACCACCTCTATTTCCACGGCCACGGGCTCTTCCACCTCTGTATCCTCTTCCTCTTCCATTTGAATCACCATTAGAGGGCCTGTAGGATGGCCTTGGGCTACCTGATCTATTCACAGCAAGATTGGCACTGGGATTTGAAAAATCTGGGCCTTGGGTAGGATTAAACCTAGCAATCAATCGTTCATGAGTAACAAGCTATGACTGGACCTCCTGCCATGTCAAGCTCCCAATTCTAGAGGTAATGTTGACTATAACAGACTCATAATATTTTTCTAATCCACCCAAGGTTTCCAAAATGAGCTCCACTTTGCTAATGGGGTAACTTGCTGCAGTAAGGCCATCGGAGTACGTCTTCATCAAGGCCAGATAATCAATCATCGACTTAGCTCCTTTTTCGGTTTTTGTGAGAGCTTCTTTGTATTCTAGCATTCTTGCTTCAGATCTATTGTTGAAGAGGACTTCCAGAGTGTTCCAGACTTCGTAGGAGTTATTACAACCCACAAGTTCAACAAGAGCAGATTCAGTCATGGAGCTCATGAGCCAGCCCATAAGAAGCTGATATGTAGTATTCCAAGTTTCAAACGCCGGATTTGCAATCACACCAACTCCTGTTCCTGAAATAGCTAGAAGAAACCTCGGTGGAGCTAGTTTTATGCCAGGATGAATCCTTCAAGGCGGTGACCCCGGATAAGCGGAGTAACAATCGATTTCCACAGCAGGTAATTCGATCGACCTAGCTTCACATTGCATGTTTGATTGAGACTGCCTCTGAGGAAGGTGTTTACCGGGTGTGCAAGTGGTGGAAAGCTAGGAGTAGAACTCAGCAGAGAAGTTATAGACGGCAGATAAGTTCCAAAGATCAAAGAAAATGGTGGAAGGGTACTGCGGAAAGGAGAGTTAGTGATGTTGGTGGTAGGAACAAACGAGAACTCACCAACGGCGAAGCTTGTAGGAGCTGCTATTGATTCAGTTGCAACTCCGGTGGGTTGAGAACTGGAAGAAGCCGTTGTACCGGCCATTGTGTGGCTCCGATACCAAGTTAGAACATTGATAGGGAATAATTAATGATTCATTGATTATCCTTTACACAGAAAGTAGTAGTGTTCTTATACTATTACATCATAACAGAAAAAGGAATAAAATCTAGGCACCAAATCTAAGTACTGTGCCATATCACCATAACGAGTAAATACATAAATACCCTTATAGAAATATATCTCATACTTTAACTCTTGCATTATTTTAGGTATTACGTCATTTTTATCGAAGTTAAAGGAAGAATTTTGCAATTTTGGAGCGGTAATGAGTTTTTTCCACGATTTCAAAGACATGTTAGCAAATATTGACAACATTTTTCCACGTCAGCCTCCTACGTTACCAGATGACAATAATTGGCAAAAAAAAATCCAAGTTACGGGACTAATTTATAACCAGAGCAAAAACAGAATTAAAACGCTATGTAGGTCAAGTTGCGGAACAATTTTTGCACTTTTTCTGATTTTGGAAACATATTTTTGTCATTAATGTTCAATACAATCGTCGTATGAATGTTGTATCAAATGACAAACATTACAACATTTCATTATAATCTCTCACACACGGTAAAAGTGTATTATGTGAAAAAGAGTAAAAAAATGAAAGATTCTAATGTATATCACTTACCACAAAAATCTTTCTTATTATACATGTTCAATTTTTCTTTGAACATACATATTGTATGCTTGTGGCCAAATCATACTAAAAAAATGCAACAGATTAAACAACATGATAATTCTTTTAGAAAAAAGGCCAAATGTTCCTTAAAAAAACGCTGGATTTGAAACACAATATTTTGGTTTTTACAAAAATAAAAATAAAAAATGAAAACCCAATATTTTTATGACAATAATATCAACAAATATATAACCTACACACTCATAATTATACAAGTGGGACTCAAACCTAACTTTGACTGATAAGCCATACTCTCACGGGCAACGAGTAGGACTTGAACCCAACTTTGACCAATTAAGCAATAGATTAAAAATATATGATAAGTGATAACTATGTAAGCTGACGGTAACCCTTAGTCGGAGTGTCTCATTGTATTTCCTCTCTCAAACACCAGTCTTAGGATGCGGATACGAAGTAGCACGCAACACCACTAGCCATCATAGTAGTCACTCGTTGCTTGTGTCTAGGTGAAGTGTTTACTCAAATAATAAAGTGAGTGTTCTTCTGGTTGCAGGAGTGTCGTAGTGACGTGATGTTGTTTTGCTTAGACATTAATAGCATTGGTACAAAAGCCGAGGAATCAGACTTAATCAAATATCTCATTTGCAGGTGTGTGTGCGCGTGTTTTTATTTATTATAATTTTTTATTTGATGTTGATTCGCCAACTTGAAGCCTAGTGACCCGAGCAAAATCAAATCCATGATGCACCGTTTGCTATGTTATTTTTTTCCGTTCTCTAATGCAGACAAATGGAAGTCTACTTTCTTGAACGTGGTACTTTTAGACGTTGACTATTTTGATACAATTTATTTGGCTGATTTAGAAATCTCTCTCTGTTTATTCTATCTGGCCAAAGGTTAAATGTTTGCGTTTCCATGAAAAAATTGAAAAGTCTTGAGTAGTCTCTTGTTTGTGTCACTTTTTCAGTCTTGATCATTTTGTGTTTACTTTGCAGTTTGAACGAAAACGGTTTGAAGCCTAGTTGTAGAGTATAAGCCCCGGTTGATTAAAATGGATGAATTGCAAAAGCAAAGGTTGATTTGCAAAGTAGTTACTAGCTATACAGAGTTTGCACGTAAAAGTTCAATAGAAGTAAGATCGTTGATCATGACATATCATTTTGTAAAAATCAGGATAGGTATATTAATTGTTCTTCCCATTTCCAATATTGTACTATTTGTTATTTCCTTTTGGATTTCTATAGAACTGCTATAATTAATTTTTAATCCTTGAATATTTACTACATGTCACCTTTAATTGGAAATTATGAATAGAGATTTATGCTATCATCTCATTTTTCTCAGGTGCCCAGGAACTGTGCGTGTCCTTGGTGGATTCAGATAGTAGTTTAGGCCTTAAGTCTGATGATGAAGATGTTGGAGCTAATATACCCATAGAGGATCCAACCGGGTATGGAGCAACATGCAAATCAGCCAGGGATGATGCCGAAGGACTGTAACTTAGTGTTCCCATTGGATGATTATATTTGCATGATGGCCCGAATTTGCATACTCTATTTTGGGCATAGTGGGTACAAATTGGAGCCTCCTGAAAAAAGAAAAATAATGAATCATGAAGGGTGCGCTATTATGTCAATCTAAGTATCTGGAACTGAAAGGTTATGCTTACATACCGGTCGAAGAGGTAGGCCCATGGGGCTGAGAGCGAAATTTGCTTTTAGTGATGAACTCCATTCAGGGGGGTGATGGTAACGACACGAGGCCACGAATTCGGCTAAATTACAATTTTGGTCCTCTAACTAGACACGTTTTTCGATTTTGGTCTTGGTTTTTCTCCGGCGACAATTTTAGTCCTGTAAGTGGTCTTTTTTTTTGCAAAAATAGTCCTGAACGCCGGAAATACCACTTACAGGACTAAAATTGTCGCCGGAAAAACCACTTACAGGACTAAAATTATCGCCGGAAAAGACCAATTTTAGTCCTATAAGTGGTCTTTCCGTCGTTCAGGACTATTTTTGCAAAAAAAAGACCACTTACAGGACTAAAATTGTCGCCGGAGAAAAACCAGTACCAAAATTGAAAAACGTGTCTAGTTAGAGGACCAAAATTGTAATTTTGCCCCACGAATTCACAATCCCCGGTTCTCATATAATACTGGCATTCAACCTGGCTAGGTCTTTCTCGAAATGCCTTTTCTTGGTTGCCTTTTCAGTTTCATCGATCTTTTCAAGCTCTCATTGTCAGCCTCAATGACAGGGCTTCCTCCAATTAATTGATGAATGTGATTAAGAAGCACTTAATGATTGATAATGTTATGTACATGTACACCCCTCAACGTATGTACTTAAGATGATATGAATATGATCGGAATAAAAGGGACATGGTTTGGAGTAGTAGTGGTAAATGTGCTCGAAAGATGTACAAACACTAAACCGATAGCTAATATATAGAACAAGCTTCGTACTTTTAAAAGCTAAAGATCATGTAAATGTGCAAAAAGACGTACGAGCGAGCACGTTTCAAGTCAAGGTGTTAAAGATAGTGCTTATCGTTGTACTAAAATCAATTGGTGTCAGTAAATGCGCTACTTTATTTCTTATAATTTAAGAGTGTGGCAATCTGTCCAACACCCCGCCCTCAAGTGTTGGCAATCTGTCCAACCCTTGCACAATTTTTTCATTTAAGAGCGTGGAAAATCTGTCCCAACACCCCCCTCAAGTGTGAGAAATCTCTCGCAACACTTGCATTTTTTTAAAATAATGTTCCAACCAAGGTTCGATCTCGTGACCTCTAGTTCTGATACCATGTTAAGATGAAGCGCTTACCGTTTTACTAAAATCAATTGGTGGTAGTAAATGTGCTACTATATTTCTTATCATTTAAGAGTGTGGCAATATGTCCCAACACCCCCCTCAAGTGTGGGCAATCTGTCCCAACAACCCCCCTCAAGTGTTGGCAATCTGTCCAACACTTGCACAATTTTTTCATTTAAGAGTGTGGACAATCTGTCCCATCACCCCTCTCAAGTGTGGGAAATATATTCCAACATTTGCATTTTTTTTTTAAAATAATGTTCCATCCAAGGTTTTCTTGTATATATTAAAAGTGGAACAACAGTTAAAATGCTTACAATTATGATCATCATTATACAAGATGAACAAATCCAAAGGCGACAACAGGTGAGGGGAAATCCATAACAAACTATACCCAAATCAAATCGGTACCAAGGTCTAGTCGCAAAAAAAAAAAAGATCATCTCCCCAACTACCAAATCGTTCCCAAAATCACTCAACGCACTACCTAAAGTTATCGAAGAAATCAAAGCAACCTTGAAGTAAATACTGGAAACAAACATAGGGTACTGATTCTCTACAAATCAAATGAATGCTGAAGCAGAAATTGAAAATAAAAATAAATCGATAGGATTTTCGATTACTGATTAAGAATTTTCGCCTTACAATGTCCTCCGGTGACCATCCGCTTTTGTAAGAACTGAGAGCACGGGCCCGTATTGCTGTCCACTTGCTACATTGAGACTTTATCTCGGACATTCGATTTTCAACTGCATGAGTGGTCCTTACACAGTCTTCTGGCTTCATTTTATGATGCTCATGCATAAGTTTGACAAACAACTTTAAGACCCTTTCCCATTGTGTATGTCACTTTTTCAGTCTCGTTCATTTTGTGTTTACTTTGCAGCTGTGGAGTATAAGTCCTCGTTGATTAAAATGGATGAACTGCAAAAGCATAGGTCGATTTGTAAAGTAGATACTTGCTATACAAAGTTTGCACGTAATAGTTCAATAGCAATAAGATCGTTGATCATGACATATCATTTTGTATGGATCTGGACAGGTATTTTTTTATTGTTCTTCCCATTTCCATTGTTGTACTATTTGTTATTTCCTCTCGGATTTCTATAGAATTGGAATTTCATTTTTATAATAATTTTTTAATACTTGAATATTTACTACATGTCTCCTTTAATTGGAAATTTTTAATAGAGATTTATGCTATCATCTCATTTTTCTCAGGTGCCCAGGAACTGTGCGTGTCTTTGATGGATTCAGATAGTAGTTCAGGCCTTAAGTCTGAGGATGAAGATGTTGGAGCTAATATACCCATAGAGGATCCAACCGGGTATGGAGCAACAGGCATATCAGCCTGGGATGATGTAGAAGGACTGTAACTTATAGTGTTCCCATTGGATGATTATATTTGCATGACGGCCTGAATTTTCATACTCCATTTTGGGATAGTGGATATAAATTGGAGCCTCCTGAAAAAAAGAAAAAGAATGAATCATGAACTGCGCGCTATTATGTCAATCAAATTATGTGGAACTTAAAGGTTATGCTTACATACCAGACGAAGAGGTAGGCCCATGGGGCTGAGAGCAAAATTTGCTTTTAGTGGGATGATGGTAACGACAAGAGGCCCCAAATTCACAATCCCCTGTTCTCATATAATACTGGCATTCAACCTGGCAAGGTCTATCTAGAAACGCCTTTTCTTGGTTGCTACTTTCAGCAGAAGGAGGAACGGATACATACTGTCCTGTATACGCTGGTGCAGACGGAGATAAATGTATATCATTGCCTCAATATTAGGTTCTTAGTTTCAACATCTATTTTTCATTCAGTTTCATCGATCTTTTCATGCTCTCATTGTCAGCCTCAATGACAAGGCTTCCTCCAATTGATAACGTTATGTACATGTACACCCCTCAACGTATGTACTTAAGATGATATGCATATGATTGGAGAAAAGGGACATGGTTTGGAGTAGTAGTGGTAAACATGCTCGAAAGATGTATAAACACTAAAGCGATAGCTAATATATAGAACAAGCTTCGTACTTTTAAAGATTAAAGATCATGTAATGTGCAAAAAGGCGAGCGTGCGCGCTTCAAGTCAAGGTAATGTGCAAATGCACTTAGAACAAGTTGATGCTGATATTGCTACTATTAGTGAAAAAAGATATAAAAAATTAGAATCAAGTGCTTATGAATGGAGATATTTTTGTATTTAGAATCAAGTTCTCTTTATTTTGATATTACATTTGATTTTTTTTCGATGTTTTTCTTCACGAAAAACAACAAAATAGTGAAATAGTGAAAGAATGAAATTTGGGTATATTCCACTTTAAAATACTATAGCGAACAGTGAATTTATTTTTATCACTGATTTTTTGTGCTATCCTGGTTCATACTATTTCCATTTCCTGTCACATATTCCCACTCCCTCTTTATTAATCAATTATTATCGGTTTAAAAATAAAATTGTGTAACATATATAATTAACAATTCTCAATGCCTGTCAAAAAAAAAAAAAAATAATTCTCAATGCCTTTGGGTAATCATTATGAGTGACTGTAATTTTCTTACGAAGACCATTTGCAAGTTAGAATATAATGAAGGAAAATATGTACTTAAAATCACATATTGAACATTTTTTATGTGTATATCTTAAGTTTGTTATTTACGTTAAGAGGAACTTAGATAATGTCTAAAGATTTATTAGAGACTACTTGAGGCAACCTCATTATTTATACAAGACAAATACATGATTTAATAATTACTGAGTACGTACTATTAACGCACAAAAAGCCCATGCCCAAGTTATACAAGTCCAGGCCCAGTAAATAATCAAACAGCATCAAGCTTAACAGCCCAAGGTCGAAAATCAAGTCAGAAAATATTTAAATTCAATATTCAACATCAATAAAAGAGATAATCATGCAAGAATTCAAACAAGAAGATAATTGCGCAGAAGAAAATTCAGCAGGGATAAATACAAACTGGTTGAAGCATTTATTCAAACAGTTGGCGTGCACTCAAACTCCACAAGATAAATCTGCAAGAATTTTAAATTAAGAGTCAGAAGTTGATCAGTCAAGGAGATAAAGCAACTATGATCAAATAAGTGCAAGAATCGAGCTGGTTTTGTAGTGTAGTTACGAGTCCTAGAGCTATATGTCTCTTTCAAAGTAGTTTATCTATTTTTCTATGATTGTTTCAGAAATTAGGTTGAAGTTATCTAGTTGTAGAGACAAGAGTAGTATAAATGCAAGCTATAGTTACAGTCGAATGAAGCAAGAAAGAAGAGATATCAATAAAATTATCTTTTTCCAGTTTTCTTCATACCTTTGTCTTCATTTTTCACATGGTATCAGAGCCAATTGGTGTTTAATCATCAGTTAATATACAATCCTTCATGACATCCCTCTCATTAAATGTTGGGAGTTTCATATCACTCAAACTCACATAAAAAAATTACCCATTATGGAGAGAACAGGCCCTGGCTCTTGCTGAAAGTCAGAACCTGATTGGTCACTTAACTAATGAAACCCCTGCACCTGACCAATTCATGTTAACAACACAAGCAACAGCAGGCAATGCACCTGGTACACAAACAACCAACCCAGAATATACAAAATGGAAAAAATCTGACAGGCTACTAAGAGGATGGCTTATTGGATCCTTATCCGAGTCTTTTTTAGTTCAGTTATTGGACTAGATTCAAAGCTAAGTATGCTGAATGCACTCAAATGTGCATATGCACAGGACTCACAAGAGAGGGAATTTAATCTAAAGCAACAAATCACTTACCTGAGGAAAGAAGATGACAAAAGCATTACAGACCACATTCAACAGTTCAAGGGATTATGTGACAGTTTAGCAGCTATTGGAAAGCCAATTCCAGATCCAGAGAAGGTCTACTTCTTATTGACAAGCTTGGGACCCCATTATGAAACCTTTACCACCACAATGCTAAAACCACCTAGACCTACCTACATAGAGTTGGTATCACTACTTCAAAACTTTGATCAGAGAAGATCATGGTTCTCCACCAAGGGGTCAGATCCTCAAAACCTATCCCACATGGCCTTCTATGGCCAAAGGCCACAACAACAGAATGAAGGATCATCAAAGTTTAACTCTGCAGGGAGGGGATTTCCAGCCCAACAAAACAAATCCAGGCTTGAAAACACAAACAACAATGGAAAGGTGTTCAGAAGGATGACTAGGGCAGAAAGAGAGCAATACAAGAATGATACCTGCCAACACTGTGGAGTGACTGGACATGTGGCAAAAATATGCTGGTGGAAGACTCAGAATCAGGAGGACAGCATACCCAAAGCCCTCTCAGCATTAACTCTGGACAATACCATTGCAGACACTGAATGGATCTTGGATACAGGGGCCTCCAACCACATGACAGGTAATCGATCCATCTTACACAATCTTGTAGAATATAAAGGTTATGACTCAGTATTAGTAGGAAATGGAGCCCAACTAACAATTAAAGGAATAGGAGAGCTATATATATACAACAATAAAGAAGCCAACCCTGTTGTGATAAAAAATGTTTTATATGTTCCAGATATAACAAAAAACCTCATGTCTATAAGTCAACTAACACTACAATTTGCTGCAAACTGTTTGTTCACTAATAATGATTGTGTTATTAAGGAAAAGACAACTGGACAACTTCTGGTGAAGGGGCATCGTAAGGGAAACCTCTACATCATCCCTGGCAAAGTGGAGTCATTCTTTTCCCAAAGATTTAGGTCATGCACAATAGAACTATGGCATCAGAGGCTAGGGCACATACAATTTCCTACAATTCAGTTTTTAAAGAATAAAGGCCTTATCAAGGCATTAGGACCAAATAAACAGCAGCACCTTTGTGAAAGCTGCCAGCTTGGCAAGCTTAGCAAGCTTCCTTTCATTCAGTCTGAACATACTAGTTCAAGCAGTTTCGATTTAGTACATTGTGATCTATGGGCCCTGCTCCAGTTTTGTCCATAGGGCATTTTAAATATTATGCATGCATGGTTGATGATTTTACTAAGTACATGTGGTTTGTTCCTTTAAAGAAAAAGTCTGATTTCTTTGATACTTATATTGCCTTTGAAAAGTATGTTCTTACACAATTTAACAAGCAGATTAAACAATTTCATACTGACGGGGGTGGAGAATTTGTTAACAAAAAATTAATAAAACACTTCACTGATCAAGGCATAATTCACCTACTCTCATGTCCTCACACCCCTGAACAGACTGGTATAGTTGAAAGAAGGCATAGAATCATTAGGGAACTAGGGTTGACCATGTTATTCCACAGCAGAACACCCCTCCATCTTTGGGTAGAAGCCTTCTCCACTGCTGTTTACACCTTAAACAGACTGCCCTCATCCATACTTAAGCTTGATTCACCATACCACATGTTGTTCAACAAAACACCAGACTATACCACCTTTAGAGTCTTTGGATCTAGGTGTTACCCTTATACCTGAGACACAAAAAAACATAAGTTTGAACCTAAAACTCTGCCCTGTGTTTTTGTAGGGTACAGCAGTCAATATAAAGGTTATAAATGTTATCATCCCCCTACAAGAAGGTTTTTTTATGTCTAGGCATGTTACCTTTGATGAAGCTCATCTTCCTTACCACCAAAATCACTCTCCAATTCACAAAGAATATATAGCAAGCATTTTTGACTCATGGACACCCCCAATTAATCAATCCATCCCTCCAACCAGACTGATACCAGAAACCACATCTACACAACCTCCAGATCCTGTTCCAGTACCTCCTCCACTACAACCAGATACTACTACAACCTTCACCCATCCTTTCTCATCCAGTTCCAGCAACACTCCCCTGTCTCTTAATGAACCAGTCAGTCCTTCCACTACTGAAACCTCTCATAACCACCAAGAAAGCCCTGAATCTCCACCAAATATAGAGTCTACTGATCATGATAGCCCTGCCACACCTGCACCAACCCCAATGCCTCAACACTCTAGGACCACTAGATCTCAACATGGCATCTTCAAAATCAACCCTAAGTATGCCCTTACAGTTACTTACACCTCCATTCCTAAAGAACCTAAAACTGTCAAATCTGCCCTCAAACATGAAGGATGGAGGGCAGCAATGTTGGAGGAACTAGATGCCTTACACAAAAATCAGACTTGGCATCTAGTCCCAAAAAGGCCACACATGCACATTATAGGCAGCAAATGGGTGTTTAAAGCTAAACTTAAATCTGATGGGACCCTTGAAAGACTTAAGGCCAGATTAGTTGCAAAAGGATATAGTCAAGTTGATGGTCTGGATTATGTGGAAACCTTTTCCCCTGTTGTTAAACCTAGCACAATCAGAATGGTCCTTAGCATTGCTCTATCCTATGGATGGCCAGTTAGACTGTTAAAAATGCATTCTTACATGGAAATATTTCTGAAGATATCTACATGGACCAGCCTCCAGGTATGGAAGACTCACAAAACCCTACATATGTTTGTAAATTGGATAAGGCACTGTATGGTTTAAAACAGGCCCCTCGAGCCTGGTTTGATAAGTTCAGTACCTTCATCCTAAAATATGGTTTTCTATGCAGTTTATCCGATCCATCTTTATTTTACTATCACTCTAATCAAGGCACACTAGTGCTCCTTCTCTATGTGGATGATATTTTGCTTACAGGATCCAGTCCAGAACTACTACAGCAGATCATTGATCTCCTTAGCCAGTCATTCTCCATGAAGGATCTAGGTGTTATTCACCACTTCCTGGGGGTTCAGATACAACAGCTCACCACTGGCCTACATCTTAGTCAGACACATTATGCATCCACTATTTTGGACAAAGTTGGAATGACTGATTGCAAGCCCATGAAAACTCCTATGGACACTAAACTTAAAGATCCCTCAGATTCACCACTCCTCACAGATGTCACTCAATACAGAAGTTTGATTGGCTCACTCCAATATCTCACTTTTACAAGACCAGATATCTCATTTGCTGTCAACCACTTATCCAGTTCATGCAGGCCCCTACACTAGCACATCTCCAGAAGGCACACAGACTTCTTAGATATATCAAGGGTACTATTACCTTAGGCATTACACTTCAGGCCTCACAAGATCACAGACTTTATGCATTTTCAGATGCTGATTGGGCAGGGTGCCCCATTACCAGACGGTCCATTACAGGATATTGTACTTTTCTTGGCCCAAACCTCATTTCATGGTGTGCCAAGAAACAACCTACAGTCTCAAGGTCCAGCACAGAAGCAGAATATAGAGCCATGGCTCACACTACAGCAGAACTCACATGGATCACTTATGTCCTCAAAGAACTACGAATCCCTCTTCTCCTACAGCTCCAGTTCTGTATTGTGATAATCTCAGTGCTCTCTACATGACAATAAACCCAGTGTTCCATGCAAGAAGCAAGCATATAGAAATAGATTACCACTATGTCAGAGAACAGGTAGCTCGCAGACTCCTAGTTACTAAACATATTCCAGCTCAAGCACAAGTTGCAGATATCTTTACCAAGTCCCTTCCTAAACATTTATTCATGCAGTTCAGACCCAAACTAGGCTTGGTCCCCAGCCCTAGCCTAGTTTGAGAGAGGGTATTAACGCACAAAAAGCCCATGCCCAAGTTATACAAGTCCAGGCCCAGTAAATACTCAAACAGCATCAAGCTTAACAGCCCAAGGTCGAAAATCAAGTCAGAAAATATTTAAATTCAATATTCAACATCAATAAAAGAGATAATCATGCAAGAATTCAAACAAGAAGATAATTGCAGCAGAAGAAAATTCAAAGAGGATAAATACAAACTGGTTGAAGCATTTATTCAAACAGGTTGGCGTGCACTCAAACTCCACAAGATAAATCATGCAAGAAGTTTAAATTAAGAGTCGGTTGATCACCAAGGAGATAAAGCAACTATGATCAAATAAGTGCAAGAATCGAGTTGGTTTTTGTAGTGTAGTTACGAGTCCTAGAGCTATATGTCTCTTTCAAAGTAGTTTATCTATTTTTCTATGATTGTTTCAGAAATTAGGTTGAAGTTATCTAGTTGTAGAGACAAGAGTAGTATAAATGCAAGCTATAGTTACAGTCGAATGAAGCAAGAAAGAAGAGATATCAATAAAATTATCTTTTTCCAGTTTTCTTCATACCTTTGTCTTCATTTTTCACATGGTATCAGAGCCAATTGGTGTTTAATCATCAGTTAATATACAATCCATCATGACATCCCTCTCATTAAATGTTGGGAGCTTCATATCACTCAAACTCACATCAAAAAATTACCCATTATGGGTAAATTTAGTCCTCCGGTGCCTAGGATGGTTATATTTTGGAAAAAATTGCAAAAAAAGAAAAAAAAAATAATCTCCTCTTGTAACTTATATTATTTTAGGTATAACGTCATTTTTATCGAAATTAAAGGAAGAATTTTGCAATTTTGGAGCAGAAATCAGTTTTTTCCGCGATTTCAAAGACATGTTAGCAAATATTTGCAACATTTTTCCACATCAGCCTCCTATGTCACCATATGACAATAATTGGCAAAAACAAATCCAAGTTACGGGACTAATTTATAACCAGAGCAAAAACAGGATTAAAACTCTATGTAGGTCAAGTTGCGGAACAATTTTTGCAATTTATCTGATTTTTGAAACCTATTTTTGTCATTAATGTTCAATACAAGAGTCGTATGAATGTTGTATCAAATGATATACATTACAACGTTTCATTAATAATCTCTCACACATTATAAAACTGTATTATGTGAAAGAGAATAAAAATGAAATATTCTAATGTATATCACTTGCCACAAAAATCTTTATTATTATGCATGTTCTATTTTTCTTTAAACATACGTACTGTATGCTTGTGGCCAAATCATACATGTTCTATTTTTCTTTTTTGGCGTTTTTTCTCCCACGATTTGATTAAATAAAATGGATCGTTCATAAAAAAAAAATCATACTAAAAAAATGCAACTGATTAAACAACAAGATAATTATTTCATAAAAAAGGCCAAATGTTCCCTTAATAAAACGCTGGATTTAAAACACAATAATTTGGTTTTTCCAAAAAAAAAAAAAACACAATATTTTTATGACAATAATATCAACCTACACACTCATAATTATACGAGTGGGACTCAAAACTAACTTTGACTGATAAGCCATAGTCTCACTGGCAACGAGTAGGACTTGAACCCAACTTTGACCAATTTAGCAACAGAATAAAAATACATGATAAGTGATAACTATATAAGCTGACGGTAACCCTCAGTCGGAGTGTCTCATTGTATTTCCTCTCTCAAACACCAGTCATAGGATGCAGATACGAAGTAGCACGGAACGCCACTAGCCATCATAGTAGTCACCCGTTGCTTCTGTCTAGGTGAAGTGTTTAGAAATCTCTCTCTGTTTATTCTATCCGGCCAAAGGTTAAAAGTTTGTGTTTCCATGAAAAAATTGAATAGTCTTGAGTAGTCTCTTGTTTATGTCACTTTTTCAGTCTTATCATTTTATGTTTACTTTGCAGTTTGAACGAAAACAGTTTGAAGCCTAGTTCCCCGGTTGATTAAAATGGATGAATTGCAAAAGCAAAGGTTGATTTGCAAAGTAGATACTAGCTATACAGAGTTTGCACGTAATAGTTCAATAGCAGTAAGATCGTTGATCATGACATATCATTTTGTATGGATCTGGATAGGTATTTTTTTTTTTGTTGTTCTTCCCATTTCCAATGTTGTACTATTTGTTATTTCCTCTCGAATTGGAAGTTCATTTTTATAATTAATTTTTAGGGGCCAGAGGCCAGAAGGACAAGATAAGATACAAAGTGGTTGACAATGACAAAATGTAGTAACACATGTAGTAACACATTTACAAAAATGTAGTAACACATGTAGTAACTGTCCTTCTCAACCATTTTAGATTAAAACTCCCTTAATTTTTAATCCTTGAATATTTACTACATGTCTCCTTTAATTGGAAATTATGAATAGAGATTTATGCTATCATCTCATTTTTCTCAGGTGCCAAGGAACTGTGCGTGTCTTTGGTGGATTCAGATAGTAGTTTAGGCCTTAAGTCTGATGATGAAGATGTTGGAGCTAATATACCTATAGAGGATCCAACCGGGTATGGAGCAACATGCATATCAGCCAGGGATGATGCAGAAGGACTGTAACTTAGTGTTCCCATTGGATGATTATATTTGCATGATGGCCCGAATTTGCATACTCCATTTTTGGGATGGTGGATATAAATTGGAGCCTCCTGAAAAAAGAAAAAGAATGAATCATGAAGGGCGCGCTATTATGTCAATCAAAGTATCTCGAACATAAAGGCTATGCTTACATACCAGACGAAGTGGTAGGCCCATGGGGCTGAGAGCGAAATTTGCTTATAGTGATTAACTCCATTCACGGGGATGATGGTAACGACACGAGGCCCCGAATTTACAATCCCCTATTCTCGTATAATACTGGCATTCGATCAACTTGGCCAGGTCTTTCTAGAAACGCCTTTTCTTGGTTGCTACTTCCGGTAGAAGTAGGAGGAACGGATACATACTGTCCTCTATACGCTGGTGCAGACGGAGATAAATGTATATCATTGACTCAATATTAGGTTCTTAGTTTCAACATCTATTTTTCATTCAGTTTCATCGATCTTTTCATGCTCTCATTGTCAGCCTCAATGACAAGGCTTCCTCCAATTGATGAATGTGATTAAGGGCACAAAAGCACTTAATGTTTGATAATGTTAAGTACTTGTACACCCCTCAACGTATGTGCTTAGGATGATATGAATATGATCGGAAAAAAGGGACATGGTTTGGAGTAGTAGTGGCGAACGTGCTCCAAAGATGTATAAACACTAAAGCGATAGCTAATATATAGAACAAGCTTCGTACTTTTAAAAGCTAAAGATCATGTAATGTGCAAAAAGGCGAGCGAGCACGTTTCAAGTCAAGGTAATGTGCAAATGCACTTAGAACAAGTTGATGATGATATTGCTACTATTAGTGAAAAAAGATATCAAAAATTAGAATCAAGTGCTTATGAATTGAGATATTTAGGTATTTAGAATCAAGTTCTCTTTAATTTGGAATCACATTTGATTTTTTTTTTCCGACGATTTTTTCAGGAAAAACAACAAAATAGTGGAATAGTGAAAGAATGAAATTTGGGTATATTCCACTATAAAATACTGTAGCGAAGAGTGAATTTATTTTTATCACCGATTTTTGTGCTATCCTGGTTCATACTTTTTCCATTTCCTGTCACATATTCCCACTCCCTCTTTATTAATCAATTATTATCGGTTTAAAAATAAAATTGTGTAACATATATAATTAACAATTCTCAATGCCTTTGGGTAATCATTATGAGTGACTGTAATTTTCTTACGAAGACCATTTTTTTTTTTTTTTTTTTTTTTTTTTTTGAAAACCTCAGAAATTTTATTAATGATGAACTGAAGTTTTACATGGTCAACCCCTGACCTCACCTCCAAAAAATTCGTCATCAATACATGTTTATCACCTCCTTAAACCCTTAGTCCGGAAAACCCATTGTGGGAAAAGCCGGGTGCTAAGGGAAGAGTATGATCTCCCATGTATTGGCATAAAAAACTAAAGAGAGCTATTACAAAAGATCTACAATCAAGAAACAGCAAAAAACAAAGAAACTGCAAGCATCCTTCATCCTTAGCAATCTTTATCCAAGCACTCCCAATAACATATTATCAGCAGCATGTCCAAGCTATGATCCAGATTTTTCTGGGGCCAATGGAAGTCCAACAAGTATACCTACAAAGGTGATCACAAATAGCCCCTAAAATGTACCACAGCAACCAAATGATAGATATATAAAGCCAAGAACTCTTACGAAGACCATTTGCAAGTTAGAATATAATGAAAGAAAAAATGTACTTAAAATCACATATTGAACATTTTTTATGTGTATATCTTAAGTTTGTTATTTACGTTAAGAGGAACTTAGATAATGTCTAAAGATTTATTAGAGACTACTTGAGGCAACCTCATTATTTATACAAGACAAATACATGATTTAATAATTACCGAGTACTATGTTCAACAAAATTTAAATTAATAGTACGCGCACTTTTGTCGTTGGCAATGGAAGAGGCTATTCGTTTGGGACTTTCTGCCGTTATCTTTGAGACTGATTGTTTGCCATATGTTCAAGCCTTACTAGGACCGTCAAATGATTTGTCAGTCTTCAGCTGTTTAGCGCAAGACTGTCTTGCTCTTTTGTCGTCCTTTGCTTCCTCTTCTTTTACTTTTGTAAAGCGCACGGACAATTTTCCGGCGCATTTATTGGCTCGGCATGGGTTGAGTCATGTAGGTCGTGTTGTTTGGGGAGCTTCTCCCCATCAAGATGTAATTTCCGCTGCTATTGCGGATTTGACTTAATAAAAAGACTTTTTTCTTCAAAAAAAAATAAATAGTAAATGAAAATTAATTTATATGAAAATAAGAATAAAATAAATCCTTCAATTAAAAAGAAAAAAAAGCATGATATAATTTTTTAACACTTATCAATACTAAATATATTTATGATATAGTTGGCGTATTATAAAATATTGTATTTATTTTAGTGAGGCTAGTTTGGTAATTATGTATAGGCACGGAAGCCCTGACATATGCTATAAATATTGTACTCTATGATTTGTGAATGATATGATAGAGTATATTTAGTAAAAATAAATTTAGTAACTTGGGTAAATTTAGTCCTCCGTATTAGCATATATTTTGTATATTTTTCTGTATTAACAATTGTGTACTATTACAAAGAATATATACTACTATATAACAATAAATGACTTCCTATAATTACGCCTAATAGTCAGTCAATACACAATCAATACAAAGAATATACAAAATATATGCTAATACCACCCCTCAAATTAGACGATGGAGGAAACCTAACTTATGACGCTGATGAATAAAAGCCAAGTGAGGGAGAGACTTTGTGAGGCAATCAGCAAGTTGATCTTGAGCACTGACATGAGCAACACACAATGAGCCACGTTGTACCTAATCAGAATGTCATCAAGTCTAAATGGATTTTTCGTCTCAAGCGTCATCCAGATGATACTATTGATCGTCACAAGGCCCGCCTTGTGGCTAAGGGGTTTACACAGCGTCCTGGCATTGACTACTATGAGACTTTCAGTCCGGCGGTTAAACCCACCACAGTACGTGTTGTTCTTACTCTAGCTCTTTCGCATGGGTGGTCATTACGACATCTGGATATTAACAATGCATTCTTACAGGGGCACTTATCTGAGGATGTGTATTTAGCCCAACCTTCTGGGTTTGTCAGTACTGAGGTTCCTAATCATGTTTGTAAGTTACGTAAGGCTATATATGGGTTAAAACAGGCCCCCCGGGCTTGGTATGAGGAACTTAAAGGGTTTCTCCTCTCCATTAACTTTAGGAATGCTGATGCTGACTCGTCGTTATTTATCTACAATCATCTGGTTCCACTCGTTTTTTCTCATTGGTATATGTGGATGATATCATCATTACGGGTAATGATACCAAGGCACTTGAGCATTTTATCTCTCTTTTGGGTCGCCGATTTGCGCGCCAAAGATCTTGGTTCTCTCGTATTTTTTCGGGCATTGAGATTGTACACAATGATCATGGTTGTGTTCTATCTCAGAAGAGGTATGCCACTAAGCTTCTTGCTCGTCTACATATGGATAAGGCTAATCCTGTCACTACACCGCCGCAGATCTCATGCAGGCTTCGCCCAACTGGTACTCCTCTAGATGATGCTACTGAATATCGTATGGTTATTGACGCTTTGCGATTCGCTTCTTCACTCGTCCTAATCTGGCCTTTGCAGTTAACAAATTGTCCCAGTTTATGCATGCTCCCATAGATATTCATTGGAATCTTGCTAAACGCATGCTTCGATATTTAGCTGGGACAGTGGATCTAGGCCTTTAGCTCTACCGTGACTCCCCACCAGTTCTTCATGCCTTTTCTGACGCCGACTGGGGTAGCTGTAAGGATGATTATGCTTCCACTGAGGCTTATGTTGTGTACCTTGGCAGAAATGCTATATTTTGGAGCTCCAAGAAGCAGTCCACCATTGCTAGGTCATCTACTGACACTACAAGAAAATCGGCTTTTAATGATGGGAATTCTTGTCATTAAATGCCTGATTCCCGCTATTAAAGGCTTTTAATGACCGGAATTTTCCTCTCTAGTTAAAGGAAATAATGACAGGAAAGTGATTCCCGCATGGGCGGCTTTAAGTGAAGCTTTTGGGGTGCACTTGACCCCCTTATTAAATAAAAAAAAAAATTTCCTATGTATATTTATATAGATAAATAGGAAGACATAGCTAATTGACCCCCTAATTTTCAACGGCTGACCCACTGTTTTGTTTATTCAATACTATTGACCCTGCAGTATTTCTGAAAAATGATAAAACTATCGTCTTATGACGGTGCTGCTCTCGATCCCTGACCCCCATCCAGGAATTCCTGCAGCCGCCCCTGGATTCCCGACATTATTTCTCCCGTACAGTCAATAACGGTATTATCCCGCCATTAAAAATAATTTTAATAACGAATCGTGCCGTTATCATCGGGTTTTTTTTTCTTCTCATTGAATCATGATTTAATGAAGACATATCATCTCATTATAGACTCATTTTCCCCTCATTAAATAAAGATTTTGTGACAACATATCCCTTCATTATAAATCATTTTCCCTCATTAAATCATGATTTAATGATGCCATAAGCCCTCATTATAATGGTCTTTAGGAAAAATGGGTTCCATGTACCAACTTACAACTTTTCTTCCTTAGTGGCACAAGGAAGATGATCTTGCGAAGCAATTTCAAAGCTTGTCTTGGTTTGTGTCTTCTAATACAACTACTGCACATCTATAAGAAGAAAAAGTACAGCATTAGTTGCCTTCAATCTTAGGACAATTTTCATGAATTAATTGAAGTGTTAACACACTTGTTCATTGCAACTCTGTCCTGATGTGACGGAACCAAGAGCATATACAGATCATGCTCATTGCCAGTCTCACTTGCCCACAAATGGATGTCACTATCCCAAAAATTGGTAAACAATAAGCAATTAAGTTGCCAAATCCAATGGGCGTGAAACAAAATATGTTAAAGATGTTTTGTAAATCTTGGTTTTTTTATTATGAAAATCCAAATTTTCTAATCTGAAAGCCCAGCAAAAATGATTTGGACACAACATTGTGTAATTACAATATTACATATTTACACATCATTGATTATAGCGAGAGACCGATTGATTGGCATAAGTCTCATCCATTCATCAATGTTGTACAATTGTATAGTCATGTATTTTCTTAAATCTATGACAAAAAGCAAGTAGAAAAGGCTCAAGTAGTCAAGTTGTATAATTTGATTGTACTTTGCATCAAAGCAACACTTCCAACATGGTCTAAACTACTTGCATGGTTCTTTCGAGCAATCTGTATGATAACAATAGGGTTGCTCTTAGAACATATTTTGATACCATGTTTATATATATATTTCTAATTTTCGGGTAGGATTCAGATTCTGGCAACTCCAACAGAATCAAGGCAAGAGATAACAACACACAGATAGATGATATCCGTGCCGCTGGAGCATATGTATCAAAATAATCTATGTCATGACGCTGTTTAAAACCTTTAGCCACTAAGAGGGAATTTTATTTGTTAATGAAACCATTTGCATTTAAATTCTTCTTGAAGATCCATTTACAACCGATTGGTTGAGAACCACAAGGTAAATCTACTAATTTCCATGTCAGATTTGACATGATGGATCTCATTTCATCATTGATTGCTTCTTTCCGAAAAAACAGCATCACGTGATGAAATGGCTTCTGAATATGTAACATGATCACTATCATCATTGATCATTAACTTGGTTTTGAGTGTCATGTTATTTACATCACCTTCCAGTAAATACGTTACAAATTCAAGACCAAAGGAGTTTTTTTGTCCTTTGTCGCTTGCTTCTGCTTGGTTCTAAATATAATTGTGGTCCCACTAATGTATCATCAAGTGATTCATAATGAACTGTCTTGGAATTGCTAGGAACGCCAATATTTTCAGATTGCACAGAAGAAGACTTATACAAATGTTCAAACAATTCAGCATCATTTGATTCGATAATTTCATAAGATTTTAATTTTAAAAATCTATAAGCGGTACTCATCATTGAATAACCAACAAAAACACATTTATAAGTTTTACTACCTAATTTAGTAATCTCATGTTTTGGTTTTTTTACGTAAGCAAGACATCCCGAAACATTTAGACGACTAATATTAGGTTTCCGATTAAATCATAACTCATAAGGTGTCTTACTAATCTTTTTAATTTCTTCGGAATCCTGTTTAGAATATAACATGTGCTTAAGTGCTTCACCCCACCATTGATAAGATAAACCAGAACTAATTAACATGCAATTTACCATATCTATTAAGGTTCAGTTTTTCCGTTCTACCACTCCATTCGATTTTGGTGAATACAGTGGAGTAAACTCATGGACAATACCATTTTCTTTACAAAATTGTGTTAATTGTGTTACTTGGTGTTCTCTACCTCCGTCAGAATGTAAGACATTAAAATTCTAGTTCAATTGATTTTCAACTTCTGCTTTAAAAAAGAAATTTACTCAACACTTCGTCTTTACTTTTCAGCAAATACACATAGGCATATTTTGAGAAATCATCTATAAAGGTCACAAAATATATATGTCCTCCACGTGAAACTTAGCTATGCCAATCAGAATCATCTGAGTGTATAAGACCAAGTAATTCAGATGTGCACTCTACCGATTTATGTGGTTTATTTGTCATTTTTCCTTGAACACATATATCACGTTTGTCAACATTATCATATGTGCATTTCGAAATAATGCCTAGGTTGTGCAAGTTTTTAACAGACTTGTAATTTACGTGTTCTAATCTTGCAAGCCATAAAGATAAAGAATCAATAGCATAAGCAAAGTGATTTTTTTATTTTTTATATTACATTCATCTTAATCATTCTGTGATGCTGGTAATTTAGCAATAATTGCTCTAATTTGGAATTATTCAGGCAATGTAATTTCAACCTTTTTCAGATTAGAAGCAATAGATTGTAATTCATGAACTTGAGAAAAAACCGACTTACTATCAGTCATTTTGAAATCAAAATAGTTAGCAATCAAGAATTTATGATTGCTTGCTTTTTCGATTCAATTCTTGTTGTCCAACGCCACCCATAACTCTTTTGCTGTCTCGATTGTCCTATGTCCATTATATATTGTATCTGACAACGCATTCAGAATATGTCCCCTGCACAAGAAATCATCATCGTATCGCTTCTGCTTCAGTTCCTGCAATTCCTTCTTGCGTTCATCAGGATCATCCTCATTTTCTTCTGGAATAGGTGCAAGTTCATCACTCAAAATATATGACAATTTGATTGTTGTCAAGAATAACAAAACTTTCTCGTGCCAACGAGTGAAATTGTGCCCATCAAAACGATCAAGGAAAACCAAGTCTTGATTCAGGACTTGGATCGAAGGTGCCACAGAGTCATTCAATGTCAACTCTTTAAACGAAGACATCTTTTAAAACAGTTGGAAAAAATTAATCTTTAGGGAAAATGTCCGACGAAAATAATACTCCAAGGCACACGATTTGCGTTGTCTTTTGAGTGATGTTTCGCCCATACAAAGTTATTTAAGAGTTACACGAAAATCTCTCTCAAGATACAATGGAGGTGTTTGATTCAAACAGTGACTTGTTTTTATCAAACCCGAGAACACTCAAAAAAATAGTTCTGATGATGCTTTCAAAAAAATTGATTGAATTTTCATGTATGCATTGAGTCGTATTTATAGGACAAAAAGTGTATCGGTCATATCCGTTCGGAGATTCATGCTTTCGGATGAAGAGCTACACCACTTCGCAGATGCATGAATTTGATTGATCCACTTCACTGATTCATGTATCTGAATCACATCACTTCGCATATTCATGTATCTGAATCGCATCACTTCGCACCCTGTTTTGTTACGACAACTCGAATGCATACGATAACAAAATATGCAATATTATAAAAAAAAAATATATCAAACACAACATTGATATGATCAAATGGATATTGATAACTAGTTGGTTGATGGTAGTTTGAGGATGAGAAGATATGTAGAGGTCTTATGGACAATACCTTGCTCCATATACGAACTCTTTGTGAATGGTAATCCATAGCTAATGGTTATATCAATGGACGCTCAATAACTACTATGAATAGTGAAATAAGATGTTCTATATTCCGGAATGGTGTAGTCTCGGCTCTTTGATGATATGACTCGAAGATTAATGAGGTGGATGATTCGACTGAAGAGTTTGATCGGTCATTCGAATCATTGCAGATTCTAGATATAGTTTTTCACGGGATTTAGCTATTGTACATTTATATGATTAATGGAAATTTGGGAAACGAAGAGTTTTTCAGAAATCTAAATATTTAATTATATAAACAAATATGGAAAAGGACAAACTAAAAATGAAAATAGATATTTAATCAGGTGGAAATTTTTTATGGCAAAAAGGAATTCCGTTGGAATTCATAAATTATCTCTTCACTCTAGTACAAAAATTAATATAGACAGATAATGCGCCGCTTCAAATTTTTGAGTTACGGTTGATATTTATGTTATTTTATTGATTTGAAGGTAATATTTTGGGACATATGTAATGGTTTTTTTCAATTGACTATAAAAAATTAAGGCGGTTCTTTCTGCCGTTTTTTAAATTTCTATGTCCTTGTGGCACCTTCTCCTAACTAATACTCTCTCCGTTTCATTTTATTTGTCATGTTTGACTTTTCACACAGATTAAAAAAAGTGTAGTTAATGCTTTGAATCACATTAAATGATCCAGGATTTTACATTTGTGCCCTTTAAGTAGTTGTTGGAGCATTTAATGCTACACACTTTTTATTGTAAATATTGTAAAGAGAGAAGGGCATTTGATGAAATTTGACAATAAATGCATAAAGTGGACATTTATTTTTGGGACAAACCAAAAAAAGCAAAAGACAAAATAAAATGGGGTGAGGAGTTTATCTTTTGATTTAAGCTTCAAAACATGGTAGATATACTTCACCATGTTTTTTTTTTCATCCCATTTAGCATGTTTGGTACGGAGAAAAGTTAAGAAAAGAAAAATACGAGAATAGACACGAGAAAAGAAAAGATGATAAAAGCAAAAAAAAATATTCTCACAATTTGTTTGGTATGCATAGAAAAGATATTGAGAATAGAATTGATAGACTTTTCTATTCTCACTCGACTTTTCTTCATCTTAGCCTGAGAATTAAAAAAGTGGAAAAGAATTAAGATTTGAGAAAATTCTCCAACTTGAGAAAAGATGTTTTTCTATTCTCAATTAACCAAACATGTCCAACTTGAGAAAAGAAAAATAATCTTTTCTTTTCTCATCTATTTTCTTCCTACCAAACACACCCTTAACATTTCATTTGTTATTTTTCCAATGTCATTTTATGTTATTTTCGTAAAAAACAACGAAAAAATGGGTCTTTTTCTGAATTTTTGCAGAATTAGCCGAAATACACAATATTTTTGCTGAATTTTTTGATGCTGGATTGCAGCTGATGTGGGGAGCTTTTTTTTCTGATATCTTTGCTTTGGGTCTTTTGCTTATCACGGCAGTTGGGATTTTTGTTTCTGATAATCATGGATAATTTTTGTATTATTTTTTAGCATCTTGCTGATTAATAAAAAAAATTGACTGTTCAAAAAATAAAAAAAAAACGAAAAAATGGATTCGCGAGTGAATTCTTGGTGGAATGTGTGTATTAACATTGGAATAGTGGATTTGGGTTCTATTTCGATGTTTGTTTCACAGTAGCGAATAGTGGATTTGAGTGTTGATTCCATTGTGTTCACCATAGCGAATAGTGGATTTCGGAGTAGGGAAAAGTGGATTTTGGGATTCCGAACATTGGATTCAGATAGAGAACAATGGATTTTCACCTACTTTTTTTAAACTTTTTTTTTTTTTCTATTTTTCTGTCTAATTATAAATGTTTGTCATTATCGCCCAATTGTTTTTCCACAGTTTGTTTCCTATATTTCCTTATTCTCTTGTCCTTTATTCTCACCCTCCACTAAGGGCCTGTTTGATAACATTATTAAGCACTTATTCTTAAAAAGTTAAGTGATTATTAGAATAAGTATTGTTTGATAACAGTTTTTAACACTCCTTAATTTATTAAGATCATCTTAATTTGCTGTAGAAATTTGTGGAAAATTTTAAGCACTAAACATACCACTTAACGCTGAATTTTTCTTCACATCCCACGTTCTAGCAGTTATCGCCCAACATCTTTATTTCATTTTCTTTTCTTTTTCAATGTCCAGCGAAATTTGTTCCAGCATCAATTGTATTTTCATTTTTGCTTTGTTAATTTTATTTACAAATGTGCTTGTTTTATTGATTTTATATTTTTATAATATAATGGTATGATAACATGGTGAATTATTTTTAGTAATAAGTGTCTAATATTTATACTCCTCAAAAAAGTGTCTAATATTTATACAAATTGTTGTGATTCTACAAATGTTATGAAATTAAAACACAAATACATCATAATATTACAGACATGGCTCCCGTTACACCATAGTATCTTTTGCAAAATAAATAAAAAATATTTTGCTAAAGAAACATTCTAACATACGTTTATAGTAATCAAATATTTATGTATGCTTCATATGTTTTTCTTACATATAAAAACGTCGTAAGGAAAAATCGTAAACTTAAACATTTTAATATTTCGGATGTATTAGGTTATCAAACAATCTTATTATTTTCGATTTGATTCTTATTATTATATTCAGACTTGATTTGATTTTGATTTGGTTTTAACAAACTACTTCTAAATTACATTAAATGAAAATTATGTTTTTTTACTTAATATTAAAGTCATGGATTATTCATAATATGAATAATAGAATAAATAAAGTAAATAAGATTTACTTATTTTATATGATTAATTACGTTACAATCAATTAGATTTAGAATTTCTTTCCTTCATCGGTTTAATATGATTAATTAAGTAAGACATTTTCCCATTATGGACTACCCACATATTAAGAAAGGGCTTCCTGAAGGGCCTACTCTAAATATGATTAAGGAAAGCCTAATTGGGCTTAAAACCCTGCTTAACGGTTCTAAGTGTTTCCTAGATGCCCTAATTAAGCCTATAAAAGGAGCTCTTTCTCAGGAGCCAAAACCTAATCTCCTATTCTCAAACTGGGGAGCCACTTTAGTCATAAAATTAGAGAAAAGTTTTTTTTCTCCAAATACTAAGAATATTCAAAGTAGTTCAAAATTTTCTTGGAGCTTGATCTTTTTAAGGATTTTTGGAGCATACTTTAAGGATGGATCACCACCTTTGGGTTGAGGAGACCTTGCTGGAGGTTCTTGGTTTTCTCATCCTTTCATCATCATCCTCATGTGCAATGACGGAGCCAGGATTTTAAATCGGGATGGCCTAATGGACTATATCGAGTTCGTCGGGTGGGCTGGATTAAGAATATTTTATGAATCCGACTAGACTACACATATTTTTTTAGTGTACTATTTTTTTGCCCGGGTAGGCTTAGCCCCCCTCAATTTATACACATCTCCGTCCTTGACCATGTATAAATCTTTACTCCACACACCCCTTCCCCCCTTCCCCGCGCCTAATGCGTTAGATGACATTGTTTATTTAATGGATACAATTTACTATTCAGTAAATGAGTAGAATTTACTGTTTCCGCTATATTTGATGAGATCAGATCCTAAATGGTTTGAAAATGATTTTCCAAACCCCCTGGATGCTACCTTGATTGTAGGGTTTTTTTCTCTAAAAATCACATGTTGAATATTCTACTTTCAGATAAAAAGTTGGTATCTCAGAGCGTGGTTTTACAATTTTGAACGCACAATGGTTGTCCATTTTTTTAAGAAAAAATAATTTTGTTTTTGAAAAAAAATAAGAAAAAATTCTTAAGACTCAATAAAAATATGAAACATAATTTCATATAACATATTTAGATAACAAAGTATAATAATGGAAACGAAATTATCTATAATTATTCCATAAGTAAACTTACGACAACTACAAAGCGAGAATCTGAAAAAGGAAATTTGATTATTAAATTGAAATTCCATAACATAATGTATCAAGTTCAATGTATCTTTGTATGGTGGTCCCATATCTCTTGACTTAAAAAAAATAGTTTTTTTTAAGAGAAGACACATTAATAAAAGTGATCGTGATTCGAGAAACACAAATTTAATTAGGACAAAACCTATACAAACTTCCCAAAATACCCTTTAACCTATGTCTCCTTATGCTTCCAACTGCGCCTCCTTCTTCCCTTCCTTCTTCCAATTGCGCCGGTTTCTTTGGCAAGATTTGCAGGCATCGTTGTTGCTGCTGTTGCTATTTGTTTCCGGCAATCCACATCGGGCCGGTGGTTGCGGGTCCTTGGTTCTTTGCTAATCAACTGCTTTGTGGCGATGGTGGTGATGATGGTTGTTGTTACCACCTGTTCGGCTTGATGGTGGTGGTGACGGTGGCTCATGGGAGCATGGTAATGATGATGGTGGTGGTGGTGCCCCATGCCGGAGAAGTGGTGGTGGTGAACCATGCTTTATGTAATTAACCGGTCTATACAAAAATAGGATTAACTCTATATATATATTGAAAAGGATGAAGATGAAATCGTTTTACAAAGACCCTCTTAAATTCGGACACAATCACACTAATACTTGTCGGACTCTTTGCAGAGATTGAGGAACCAGAATTGGGTATAGGATCAGGAAAATAATTGCAAAACGGGAGGCGACTGAAACCTTGGTGTTGTAGAAGAGAGCTCCGATTGATGAATCTGTTTTGTTTTTTTTTTGAATCGGGAACTGGATTTGGCAGGAAATTGTTTTTTGGCCGGAAAAAGTTTACTGTTCATCAAAACTCCTTCTTCTTCTTCCGGCCGGAAATTGGATTTTTGGCCGGATTTTTTTTTTTTTTGTTACTATTTTTTTTTGAGAATTTGGGATTTGGGATTCACTACCTGAAACGGTAAATGTTACTATGTGCCGATCAATGTTACGGTATGATGTGGATGAATGATACTGCTTGTTTAGTCTGATCGTGTGCAAAGGTTACTTGATGACTCATGAATTTATGAATGTTCTTGCATCTGGATGAATGTTACTTGATGATTCATTAATGTTACTTGATGATTCATGAATGTTATTGCATCTGGATGAATGTTAGTGTGAATGTTACTTGATGATTCATGAATGTTCTTGCATCCGGATGAGTTACTCGATGATTCATGAATGTTCTTGCATCCGGATGAATATTCTTGTGAATGTTACTTGATGATTCATGAATATTGTTGCATCCGGATGAATGTTCCTGTGAATGGGTATTTTTGTCCAAAAGATTTGTTTTTGTCCTTTATAATCTTTGAAAACAGAAAATGTCCTTCCAGACCCATTTCTGTTAATTTTTGTCCTTATGGCCCCTCCCCCTAAAAAAAAAATTTCATTGTTTCATAACACTTTCAAAGTATTTCTAAACATAGCCTCTCACTCAAAATCCAATCTTCGGGTAGGAAGCAACATCCTTTGGAGACATTAGCTTACAGACAGGTGCTGTTTTTTTTTTTTGACAACATTGGGTAGAAATTGGTACAATCTCATTCTTTTCACATTAATATGCGTTACAAAAACCTTGTTTTCAGGGGTCATTCTACTGTAGGGATTCCCTAGTAGGGAACTGCCTATATGGCAGGATCTGGACCACACAGTTTCGTGAGGTAGAATACACAGTGCCCCGTGTGTGGAAATTGTGTGGTCCAGATGCTGCCACATAGACAGTTCTCTAGTAGGGAGTCTCTAGGATAGAATTTTCCTGTTTTCAGATACCTTGACATTGAATATACTCGGCTTTGTTTTTTTTATAAACCTTGTCTCTAACATCATACTTATTGAACAATGATTGAGGTTTTGCAATAATTAATGGCCCACGGTTATTAATGTATCCATGTTTCTTTGATTAAAGTAATTCATTTTGAGCAAAGATCTGTATTTGTTGTTGCTTTACATTGTGGAAGTTATTTCCCAAATTCTTTAGTTCAGTGATTTCTTCGATTGACAAGATTCGATGCCCTCTTTGAAAGTCTTAATATGTTAACGAGAAAAGTTTAGACAGATTCTCTATTCGAATTGAATAATATTACTTTTTAAGTTTGCTTAATAACTATATGCAAGAATGTCGGCCCATATTCCATGGAAACTTCTCTAGAGTTTCTTTTTCCATGTTAGAAATTGTACCGAAATTTCCAAAAAAATAGGTAGTTCATTAATTATAGCCCAAGTGAGGACTCCAGCTTCATTTAACCCACAATGTGTAGTTTATAACGAGTGAATGCGTATTAGTATTTTTCATTTTCGAGGATCCTGATTAATGTGGCTTATATGTTTGGTAAATGAGTCTGGGAAATTATGAAGGCGTAAAACGAAAGATGAAGAAAAATTGAAAAAGCAAACAAAATAAAATGAAGCGTATTTTGTTAATTCATTAAACAGAATAGTCTTGCTCATTGTGTGTTTGCTTTTGCAGACTGTTAAAATGAAGGAGAACAACCTAAATATGCTTTTGTGGCATAGTTGCAGATTGCAATGGTTGATTTGCAAAGTAGATTCTAGCTCTAAGAATTTGCACATACAATTCTCAATTATTGCAGAAAGGTCGTTGATCGTGACATATCAATTTCAAAGCACCAGGTGTCTTATAACACCCGCCACGAATAAAGGGAATATACGCGGATAATCAACAACTCCGTAAGCCCTATTCTTGAAGATCGATTGTTCACGTACTGTCGCAGAAACCAGAATCTGCTTGTGTAACATTGTTGTTGATTGTTTCGATGATTAATGTTTATATGTTGATTTTAATTTGGCAATGCATATTATTTTTCTTCCGATGATTAATGTTTATAAATTGATTTTAATTTCTTATTGCAGTTTAAGAAAGCATTGAGAGGAATTAAGGTGGAAGTTACACATCGTGGAAACATGCGCATGAAGTATCGTATATCTGCTACAACGGAAACATTCAAGACAACACTAGCAGGTCGATCCCTGGAACACGGATCTGCCTATTCTAGGCAAAATTAGAAAAATGGTCCTCTCAGTTGGCCTACTATGAATTTTAGTCCTGCTCATGCTCCGGTGAGGAAAATGGTCCTGTAAGTTGTTTTTTTTTTGTTTGAAAAATGGTCCTATCCGCCGGATATTGCTGACTGGGCAGCAGAATCCTTTAAAATTGCTGACGTGGCTGCTACTAGGCTGCCACGTGGGATCCAACGTGGCTGTGGGGTCCCAATTCTCCTCCATTTAGTCAAAATAAAAAATTGTTGCAAGTGGGCTTCAAACCGGCAACCTAAGGGTAAAACACCAAGCGCTTTGCCATTCGAGCTATAACTTCAATTTCTATAGTATAACACAAGTTATTATAAGTAATATGGTTTCCTTTGGTTTAATTTGACATTTCAAGTTCTTGACTGAATCCTCTATACAAGTGTTTTTACGTTTATGTTTCAAGATATGTCAAATGTGCTGATTTAAGCTTTGATTTTCATTGTTAATTTGATGTAGTTCTTTTTTTAAACTATAAAAAATAATATTATCTACGTCCCTAAATGTAAGTGGATTTAGAATTTTCATATACATTAATAAAGAGATTAATTTTTTTTTTTGAAACACAATGATTAAATATATTGGACTATAATGTTTGGTTCTCAAAAAAGGCTATAGTGTTTGATATACAATTTGATTATCATTAATTAATGTTAAAATTTTAAAATGAAAAAAGGTGACCGAATATATACAAATTAATAGTAAGATAAGAAAAAATATTATATTTATTACTCTTCTGGTAAAATAAAATCGACTTACATTAATAATAATAATAATCAGTTATAAAAAATAAAAATAAAAACTAAAAAAAAAAACATTATGCGTGAGCTCTTAACTTCTCTCTCCCCCTATTATCTACGCTCTGTTTGGTTGAACACCAGCATATCAAAACCCAAATCCTGGGGGGTTATTTTTGTCATTTATGCATCAACTTCCTTTAGTGTTCTATTACGGGTCATTTTGCACTGTTTTTTCCATAACATTAATCAATGGTCAAATAATAATTGTACATAGGCATGCCTAGACACACACACACACACACACACACACACACACACACACACACACACATATATATATATATATATATATATATATATATATATATATATATATATATATATATATATATATATATCATTTACAATTAAGTAAATTTTGTAAATTAGTTTATTTAAATTTGGCACATAACAATGTTGGAAAGAATGCTGTTGTGCAAAAGTAATAACTTGTGTCATAATATGCACAGTGATATTATGGCTTGAATGGCAAAGTGGTTGGTCTTTAACCCTTAGGTTGACGGTTCGAATCCCTCTTGCAATTTTCACTAAATGGAGGAGAAATGGGACCCCACAGCCATGTTGGATCCCACGTGGCAGCCTAGTGGCAGCCACGCCAGCAATTTTAAAGGATTCCGGTGCCCAGCCAGCACTATCCGGTGGATAGGACCATTTTAAAAAAAAAACATTTTAGATGACCATTTTCCTCACCGGAGCTGGAGCTGGACTAAAATCCATAGTATGTCAACTTCGAGCACTGATGATACGGGGATTCACTCCTCCACGTGGAGTTATCTGATTGGTCCAGCTGGCACGTGGAAAAGTCTGTGTTGGTCATACACATCGGGAGGATACGAGACGTGCCGGTGAAGGCATTTGCTCAGGAGAATCTACAAGTGTCGAACTCGAACACCCATGTCGGTGTTTATCGACTCGATACCATAGACTTCAATCTAGGCTAATGGGCCCACATCCAGCAGGTTACTTGGGCAAGGAGGCAAGGCCCATTTAAGGGTAATTATGTCAATATACTAAACCGCCCCAAGTTTAGGGCAGAAGAAGGGTATGTGCCTATAAATACCTCATTCCAGGAACTACGTAAGGCTTGATTCCTGGACATTACACAGGATACGTAGGCAATCCAAGATACATTCTTGGACTCAGCCATAAAACACCAAGAATACCTTTTTTACTCACTTTCATCCATTCGATCCCTTTCTGACTCACCCCCTAGATTACACGTGGCCCGGATTCACAGGTGGTGCATTATTTAGCATCATCATTTGGCGCTAGAAGGAGGGCCTTCTACCGGTGAGTTGGTAAAGAAGTCGTATGGCAACACCAGCAAGGAAGAAACCGGCGAACAGTAAGAACATGCAGATCGAAGAGCACACGGATATAGATCCAGCAGGGGTTCCATCTCAGATTCAAGAGTCCCCACTGGATCTAGACCAGCGATTCTGAGATCCACCAGGCCTCGGCTTCCCGCAGCGACTACGAGGACATGGCGAGATCACTTAGCGTCTTTAGATGAGGGCGCCTGAAGAGGTGGTGGCGTCGGCATTCATAGGTAAGGGAATCTGTAATCCCCACGAAGAACATTTGTTGGACCCTCGACTCGTAAGAAGGCTGATAAGGCTAGGGGGAAGAGGCCTGTCGAGCCTCACGAAGAATGTGAGGAAGACGCAATTGAAATTAGCATGACTAACGCCCACAGGCGTCCTGGACAAGAAAGCCAACAGCGGCAGGTCGAGGAGAGTATCCGAAATGAGTTCAACCGCATAGTAGGGAAGGAGCAGAGTTCTGACGTAATGGCTCGAATCGCCATTTAGTCCCGAGATAGAGATATACACGATGCAGAGTCATTCAAACCACCCTAGATGGAACCTTATGACGGTACTACGGACCCAGAGGACCATCTATATCGATATATATCGTTGATGAGGTTGAGAAACGCAAATGATGCCATGAAGTGTCGTGCCTTCGACACGTTGCTCACAGGTCGAGCTCGAGAGTGGTTCCACAAGCTACGCCCCGGGTCGATCTCAAGTTTTTTACAGCTGGGACAAAAATTTCGAGATGCTTTCATTGGGAATAAGAAGTTCCACCTCAGTGCTACACACCTCATGAATATCAAGCAAGAGAAAGGGGACTCGACTATCGACTTCATGAGACGTTTTAATCTTGAGGCCATGAAAGTGCATAACGCTAGTGATGCACTGCAGGTTAACGCTTTCGTTGGAGGTCTGCGAAATATGAAGTTGTATGACAAAATGTCTAAGAAGATGCCGAATGATATGGACGAATGTGTGAACATAGTCCATAAGTTTTGCCAAGGTGAAGAGGCAGTGCGTTTGCACACCATTTCACTTGGCCTCAATTCGAGGAATGACTCCCGAAGCGGATCAAGGTCAGCCTAGGGGTCGGAACGAGGAAAGCAAAACCAATGTCTTTGATCGGTTGACAGCTCCGATCTCGGATCGGCTTGGAAAGAAAGGGAACCTGAAAGAATGAGATTTTATACCCTCAATCGATCACGGGGGGAGGTGCTGGCGATTATGATCAAAAAGAATATCGCCCGAACACCCAAGCCGATGTCCAAGGACCCAGAAAAAAGGAAAAACACTCACAAGTACCGCGACTATCACCGAGATGTGGGGCACGACACAGAGGAATGTTTCGATTTGAAGAGAGACATCGACGCCTGCATTCAAGAGGGTCGATTGGATGAAGTGATCGACAATCGAGAAAGGGCGAGCGAAGGGCCGTCGAGAGTACAAGAGGAAAACTTATAATGGAAAGAAGGACCGATCTCCGCGTCATGACAATCGGAATCGTCGAGATATGTCATCCGAGCCGACATACATGGAGAATCGTCGGGATGACCGTCGGGAAGATCAGAACCAAGACCCTCATCGGGATAATCGCGTCGGATACGACGTTAACACAATCGTTGCAGAGCACGAGTCGGATCGACCTCGATCCAGTCGGCAATCATCAGACAGATCGAGAGAGTCTAAGAAGATCAGGTTTACGACGGAGGTGGGTTATGGACCCAAGGATGACGTTCCGAGTTCCCACAGCCATAGCAAAGGATTGGTGATAGAAGCAGTTATAAGTCGAGGTCGGGTGAAGAGAGTCTGCGTCGACAGTGGAAGCGCCGTTAATATCCTCTACTACTCAGCCTTCAAAGCCATGAGGTTGAAAGATAAAGACATTGTTCCATTATCTACCCCTTTATTTGGGTTTACAGGGCAAGCCATCCACCCCGTCGGATCGATCAATTTGTTAACCACGGTTGGAGACGGGAAAAAGGTCGAACAATGGAAATGACATATGTCGTAGTTAAGGCCCCTTCAGGGCTGTGCGATATTAGGTCGACCGAGTTTATATGATCTTAGAGCCATCATCTCGACATTCCACAACAAAGATGAAGTTCCCACCTGATGCGGGACCCATGAAGTCAAAGGAGGCGTTGAGGTGAGCGAAGCTAGCCTGGTTACGATTAAAGGAAAGGGTAGTAGGCGAGTCTTTGGTTGAGGAGCCGATACATGAGGAAGAGGAGGATCGGGCCGAGTGTCCGCCGATCCGACAGAGGAGGTTCGAGTGTGGAAGGAGGAAGAAGGCCAAGGGGTCCAGATCGGGAAGTAGATGCCACACCCCGACATGAAAGCCTTGGTCGACCTCCTAGCTGAGTATCGAGACGTTTTCACATGGAAGGCAGATGACATGCCAGGTCTGTCGGCGGACATAGCGGTGCATCGACTCAACGTCGACCCAAAAAAGAAGCCGATACGGCAAAAGAAGAGAAATCTTGCCCCAGAAAGGAAGGAAGTAGTAAGAAAGGAAATTGATAAGTTGTTGGCCGCTGGAATAGTGAAAGAGGTATTCTATCCGGATTGGTTGGCCAATCCAGTGTTGGTTAAGAAACCAGATCAGAGCTGGCGAATGTGTGTCGACTTTACGGATCTCAACAAAGCGTGCCCTAAAGATTCATATCCACTACCAAAGATTGATCAACTAGTCGATTCGACACTGAGCTTCGAAGTGTTCGGTTTTCTCGATGCGTACAGGGGGTATTATCAGATCTTCATGGACCCCCAGGACTCGGAAAAAACCGCTTTTATCACAGAATTTGGTACGTTTTGCTTTGTAACAATGCCGTTTGGCCTGAAGAATGCAGGGGCCACCTATCAGAGAGCCGTCAATAAAATTTTCGAGGGGCAGATAGGTCGAAACATGGAGGTTTATGTTGATGATTTATTGATCAAGAGCAAGTCCATGGAACAGTTTCTTGTCGATGTCAGAGAGGTCTTTGAGGTACTGCGGGCCGCAAACATGAAGCTTAACCCAAAGAAATGTACCTTCGGAGTTCGATCTGGAAAATTTATGGGGTACATGATATCGAGAGAGGGAATCAGAGCTAATCCCGATAAAATCGAGGCCCTCAGGAACATGCCTACGCCACGTAACGTAAAGGAAGTGCAACGGTTGACAGGTCGGATGGCGGCCCTCAATCGTTTTTTGTCGATATCGGCACAAAGGCCCTACCATTCTTCAAGATATTAAAGAAAGCGAGTCCATTCGATTGGATGAGAAGTGTCAAAAGCCTTCGATGATTTGAAGGAGTATCTATCTGATTTACCCACATCCTCACTCGAGAAGGAGAGAAACTCATGGTTTATCTAGCGATCTGTGAAGAGGCAGCGTGAGTCTTTGTATTGGTTCGAGATGGAGACCAGGGTCGAGATCGATGTATTTAAGTAAGCAAGGTATTGCATGGACGAGAGATCGATACACACCGGCTGAAAAATTGGCATTAAGTTTGGTTCATGCATCAAGGAAATTGAAACTCTACATCCAAGCACACCCCATCGTGGTTACCGACCGACCTCTAAAGCGATTTTGGCAAAGCCGAGACATCGGGTCGATTGGCCAAGTGGGTTGTCGAGCTAGCTTGAATACGATATCGAGTTTCTACCTCAAATGCTGACCATTAAGGGTCAAGCTCTAGCGGACTTCATAGCGAAGGATTGTCAATTCGGTTGGAGCAGGATAAGCAGGTCATCGGATGAGGCGGTGGACCATCCATGTCGATGGTGCCTCGAGTAGAGAAGGAGTCGGGCTGGTTTATTCTTGGTCGATCCTAAGGAGAAGAGTTTCCTTATGCGCTTGCGGTTGAATTCAAAGCTACAAACAACGAATCCGGTATGAGGCAATGATCACATGTCTAAAGTCGGCTTTGAAATTGGGGGGTCGAGAACCTCCTGGTTTACGATGACTCTCAACTCGTAGTGAATCACATCGAGGCGAGTATGAGGCCAAAGAAGAATCTATGAAGAATTATTTGAGAGTGGTTCAAGGACTGATGTCAAAGTTCAAAACGATTCGTATTGATCAGTACCCGAAGTGAGAACAAATGGGCGATCGTTGTCTAAACTCGCATCAATTTCAAGTCGAAGAGGAAAGTTACGGTGGAAATGCTAAGCGGAGCGAAGCTATAACGAGGTCGATGTGCAACCAGGTGGTTCAAGGATCGACATGGATGGATCCGATAGCATTATTCTTAAGGACGGAATTCTCCCGTCTGATAAGTCTCGAGGCGAAAAATCATTTGCAAGCCTCGAAAGTGCGCTCTGTTCGACTATGTGCTATATCGAAAATCGTTCGTAACCCCTTGGATGCGTTAACGCATCGGAAGACGAGGGGCTTATCTACTCGAAGAGATACATCGAGGGTTTGTGGTAACCATTGCGGAGCTCGGATGTTAGCAAGAAAATGCAAGCTAGCGAGGCTATTTTTGGCCAACGATGCAGGACGCATGTCGATTGGTGATGAGGTGCGAGGGCTTGTCGGTACACGATGTGGGGACCCATCAACAGCGCGAAGATGAACGCCATCGAGTCGGTATGGCGTTCGATGAGTGAAGTCGATATAGTCGGACATTTGCCTCGAGCTCCGGGCAATTTCAAGTATGTTGTAGTCACGGTTGATTATTTCACGAAATGGGTCGAGGCCAAGGCTCTAACTGACATCAGAGCTCAGACCATCAAAAAGTTTCAGTGGGAAAACATTTTGTGCAGGTTTGGGATTCCCAAGTATCTGATATCGGATAATGGGACTCAATTTCTAGATGATCGCGTGCAGGATTGGCTCAAAGAGTTCAAGATCGAACATAGAACGACATCGGTGGCCCGAGCTCAGTCCAATGGGCAGGTCGAGCAGACAAACAGGCAAATCAAGTTTGGGTTGAAGAAACGGTTGGAAGACGAGGGTCGAGATTGGGCAGCTCAGTTACCCAGCATACTATGGTCGTATCGAACAGCACCCAGTTCAGCTACCCAGGAGACTCCATTCGCTATGGCTTATGGATGCGAAGCAGTGATACCTGCGGAGATCGGACTGGCCTCACCTCGAATTCTGGCATATAACGTTGAAACAAATGCCACCGATCTGCTTCAAGAGAAAGATAGCGTCGAAGAGAAGAGGGAGGTTGCAGCATATCGAATGGCCCATTATAAAAGAAAGATATCACAGTATTATAACGCGAGGGTAAAGTACAAATATTTCCAAGTGGGGGACCTCGTTTTGAGGAAGAACGAAGACAGTAGGCAGGACCCAATAGGCAAGCTCGAGCCGAATTGGGAAGGACCATACAAAATTCTGAAGGTGCATCCAAAAGGGTCGTATCAGTTGGGGAGATCGGACGGCAGCACAGTGCACGTGGCACGCCACCAATCTCTGGAAATATTACGTTTAAGCTGTTTATCCAATTTATGACATTCGCAACTTCAATTTTTAGTTACTTGTACTATGTCGATGTGACAGTTGCTTTTAATGCCTTTTATTCAAGTAATTTTCTTTTCTAAATTGTGCTTAACATACACGCTTATGTAAAAGAAAAGGAGGCCGAAAGAAAAAGACAAAAATCGACTCAACAAGAGACCTCGACACACGACGAAGACGGAGCGGTATGGTGAATAAAGCCAAGTCACCGACAATGCTTAGATCACTTCGAGTGCGCTTTGCCGTCAACTCGATGGAGTTATAGCAAAATAGTGAAAAAGCCAAGTCAGCGGCGGTGCTTATATCACTCCCGACCGCCAATAAGCCACGATGTGAGGCGGCGGAAAATCCCACGATGGATACCCAACTCGACCAGATCATAAGCACCACGTTGTGCGACAGTCGAGTATGGACATTTTTAATATGATGTCCTCTTAAGCCTGACAAGGCAGGATAATCTAATCGAGCTCCGACCAAATAGTCAAGTCAGGCCAATATGGCGTACAACACTAGTCGACTCACACTCAAGTGTGCTACGAGTCATGAACTCATACCACACTTCGAGGGCCACAGGAAATTAAGTCCATAGGACCACACCCATGCAAGGCAACATTTACAAGGGGAATTAAGTTGAAAGGACTACACCTGAGACAAATGATCAATAAAAGACAAAGGCATGCAATGGAAAAAGCATAGATTTAAGGTGAAAAATCTAAGAATGCAAGTTTACAACATCGAATCGATAAGATGCAAGTTCGAGACAAATGAAAATATTAAAGTCATACAACCAAATAGAATAAGATAAAAGATCAATAAAAATCACGGAGATTGCGGCAATAAAGAGAGATCGTAAAAAAAGTTGGTGATTTGAGGTGGAAGCGTTTGGGTCGACACCGCTCTTCCGACTCGACATTTTCCGCTCCATCACCTTCCAGGCGGGGGTAGCGTACTTCTCATACGAGGAGATACGGTGCGGAATTCCTTGAAATATCGCCATAACGAGGAACGGCCTCGGATCATATAGGTAAGGCTTTGAAATGGCGGACACGTCGAAGTTCGGATCGACCTCTTTGACTTGGTCAATGGCCATGGTAAATCCCCCTTCATGCCCTGGGTCATAAGCACTGTCAGGTCATCTTCGAGCTCTATTGAGGCCAAGAGTCCCGCTTGGCGGTTTCCGCTCGAGTCGTTAAATCATCGAGGAGGGCCGGGGCGTTGAGTACGAGCCTTGAGTGCTTCCGCCAGATCGGTTCTTGTCCCTCGAGCTCCGACTTCACGAGCGACTCCGATTTCACCTTCGCCAACTTTCGGAATCTCTAACGGATATATCTTTGCGGGCTTTCGACAATTCGTCTCGGGAGGCAGCCAAATCAGATTCAAGCCTGGCACGCCGTTCATCCAGCTTGTTGATTTTAGCCTTCTGCTTCCCGATGTCGGAAGTCAGTTTGGCTATGGTCTCTTTTTGTTCCTCCATAACGGCAGATGGAGACTCGATCTTACTGATAGCCACCTTGGTCGTCAACCGAGCCTAAAAGAAAGAAAAGTTAATTCGAGATCCAAAATTGACAAAGAGTTTAAGAAATCGCGTAAAAGAATGAAGACTTACCGCTCGAATGATTTTCAAATGATACTCACTTAGCTCCTCAGGAGTCATGGCCTCCATCTCGGCGAGGCTCATGGCAGGGAGAGCCTCGACCCCACCTGAAGTGCGAGGCGGAAGAATTGAGCCTCTTTTCCGATCCCATGCCTGGCGGCGAGTCATTTTACATCGTTTCCTCGGGGCGAGTCCGCGTCGATCTGCTCTGTCACCTGAGCATCGTCGGTGACCCCTCGAGAATATCCGGCGTCGACACAGAGTGGGAGCTCGGTGGAGTTTCGACCTCCGAGACCGCTTTGCCAGATCACGAAGCTTTGAGCGAAGTCTTCGACCTGATGCCGGCTAATTCTGGATTTTCTTGAATCTGTCTTCTTGGGGTCGAGCAATTTGCCTAGAGCGTCCATTTTGAGAAATATTCCACTTTGTGACCAGAGAAAATTCGACATCGAATGCGATTAAAAGAAATAGAAGAAAAATGCAAAACACACAAGTGTAATAGCTCGGCAGAGCAAATAAGTGTCTACGCAACACTCGAACATCTTCATCGAGCTCCGATAAGCGCCGGGCCAGTTGTCTCGATATCTCGGCATAGGGATACAAAGAATGCAGGTTTAGTGGCGATGTCGGGATGAAGCGATCTCGATAGCACCACACCCGTCGGGAGTATCGGGTCGAGCTGTCATGCCATTTAAAGTCATTATACCAGTGTAGACATCGATGTCCACCAACCCGTGTCGAATAAAGAAAAGCGGGGCTTCCACTCACCGCGAGGCGAAGTCACCTTCCTCACAAATTCCGGCGTAAGAGGGCGCTTCGAAAAGTATACCATCCCGCATCTTGTAGACTTTGGATGGCGTAGTATTGACGGAATAGTCGAACCGAGAACTCGACCTTGGCGATTCGACACGCCCGGCCTAAATCCATGCGCGCTCTAACGCCATTTGGAGCAAGTTGTGGAAGGCGATCTTGTAGTGTCGAAGAACCTCGATGAGACACGGGTCGAAGGAACCTCAACCCCTCCTTCAATTGCGCCTCGTATATAGCACGAGAATCCGGGAGGAGGGTCACAAACAAGCGAAAGCCCGACCATGCGATACCATGATGTTTGAAGAAGAATAGGGTATGCCATATCGTGGCGAGATGGTTTTAGCTTTCTCCGAGGTTAGGCTGGAGATGCACCCGTCTGACCTTGGCCTCTCATCCTCGTTTGACGTTTGGTGGCGGGGCGAGGCGATTCTTCTTCTCCTCCCTCTTCTTCTTAACTCCGGTAGCTCTCACCAGAAGGCGGATGGGCCTTTCGAAACTGTCTCCTCAGGAGGATTCCTCTTCCACAACAATTTCCTCTCTATTTTGTGAATCACTATCGCTACTAGACATAGAATCAATAAGAGATCTGAGAAAATAAAAGACAAAAAGAGTTTGAATAGATTGGGGCTTACTTGCGTTTTTAGGTGGCCCCGAGACAAACAAAGGCAAATGAGAGAGTGCAAAGTCTTGGGCTCCTTTTATGCTAAGAAAATCTCCAAATGATTTGAAAGGGTGGGATTTTGGGGCGATTATAGAAGCGAAAAGCGAGAATCAAGGCCAAATCTACACGCGGCCCAATAAGAGGCAACCGTTTCTGCACCAATTAATACCGTCGGTATGGCGTCACCCTATGACAGGACTATACTGCGAGAGCGGCAAATTGTGTTCCCGCCTAAAGAAGACCACGTGTCGAAAGGGTTATTCAAATTTTGAGATCCGATCTCAACTTCCGAGGCGAGCTTCCTCCGATCTGGGGGCTTATGATGATCGAGGATTCACTCCTCCACGTGGAGTTATCTCGATTAGTCCAGTAGCACGTGGAAAAATCATGTTGGTCATACACATCGGGGGATCTGAGGCGTACCGGTGAAGGCCGGCGCTCGGGGAGAATCTACAAGTGTCGAACTCGAACACCCATATCGGTGTTTATCGACTCGATACCATAGACTTCAATCTAGGCTAATGGGCCCACATCCAGCGAGTTACTTGGGCAGGAGGCAAGGCCCATTTAAGGGTAATTATGTCAATATACTAAACCGCCCCAAGTTTAGAGGCGGAAGAAGAGGTATGTGCCTATAAATACCTCATTCCGGGAACTACGTGAGCTTGATTCTGGACATTACACCTGAGATACGTAGGCAATCTAAGATACATTCTTGGACTCGACCATAAAACACCAAGAATACCTTCTTTTACTCACTTTCGACCATTCGATCCCCTTTACAACTTCACCCTTAGATTACACGTGGCCGGATTCACGGGTGGTGCGTTATTTAGCATCATCATTTTCTAAGTTTGCTATTCTATAACTTCACCTTCGATAAAAAAGATTGCACTCAAATCGTTCTCACAATCCTATGGAACTTCTCATGTGGAATTTTTTTCATGTCGTGTTTTATTTAATTTTCTTTTCTTTTCTTTCTGGCCTAGCATGTCTGTATCAATCATTTACTTGATCAGCTATTGTTGAATTAAATTCTTGTGCTTTGTATTCAGTTTTGGGTGTCAAACTGTTACAAATGATGATAACCTTTTTTTGTTAATAAACGATACATTTTAATGAATGGTGTTAAAAAAGATCGTTACAATGCCTTATCTTGGCCTCCCCTTATGTCAAATTACGTAGATGAGACATAGCTCTGTCTCCTTAAAACTTATGAATAGCAAACCTAGTGTGGGAAAATCACCGCTTATGGGAAAGAGTACAAAACCCTATGTTTTGAAAAAAGAAACCTCCCCACGAAATAAGAAATTACAAGAACAAGCGAAAATGAGAAAATTGTCAAAAGAGCATAATAATCCACAGGTCCTAGCCCAATGTGGTAGTCATGAATAGTGCTTAAACCATGATCTTTTCTTCTTGTATAGGCGAGGTGGATCAGCTCCACCCAGTCGTCTAGGATCTCCTCTAGTTATGTCTCCAATTTGCAGCATACATGATGAAAAATAAGTAAATAACAGCAAATCCGGAAAAGTATATAAATGGCGTATGTAAGAAAACACCTGCTGTGCACCCTTCATGGTGCTGAAGGGTGCTTCTGGATTTTTCTCATGATGTAATCCATAATAAATGATGATAACTTACTTTCTTTAACATGTATAGAATGTTGAATTCATTTCTTGTTTCGGATTATAGATTTTTAGCAAATCAACCAATATTACATATCTGGAGTCATTAAGAAGATTTAATTTACTCCTTGATTCACATAGCCGATCATTGACGTAGGAATGATTCAATTATTCAATTACTCCTTTACGGGTGAAACTCCTGCATCGATTGAAGACATCTCAGGTTTGTTATTTTTGTGATCTAAGCAAAAATATGCACCGGTTTCCATGAGCAAATGCACTCAACTGCAATTTTTAGATGTTTCTGAAAATCATCTAAATGGAGCGCTCCCTATAAATGTTTTAATATGAACTCTCTATTGTAGCTATCTTTAGCCCAAAACAAGGGATTTTGACTCTTTTGGTCCCTCATGTTGTAGCTTTGTTTCAAAAACAATTATTATATTTCTGAATAACACTTTTGGTCCCCCCAAGTTTGTATTTTGTTTCAATTTTAGGATATTTACATGACACTTTTGGTCCCCTAAGTTTGTAATTTGTTTCAATTTTAGGACAATTACCTAATTAACCGTCTAAGTTAACGTTGACTAAACGTTTGATCCAACTTGTCAGTCACGTATGCTTTCGTATACCATCTAAACAATTAAACATCGACATTAAGAAAAATTAAATACCTTGTAAATATTTGAAAGATAAATGAGGGGAATACCCATGTTTAATCGTTTAGATAGGAAATCAAAGCATACGTGGCTGTCACGTTGGATCAAACGTTTAGTCGACGTTAACTTAGATGGCTAATTAGGTAATTGTCCTAAAATTGGATCAAAATACAAACTTAGAAAACAAAAAATGACATTGAGAAACATATATAAGGGTAGTTTTTGAAACAAAACTAAAACATGATGAACCAAAAGTGTGAAAATCCCCAAAAACAAATTTCAGGTTGTTTATTCCGAAGAGATTAATTTTGTCATTTTTAACATGAATGTTATGAGAGTGTCCCAAGTATCAAATTAATTTCTAAAATGGTCTTTCTAGATAAAAATAAAAAATTAAAAAAATTAAATTAAAAAAAAAAAAAAAACCTCTTACAACCCTAAATATCTAATATCACTCATAATCCATCAGCTAAATCTTTTGGAAAACATGTAATTTATGATGGTATCAGAATGGGTTTAAACTTGAGGAAGGTTAATAGGATCGCAAGAAACATTGACTGAAATTTTTATTGAAGGAGAGTTGTGTCCAGAATCTATAGGCAAAATAATGAATGAAATGATCATCCACTTATATATGTTAAACCCAAGAGACCTGTCAAAATTTAATTTAAATAAATAAAAAAAAGAAACTGATAGATGAAGAAAAACAGAATACGAGGTTGAGAGTACTATCGAAGCCGCATAATTATCTTATATTTTATTAATTATTAATGTATTATTATTGTATACTTGTTGCCCAAGTTTTGACTTCCCGTATATACCCGCTTGTATCAAAGATTATGATGAATGAAAATATCACAATTCAATATTTGATATATATGGTAGTCAACCAAATTCTGTCGATCCTCTCCTGAATCAAAAAAACAAAAAAACATAAACAAAAACATAAAAACAAAAAAAAAACCTTTCTCGCCGCAAACCAACCCCTCTCCTTTTTCTTCAATAAAAAAAAATTATATAAAAAAAAAAAAAAAAAACCCAGCTGCTATCTCTCTCATTTCATCCCAGCATCAAACTGTAATATCGATCTTTTCGAAAGGGCATTTCCGTCTTTTAACGAAGAGTGAATATTATATTTATTATTTCTTGGTTTTAAAAAAAAATAACAATAAAATAAAAAAGGGTTAAAGGATTAATAGGAGTTAATCCCCATTATTTTTTCCCATCAAGTATCGATTTTAGAAAAAGAGGGGCGGTTCATCAGAAAGCTTAAGTGACTTTAGGAAAGAAAAGGGCTGGAGAAGATTCAAAATTGAAGCTAATCCGTCGCTTTCTGTCTGAGACTCCTCAAGGAAAAACATTCTCACGGAGCGCAAAAGGTCGTTTGGATACCAATTTAGTCTGTGAAGGTTAGTCGTTTTGGAGTTATGGTTTACGTGTTTGGACGAGTTTGAAGGTTAAATTCGTTTTGGCTTGAAACCGTCAATTTAGATCCTTGATATCTCCCTCGTTTCTATTCCGTTTTCAGATCGTAGCATACCGTTGGAATCCTCGTGGCGAGCTTAGCATCGGTACCAGGATCAACAGCTAGTTCTGAGTTTTTAGGCAGAAAAGGTAAGGAGAAACCCCTGCGTTTTCAGTCTTTGAATGTGTATTGGTTGTGCTGTTTTTCTGTCGTTTTGATGATCTAAACTGCGTAGAATTGATGCCTAATTGATGGTTGATGTTTTTGTATGGATAGTAGATCAATTAGGTGGAATTTGGGTGAGAAAGATTGGGTTTTTGTTTGAAAAACGGATGAATACGATGATGTGCAAAAAAATCGATTTTACGGAAAATCGCCCGAGTCGGACGGGCGTCCGGTTTTACGGGCGGGCGTCAAAACTTGGGCGGCGTCTGGATACCTCGGACGGGCGTCGAGGTGCAAATTTTGATCTGAGATTGAAAAGGATGTCTGGGCGGGCGTCCACTATTTTTAGACGAGCGTCAGGGGCCTTTAAACGGCGTCTGGTCCTTGAGGCAGGCGTCCACACTGAGCTGGTCTTCCGGCTTGTTTATTTTGGCTTTTCGATGAGGATTGTTATCTAAATGAACTAGGATGGTCGATTAATCACCTAATATAACACAACTTGCTAGATAAAAGATTAAACACCATGTGGTCTTGGGTAGATCACGAAGATCTATAGCGTGATGTGTGAGCAGACAGGTCAAAGTGAGTGTCTATCGGCTGCCAGGCCTATAGGCATCGCCGTATGTTCATACTATCGGAACCGGTTATTGTATCACGAAGATTTCAATACGTTCCGGGGTTATTGTATCTGAAGATTTCAATATGTCACGTTCCACCTTGATAGCATGTTGTAACAAAGATAAGCTAAGTAGCTACAGTTTAGGCATATTGGGAGATGTAACCTTTATCGTAGAATCGAGTCAGTCTTGCCTTTTAATAGAAACTTGATAATAAATCTTATATATATTCTAAGTGAAAGCGTACTTCTCTTCCTTGCTTAGTATTATATACTTACCCTTGTGCATTTACATTGTATGTGCTTGGGGGTGAGAAAGCGACAGTTTGAGTATTCACGAGGAGTATGTTCCCGAGGAGGATCTCGAACATGATATTTCATTCTTTGCACTTTTGTTTACATTTGAGATGATGCACGTTTTATATACTTTGTTCATAGTACTTTGGGATGGCGTGTGTTCATCTCTATTTCTTATTTCATAGTATTTCGTTTGGACTTTTCGAGGACTTGATTTGTATTGATTTGATACACTTTACGACTTTTAGTACCTTTTTCTATTCTAGTATCTTTATGGATATTTATTACCCGAGCATTAATTTCCGCGCACTTTGATGGTATTGATTGTAGGCTTACATATATAAATGAATTAATTTTTATTTATATCGTGCGAGCGTCGTATTTCGGATAAGGGCTCGGTATCTGAAGCAGGCGTTACGATTGGTATCGAGAGATCGTGTTCCTTAGGCTTCTATTCTTTGAGTTTAACTCAATCTTATCTTTAGATCCTTAGTAACACTCTGGTTCTCTTGGTTGTCGGGATGAGTAGAAACACAAGATCGAGGACTTTGGCTCTTGGTAATCGGACATCGAGAGGTGAAACCTCTAAGGTCGTCGCGATTTGTCACCGCCGCCTCGCCAGGCTACACCGTCACTGAGCGGGGCGGAGTTCGACATCGAGGCTCCACATTGTTAGAAAATCTCTGAGGAGCGCAGCGAATTCAAAAATTTATTTCCTATCGACCCAGATCGACTTACGTTTAAGCAATAAACAAACGAGTTAGTAGGCGGTGGTTACCTTGGTTGATCTAAAAGATCGGCGCTTTGACCGTCTAAGGAGAGTAGTTACGCATAGAGCCGCCCAGTGTTCGGCCTCTGCCGTTAGTCCACACGAGCAGATCCGCCGAATCCCGTCATGGATTGCTTATTGGAAAACTCCGGTTGCTAGACCGGCCTTTTCCCTCTCTCAACTCTCTATATAGGATGCTCTCTAATTTTACACAAGAACTATTAGCTCTTGGAATTATGATGTACCAAGAGCTTGACACCCACCTCCTATTTATAGTGGTTGGGGCGCCCTTATGTAGTGTGTGAGGGAGAAAAAAACCTTTTCCAAATAAAATAAGGAAAATATAATTGATTGATTTATCTCATTTATTATAATATCTCATATTAAATAAATCTATGATATTGTCAATATCTTATATTGAATATTTCAAGATATTGTCAATATCTAATATTGACTATCTTTATTTTATTACCAATAAATCAATTTACTGGCGTGTGTATATATCACATATATATTACACAAATAAATCTATTAAATATTCAAACATGCCAACTTGGCTTTCACGTGTGACATGCACACAAATGTTAGCCACACATTTTGAGATATATACACATATATCAATATCTTATATTTATATACTTGGTAATCTTATTAATTAAATTACTTGCACAATCCAAGTGTATCTTATACACATTAAATGTGGCGCCCCTTTGACCAACAAATTGGCTTCGAATATTCTTTAATTAATCAATATAATTAATATCTTGTATTTAATTTATTCATAATAAATAAATATCACCATATTAATTTACCACTATAACCTTTATAGTCTAAGATAAACTTTCCTTATTTGGTTATCATATATAACCACATTTTAATCCGGCTAGATGTTCATATGTGTGTGACCCGATAGGCTTCGAATATGTTGGCCGTAGACACAAAGTGCAAATTACGAAAATGCCCTTCATGCCCAGCGATCACGGGATAGCGTCACAGCAACACACCGTGACCCCGATCATCGGAAGAGTCAAATGCAATGACTACTACCTTTCATGTGAAAGCGACTACCGTGTAACTTACAATCCTATCATTTGTAATAATATCCATACGATTAGTTGGTCGAGTGTCAAAACATCAACGACCGTATCTTATAATCTGGATATCATGCTCTCTCCGAAGTAACTTTCGTTTACTCCCACTTTGCAAAGATTCACGAGTAAGACATTCCTTATAAGAAGGCCATTTCGGATATTCAATCCCGATCATAGGATCACGATTCCCAGACGACCAATCATGTATACTCCGCGTATGCTTCAAATATCATACCCAATCACTACCGCATGATCGCCCCATGGCTGAGAAACCTCAATAGTGTCAAAGCATGACAATCCACACCGTGATGCCATGAAGACTCGGTCAAAGGATAATTACACAACCGTCACATAGTGTGACACTTATTCGTGTAAGTGGAGTCGATCTAACGTCGCATTCTCTAATACCGTCCACGTCACGGTCAAGTGTCTCTGCACTTGATAGACGAGATCTATCCACCCTTACTAAAGGCAGAAGACATCTAATACGTGCTGATCTGTTTTTATACTATCAATGCCACTGTTTAATAGTACATCGACTAGAGACATTTAAGTATCAAACTTATTAAAGTGATTAGAGATCTCATCAACCATAATCGCATATCATGGTTTCTCTATCACGATTTAATACTAAGGGCGTTATCATATAACAATTCATAATTGGTTCTTTAAAAGAACATATATATGACAACGAAAAGCCATTTTACATATGTATAAACATAAAGAAATAGTAGAAATGATCCGACCGGTGGATCGGTCCAACCGATTGGGTTTAGGACACTATTCAACAATCTCCCACTTGGCCTAAAACCAATCACTTTCGCACACACAAGACCAAGTTGAAACACAAGAATCTCATGCAATACTACTTAACCCACAGCCGTAAGCGGATCGCTATCCGTGGGGACTCGAACTATCTTCATATCATGTTCCAAATGACCAAGTCAAAGGAACCGCCTCAACACACACGAATCTCTGGCGAGACCACGGTCCTTGCTTCAAGCAATGAATCCACTTACTATATCAGCTATATAGAAAAGGTGGAAGAACCGTATAAGGTTCATGAATGAACCTTCAGATCCATGTACCGCTCATTTGTGCCTTCAAGGCACTCTTGTATTTTGGCTTAGTTGTAGAATTTACTGATGACCATAGGCTAGAACATTTCCAGCTCAACTGTATCACTTAATCAAAGTGACTGCAAACCCAGACCCTAGCTCCCACTCGCCTTCGTAAGACTCAGGATATACGTCTGTATAACTATATTAATTCAATTCCAAGTTTCAATAAACTAGGAACCTTTCCTTAACTTGTTTAAGGATATTCTCGATATCCACAGTTACTTTCATATTTGCTCATGACTATTCATGGACTATGAACATCCGACATTACCTATAAGATGGTTCATATCGCGCGTGCGAAGGGAAACCTTCCATAAGCATCATCTTTCACCTTATCTTTAGGACCAACGTCTAACATAGATAGATCTGAGAACACCACTATTTCGCGACATCCCATCGCGATCTATGCTAAACTCTTTTAGCATCACATCTATATAGGTAAACAATAATCTAACAGACGATTAAATCTATCATTATAGATTCTCATTTCTAAAATAAGAGCTGCTAATCCAAGTGCTTTCATAAAGACCTTGAACTACCAAACATTAATTAGCGTGACATGGGAGATGATTCATGAGAGAGGTATCAATACCTACTCAAAAATCGTAACACACTCCCACTATCCATCTTGCACATTGGGCATATCCTTCTTTTGACTTAATCAAACTCCTTTGATTATCAAACAAAGAAATTGTCTAGAAAAACTTGTTTGAGTCCATAAATGGATCTAAGTGGGCTTACATATCATGTTATCGTCTATGAACATCAAGTTATGCGCTTAGCGTCTTCAACACATATCATATAGCCATGATGCGAAGTTATAACAAGTATTATCCCGAATAGAAGCCCAGGCTCATGGCGGCATAAAGGTAATTACTAGGTTTACACCTCATACCCTTCACCGTCACTATAGCCTTATGGTAATCATATTACTATCCATGTCGACCTTTTCGGGGACACTCCCGCTTAGGTAAGGCAGACTAGGTTCACAACACTGGTTTGTCAGCTGATGGAATCTAATTCGGATATTATGGCTCTGGCCATATCTCTCAATCTTGCCTTTCAAACATTCCTTCATAAGTCTTGAGATATTCATTCTTCAAGATGAACATACCGGCACCTTTCGAGGCTTGAGGTTATCCACAGACTTCTGAGAACTTTTACGTGCCTGCCTTGGCGGTGTTTTACACCTCATCGCTATGTGGCGTCTGCTCATGTTCCATTGGTTGAATATATCTTTGTGGTTCCCAAACTCTTTTGAGATCTAATTTACTCCCACTGTTTCTCTTGGAAGAAACACTTCCTCTAGAAGACAACGTGTTTGGAGACAAACACCTTTTGCTCCGCGGATGAGTAAATAATATCCAGCATGCTAGCTAAGACATTCCACAAAGTTGCATAAGTCATACTAGGCTCCAAGCCTTTCTGACTTTGCTTATGACAACTTCAAATTATCGGTTAGGATAGATTTGACATTATCCTTCCATATCTAATATGGAATTTATTCAACCTTTATTCTTTGGAACTAGGTCAAGTATAAGGGCACTATCCCGAAACGGGTAAGGGATACATCGCATGGCTTGCGTCACACCTTTATCATATAAAGTGTTATTTCCATTTAGGAACACAATCTAATTGCGTATCCCAAAGATGGTATCCTTCAAGGAGAATCTTATTCCTTTTTTAGGCGACTTACGAAACACCCTTGGTATTAATTACTTCAATCAATTGAAGATTAATTCCTAAGTAGCTCATCAATCTCATATTAAGTACTAGCTCGAACTTTTAGACTTTCGAGATTATGTACTTCATAAAGTACACTTGACTATTTCTAAAAATAGTCGTAGAGATTAACAAACAATTATTTGTGGCATTAATTGTCATAAGCCAACAAACATCGGTATGTTTAGGCTTTAGACAATTTTCTAGATTTTATAACCTTTTCATAAAAGGGTATTTTAGTCATCTTTAGATAAGATCGCATAACCCACATGATTCATAATCATATGGTTTAACATCATCGAATGACGTTTAATTACATGCTTCTCTTCCGGAGAATCGACATCTAGAACAACTACAAATATCAAGGATAATAGCCATACAAATATTTAGTTGAGATCTCATCACATATATAGTGACTTCAATCTAGTATGTTAGATTCGGTGACCTTCCAACTTTATCGGAATAACATTTATTCTTTACAATTGAATATGTCTACTAAATCATAACAAATAACTTGAAAGTATGTTCTTCATAAGAACCGGAACATAATAACATTTATTTAGTTCCACTTATCGATTTACTAGATCGAGAATATGGTAAGTGTCACAGCGTTTGCTTTCACTTCCATATACGCATTTTAATCTTTCTAATTTAATCACACTCGTAAGATATCATATATCTAAGAGTTGACTTGAACTTAAATAGATTTATCTCATGAGACTTGCTTAGAATAGAGACTTCAATAAGTTCTCTATTTAAGCACATGCCACTAACTTTCCTTTTCAACCCTTTTAAGCACTTGAAAAATGTTTCTTAGTGTAGTCTTCATAAGACTTAAGAAAGATCACAAGAGCTATGTCTTTGATTTCCTTTCATAAAGAAAATCTAAAGTTTATTAAATAGTTTATTTATCCTTTTGAATCGTATTCAAAACATTGACTATTTAATTAACCTTTAAGCAATGATAAATTAAGTCGATACTTAAATCTTACAATTTTGAAAACAACTTTTCCAAAATTAGGCGTGGTCATTCTTATCAACGTTTGAATTAATTGTCATCATATGGTTTGAATGATCATCTTGGATCGTATCAATATATGACTAATTAGTTGAAACTTATTTCAATAGATTTAATCATATCATGAGCTTCCGCTTTCATTAATAATTAAAGTCTCGAACCTTTGCATCAATTATGTAATCTCCTTGTCTCTAACTACTTATAGCGGGTTGCTCATGTCATTGCTTATTTTAAAAGGTTAAAATTACTTAACCATATTTGAGAACGTTTCTCAAAATTAACGATCATAATTTGGTTTTACTAATCGAAAATTAAACATAAATATAAAGTTTGCTAAAACTACAACATATAAATGAAAATAAATGAGTGTTGTTGTTTATACACATAAAATCAAAAATGGTCTTTTGATTTATGATTTTGCTCCCACTAGTCAACTACTTCCAATTGACTTTCAAGAATTATTAATTTCTTTAGTGGACAAGATCCCACTAAACTACCCGACCAGCTTTGGTGGTGGGCGAAAATAGCATAATAGGTAGACAATATCCCTTTGTCAATCGTATCTATCGACTCTTGTTGTTTGACTAGTCAACTCTTTGACAAATTTTCATCTTATGAAATAGTCAAACCCTTGCCTCTAAAATCCAAAGCGACCCGGTTTGGTGGTGGCGAGAGAATTCTTAGTCAAGTCATAACCCCAATATTCGTGAGATCTCATACGATCATATCTCGATAATGACGATATACCGAGGTAGGTCAACCCCTGCTTTGGTGATGAGTTGGATCCGAACAAGGGCTCTTCACCGTCATTATAATATGGGGAGAGCAATTTCAACTTGATTCTTTTGAGGTGGAAGTATTTATGTAAATTAATTCACTTAATTAATTTTAATTATGGTCTCATCATAAATATGTCTATCTCTATAAACATACATCCTACACATTTATCTAGATCGTTGCCTAGTCATGCATCTATCGTATCATATAAAATAAATACAAGCACAAAATAAATAAATCGTAAAGTAACCGGTATGATCATGGACTTTTCTAGAGTGCGGTTTGAATACAAGCCCAGCGAAACAGCGGTCACAATCTAAGGGTAGGCTTGCAACCGCCAATAGGATCTTTAATGCTCCATTCTCCAATGGGATCTTTATTTTAAATCTTTCTTTGGTCTCCATCTTACTGCTCCATTCTTGTTACATTTAATTCTATCTAATAAAATAAATACACCCGCCTTTGCAGAGGCTATGAGGAATGGGATAAATGCGAAAAATAAACTAGAGTCACGTTCTTCATGCTGACCTAGGACAATTTTAAACCAACGAGAAAATTAAATCATTCACATCTATCCTATCGGTTGAGTCAGCGATCAATCGGGTCCATATAATCATATTATATCTACTATATCTAATCCATACAATAAAATCTTATGAAAAAGATAAAATTAAAATTTAACTACTTGCGTCTTAATTAATCAATTAACATTTAATCTATTAAATAATTTTATCAATCAATTAACTAATTAACATTTAATTAATTAAATGATTTTAATCGAAATAAAATTAACGATTAATTTTAAAAGCGATTTTAATTTTAATTTTAATAAATTAGAACTATTCCAAAATAAATCAAAATTAAAATTATTTCTCTTTTGTTTCTTTCCTTTTGATTAAGTAATCAAAGGGATGCTTTTAGTTTCTAAACCAAATTTGGCTTAGGCGCAGCCACTTTCAAAATCAAAATTTTGGAAGTGGCACAAACTAAGCCTTTACAAATCAAATATTTGAAAAGGCCTGAGCTATTCCAAATCAAATATTTGGAAAGGCCAAATAATTTTGGTTTAGGCACAGCCACTTTCCAAAATCAAAATTTTGGAAGTGGCTTGGCTGAAACCTTTCCCAAATCAAATATTTGGAAAGAAGCGCAAGCTTTATTCAAATAAAATTTGGAAAGCCATTATTATTTTAATGTCATGTGGCATCCCAATGTATTACTTCTTTGAACCATTGGTTAGCCGTGACACAACTAAATAAATGAGATATTAATCACAACTATGAACCATATTGAATCACAAAATACACAAAACAAAAATTTGGAGATCCGCGGCATTGACCGACCATTGCCGGCGGCGACGAGTACCACTACCGCCGCGCGCCGCCCGAGAGTGGTGCTGCCGCCCGATTGGCGAGCACCACGAGATCTTTTTTTTTTTTTTTCGTGTATCAATTTTGCAAATCAAAAATCTTTCATCTTTTAATTACGTGATTTCAACGATAAAATTAACTACGCACAATTACATGCTTATTGCTTAAGCTCGAAGCTCATTCTCTATACCCTTTGTTAGGAAATCTCGTGCGGGAGCGCGGCGGAATTCAAAAATTTATTTCCTATCGACCCAGATGGACTTCGTTTAAGCAATAAACAAACAAGTTAGTAGGCGGTGGTTACCTTGGTTGATCTAAAAGATCGGCGCTTTGACCGTCTAAGGAGAGTAGTTACATAGAGCCAGCCCAAGTGTTCGGCCTCTGCCGTTAGTCCACACGAGCGATCCGCCGGAATCCCGTCATGGATTGCTATTGGAAAACTCCGGTTCTTAGACCGGCCACTTTCCCCTCTCTCCAACTCTCATAGGATGCTCTACAATTTTACACAAGCTCTTGCAATTATGATGTACCAAAAGCTTGACACCCACCTCCTATTTATAGTGGTTGTGGCGCCCCTATATAGTAGTGGAGGAGAAGAAAGCATTTTTCCAATAAAATAAGGAAAATATAATTGATTGATTTATCTCATTTATTATAATATCTCATATTAAATAAATCTATGATATTGTCAATATCTTATATTGAATATTTCCAAGATATTGTCAATATCTAATATTACTATCTTTATTTTATTACCATAAATCAATTTACATGTGTATATATCACATATATATTACACAAATAAATCTATTAAATATTCAAACATGCCAACTTGGCTTTCATGTGTGACATGCACATTAAATATTATACACACATTTGAGATATATACACATATATCAATATCTTATATTTAATATTAATGTAGTAATACTTATTAATTAAATTACTGTAATCCAAGTGTATCTTATACATTAAATGTAAGCGCCCTTTGACCAACAAATTGGCTTCGGAATATTCTTTAATTAATCAATATAATTAATATCTTGTATTTAATTTATTCATAATAAATAAATATCACCATATTAATTTACCACTATAACCTTTATAGTCTCCGAGATAAACTTTCCTTATTTGGTTATCATCTATAACCACATTTTAATCCGGCTAGATGTTCATATGTGTGACCCGATAGGCTTCGAATATGTTGGCCGTGAGCACAAAGTGAAAATTACGAAAATGCCGCCCCATGCCCAACGATCACGGGATGGCGTCTGGCAACACACGTGACCCCATCATCGGAAGAGTCAAATGCAATGACTACTACCTTTCATGTGAAGCATTTTCCGTGTAACTTACAATCCTATCATTTGTAATAATATCCATACGGTCGTTAGTCAGTGTCAAAACATCAACGACCGTATCTTATAATCTGGATATCATGCTCTCTCGAAGTAACTCGTTTACTCCCACTTTGCAAAAGATTCACGAGAGTAAGACATTCATATAAGAAGCCATTTGGATATTCAATCCCAATCATGAGATCGCGATTCCCCAGACGACCAATCATGTATACTCCGCGTGCTTGATATATCATACCCAATCAACTACCGCATGATCGCCCGTGGCTGAGAAACCTCAATAGTGTCAAAGCATGACAATCCACCGTGATGCCATGAAGACTCGGTCAAAGGATAATTACACAACCGTCACATAGTGTGACACTTATCCGTGTAAGTGGGTCGATCTAACGTCACGCATTCTCTAATACTGCGTCCGCGTGCAGGTCCAAGTGTCTACACTTGATGAGGCGAGATCTATCCACCTACAAAAGGCAGAAGACATCTAATACGTGCTGAGTACTGTTTATACTATCAATGCCTGTTTAATAGTACATCGGCTTAGAGACATTTAAGTATCAAACTTATTAAAGTGATTAGAGATCTCATCAACCATAATCGCATATCATGGTTTCTACATCACGATTTAATACTAAGGGCGTTATCATATAACAATTCATAATTGGTTCTTTAAAGAACATATATATGACAACATAAAAGCCATTTTACATATGTATAAACATAAAGAAATAGTAAAAATGATCCGACCGGTGGATCCGGTCCAACTTCGATTGGGTTT